>JAQFVV010012497.1:3574293-3954973 GCA_028023455.1 Epiperipatus broadwayi
TTAATCATATCACCCAGTTTATTATTCATGTCTTCTCTTAACATTTGATTATCTCTACTCATGTCAGATCTAACATTTATTATAGAAAGTATGTTAAGCAGTTATTTCAAGGAGAACTTTGTGATAGTACAGTAAAAGGGAAGGAAGATAAACCCTTTGAAAAATGGAGTAAGAGTTTGTTGCTTGAGAAAACTTATAGTAAGTATAACTATACAGTAGATAATAATGTTCATAGTAACATTTCTCTGTTATTTTGTTCAGAAATATTGAGAGTAGTTGAAAAGTACATGGAGAGAGGAAAAGACTAATATTGATTTGATAAATTTAGATGGCATGATTTCCTCCCTGACCCATGATTTGACTAATGGATTAATGAATTTGTGTATGACTGGAAAATAAAAGAATTTATATAAGAACATATTTATTTGAAGTAGAGACAAATCAGTGACTCGCAGAATTATAAGTTCAAAAAGTTTTTGAATATATATGAGGGACCATTCCAAATAAAAAGAAAAGTGGGGGAGAATGCATTTCTCATAGAAACCCCAGAAGGTGAAAAAGGTACCTTCAATGCCCGAAGCTTAAAGCCAGCAGCACCACACAATTAAATAAAAAGACATTCACTAAAGTAACTTTATTAGTATGTCTTATGATATTTATTATTATGACCAAAAGTCATTAGTAATAGTGTAGATACACATATGAAAGACTAAAAAAAAAAAATAGAGTGAGAAATATTTATAGTCAAAGTACTTTTGAAAATTTTCATTGTATAGTATGCAAGTACTGTTTAAAATTAAACCTTGTAAAATTGACTAACGATGGTGGATGTGTTATTTAATGCATTGGAGATGTAGAGTGTAAGATTTTAATGTCTGTGCTATTTGTAAATTGTAAATATTTGTATGGTTAAGTCTTTTCTTTGAGGAAGTTGACAGAACTATAGATGTGTGTTGTGGCTCATAACTCTATATAAAATTATATTGAAGTCTGAAGTCGACAGATGTCCCAGACTTATTATTATTCATTGGCAGGTAGGAAGAAATCCTTAATGGCAGGATTTATCTTTTAATATGAGTTATAATTTTAAAGAGAAATGTTTAGTAGTTTCCCTAACCTGTATAAAATAAAGCTATTCAAACATAAATGTCCCTGATTAGCATCAGTGTAGAGCACAGCTTGGTTTGTAAAGTAGTTGTCAGATCCTCCAGAAATTAAAATTAGGTTTAATTGACATTTAATCAGTTTACTTTAGTATTAGAAGTGATTTAAAAATGGGATATCTCTATTGTTTTGAATCTCCAGCTCACTGTATGAGTTAATTTTCATTTGTTTAGATTATTTTATAGGAAAAGTGACTTTAAGGTTGATATTTTCAATGTCCAAAGCAGGAATTGAATAAATATAAGATATTAAATAACTAAAGTTACATTCTCATTTTATGACAATATTGAATGTTTAAAATTTAGGCCCATAGTAGTGTCACTGAAGTGAACTACAGATATGTCTAAAGAAAATAATAATAAAAGCTATTGTTGAGTTTTAAGAAAATAAAACCGTGAATATGTATATATTTTAACAATGCAATGAAAATATATGATTATTAGAGAGTAACTAATAATATTTGGCTTATAAATGAATTTTGTTCCATAATATATTTGGCTTGTATGAAGCAAATACTAAATGATTTTCTTGTTTGACTCTAATTTTAGAGCATTGTTGTTCAGAAAGTTGCAGAGAGGAATATAAAGATGTAATAATTTGATTGTGAAATTAAAAAAAAAAAAAAATACATATAGGTGAACTAATTAGTCAAGCATAAATGGAATGAACGAATTCCACATTGCTTCTATGAGAATAAGATATTTTAAATTTTTTTTACTAACATTTCAAATGATATTAAAATCAAGACAGATGGAAATGATAGACGTTTATCTGTGCAGAAATTAAAATGTTTAATGATTTTAGAGAGGGAAAGAAAAAGGTGTCGTTATTTTTTTTTTTTCTGTAGAGGGGAGATGTTGTGAATGTTCAAATTGATGATCCAGGTATATATATATATATAAAAAAATAAACAATTCAGTACAATATAAGTTTAACTAAATAGGATCGATATTATTTTATATATTTCATATATGAATGCAGTCACCATAGTAACATTATTACATACAGTTCAATGTTTTTTATGTTGAGTATATGTGTTTATAAATTAATTTAAAAAAAATATTATTATTAAAAAATATAGATATGTGTAAATTATTGATGTTTATCAATAATTTAAAAGGTTATTATATCAATTTTGTATTTTGGTTTGTAAATAATAAAAAAAAATTGTAATCGAATTTGGATTTAATTTTCATGTATCTTTTTATCCGAACTTACCCCAAAACCGCGCGAAAAGAAACTATAAGAAAATTGATAGAATTGAGTTTTTAATTGAGTAATATTGTATGGTCGTCAAGATACGAAAAACGTCAGAAAGAGAACATATAAAAAAGACGCGACAGAATATAACAGGACTCTTTATCATTTTGCAATAGTAAAGGATAGATCTATTTTCTGTGTCTTAACAAATAAATTTTTTCAATATTTTTTTTTTTGTGTGTAAAACCATAAAACATGGAAAAATAGTGGAATTATCTGCCCGTTCAATCATTTAGTGGGCAGTTGCAAAAAGTTTCCGGGGAAGCGACAGCAAAGTAAAAAAAAAAAAAAAACCTATGAAATAAAAAAAAAAATGCTTTATAAAAAAAATGGATTGGCGTAAACATCGTCTCACGAGCAAAGGAACAAGACCCAACTGGATCAATTCACATCATAATAGGGATAATCAAAGTGCACTCACCTCTTCGGACAGAAAAAGAAAACTTTTAATGAAGTATTGTAAAGTTTACGATTATTATTTCTGACGGAGAAACTTCTCTTTACACTATAACTGAAGTCAATCGATAGACCAATAAATAGTGAACGAACAGACTTATATATATATGGTATGATTTTTTTTTTATATGAAATGTGTGTGTATTAATTTTTTTTATATGTAATAAAATGGGATGATTTTTTTTTAATTATCTCTAAAAGTAATATAATTTATTAAATGAAAATGATCGGAAAGACTCAAATATATTTATTATTTCATATTCATTTATCCGTAATTATTTTGATAAACAAATAGATTTTGATACCCTCCTATTTCACATTTTGGTATCGGTTATATGTAAATTTTTTTAGTAAAATATCTAAGAGCCTTCCCGTCATTTACTCATTCATTTTTTTTTTTTTTGTCGTTATCGTTATTGCAACACATATATAGAGATACACATAGCAATTTGATCATTTCATTTAGTCAACCAATCTAAAATATAAAGTCATTTCGGATGTATTTTATCATTAATATTGCCAATTTTCTTTTCTATAATCTAATAAATTGAGTTAATTTAAATATCAAGACTAGTTTAATTATTTTGTTTTATTTGGATTGCGTAAGACGGCGTAGCTATTTAAGTAACAGGATTCAAACTCAGCTTGGTAAGCGAATTGGAATATAAGATAAGGTATGTTTTGCTTATTAGTATTTTATTTTGTTTCTATATGAATTTCATATTTATATTTGCATTCGAATATTATATATACATATTATCATTTATCTTAGTTTAATATTACAAAGTCAATTATTTCATGTTTGTCTGATTCCGTCATAAAAATCTAAATAGATTATACTTTATCGTTTGGTTCAGAATAATTCGTCTTGGATATTTTTCTTAAACTCCTATAAAATGAAGAGAATAAACTTCATTGACCGATTTAATTGAATATTGTTTTGATTTGTATAAATATCAATTATAATCATATGTTGCCAGTCAATTTTTATTCAATTGTTTAAAATTTCAAACAAGTTGTATTAATACTCACAGGTGAATAAACATCCAATAGAAGCTCGATATATCTTTTATGTAATGTGGTTGGACATTGTAAAGTTAGAGATGAGCTAATAGAGTGTTGATATTAAACTCCAGTGAAGTATTCTATTTTAAAACCTAAACGAAGCACTAATTAAGCATCATTTTATTGGAAGATATTTGTGAATTATTTATAAATTATTTTGTAGCTTCTTAGTAAACCATCGACGTCTATTAATTTGTTTAAACATTTAAGTGAGTGCATAAATTTTCAAAGTGTTTATAAAATTATAATAAAACCAGTTGATACCCACAGAAAATTATTAATTAGAGATTGAAGTAGAAAGAATTGTATATCGCTTATTGACACGAGTGTTTATCTTTCTATTTAGCGTTTATTAAAATAGATATATGTATATTTGGGTTCAAGTATTATTTTGTTTTGATATTTAAATAATGTCTATGTGTAAACAAATGTTTTGTAAAGTACTATTACAGGTACTTAGAAGCTTATCCATTAAGTTAAAAAGGCAGCATCTTTAAATAATAAAGTAGATTTAAATTACTATAACAGTAACAGGCTAATAAAATATATATTGGAATCTGTTTTAGTTATTAATTGGATTTGATTTTGATTAGATTGCCAATCAAGTAGTTAGCCTAATCCTATATTATTGTTTAGGGCAATAGTAGTTGGTTTCACTGCTCTTTGCAATTTATGTTGTAATTGTGATGGATTTGTTGATGTCTGGAGCAGATAGTCTCATTATTCCTCCATTTCACTTATAACTTAAGTAAATTAAACTTTAAGAGAGATTATTTGTGCTTTGTGATGGTTTATTACATAACGGCGACCCGATTGAGCTAGACCAGATTAATTTAAATTAGATTTTTAGATTTTTTATCAGATCAGATTGATCATCCTAACCATCACCTTCATCCATCAATTCAATCAGTTACAAATTGGCACCAACATTTTGGGCCTTCTTTCTTCAATTTAAGTGGAATACAGCATTCAACAATTCCGACGGTTACAGTATGTTTTAAAACTATTTAGTCTTTTATGCATATATATATGTACACACACATAACTTTATTAATTATAAAAATCAAACTCATGCTTGAATTATTATTTTCTTTTTATTTATGTTCTATTTTAACATTTGTTCATTTTTTTGCAGTATAATTTTTTATCTATATATTTTTTATGCATAGGTGTGTGTATATATAGATATGTATTTGTGTTATATACTACACTTTTATCCCTGTTAATGAGAACAATTGATGCCCAAAATGCATCATAAATTAAAGACCTTGCCAATAATAATAATAATAAACAATTATAATGAGTTTCTATGAGGAAAAAATTAATTTGTTACTTTAAAATATATCGAAATTTGATTAAAAAATTAAATCTTAAATTGGAAAAAAAAATTAATTACCGTAATGAATGAAGATTTTACTAATTATATTGTTTTAAAAAAATTATGATACTGTATAAAAACATTTCAGTAAAAACAATTTTTTTAAAAGCAAAAAAAAATAATTTTTTCATTGACAGTTTGAAATATTTTCTAATTAATGATTCATCAAATTAGAATAAAAGCATGGGGGGGGGGATTTAATTACAATGCACATTTTAAAATAAAAAAATGTACATGTTAAAATTTATTTTTGATGTATTTTATATTCTATTGTCAACGTTATTTTATTTTTGTAATTAACAGTACTGCTACTATTATTTTATAACAAGGCTTTATGAATTGTATTTATTTTTCATAAATGCAGTGAAATTAAATAAACATTTGATACAGAGATGCAGAAATTTCAATAATCTAAATAAGTAAATCTTTTTATTTTTGCCGATGCTAAAAATGTTTTTTTTTTTTTTTTTTAAACAGCCACCATTATCAGAAATAAATTAAGAGATTATTAATTTTAATTTGAGCAAATAAATGACATTTTTAATTTTATGTTTAGTAATCTTTCATTATATAAAATTGATTATTAATTGCATCTTACATGGAATAATTTTTCTTCCTTAAAATAATTTACAATTACAATGTATCATATTTTCAATTATGGATTAACACTTTTTTTTGCCACAAGCAAAATAACATTCATAAAAATTGTAGTCCATAATACTGTTTGAGTGAATATATTTTATCTAATGTACACAATTTAAAATTTAATATTAATATCTTTTATTGTTATATGTGATTAAAGTATGTTTTTGATTACCTACTGTACTAAATGAAACTGGCATATTTTTTTGCTTTTATAGTCGTTAATTAAGATAAAAATCCAAAGTAAAGATTTGGATATATCACAAATGAAAACACTGCTTGCCTTACAAGGATTCTGGATGAAAATCAAATATAATATATTAATCATATTTTAATTCTATATACAAAAATAATATTGTATACTATGTAATGAATAAACTATGTATGTCTATCACCATTTTATTTTTGGATCACATCTTCAGTGAAGTCACTATCCTATTATGTCATAAATTTTATGGCCACAATTTTTTCAAAATGGTAGTGATTTAAAAAAGTTGTAAAACTGATTATAAATCAAAAAATTAATAGTGATCGCTATAGTGAATCCTCACGTAAAGGTTCATCACTAACCAGGATAAAGCTGTAAAAAACTCGGATATAGTTTAACAAAATTATTTTTCTATTAATCTAGATTTTAATTAAACCATGATATATCAGTTTCAATTTTTTGACATTTCATGGAAATTTTGATAATAATTTGAGTGTGTGTATTTATATAATTACTCATTCATCAAAAGGCATAAAACTCATTTTATATAAGTATCAATAATGTATATTATTATAATAGAATGCTATTGGAGGTGACTATACTATCAAAATGTATTGCAAAATGCAATTTATTTAAAATGAACTATTTTAAAGTATATTACTAAAAATATATATTCAAATATTATTTTAATTATATATATTTTCATTATAAAACAATCTTTGCAGTTTTAATATAGAACATTTTATTTTATCATCAATTATTTAGATTGTGTATATTTTGTTTCAGAGGTAGAATGGCCGGCTCTGAAGCTCAAAACCCATGGATTCCCAAGCAATAAACCATTCTATTATTTATTATCAATTATTTACTATTGCAAACATTTTTTTTTTTTAAATATTGATAGTTTTTGTATTTCTTGAATATTTATTTCCCTTTATTTGCTGAAAAAAGTTTTTTATCGACAAAAATGTTTTCATTTTTTATTTAGGTTTTTATGACAAATTTTAAATGTCCATTTTATATATTCTTGTCATTATGTTAAAATCGTAAATGAACATTGGGTGATTGATTATTCATTACCATACATGAGCCAATATTAGTGAGATCATTGATTTTACTTTTGAGGTTTTTGAGATCAAGAAAACATCATGATTTTACTTATTTTTTTACAAGTTTAATATTACCTGTGTTTTTTTTTTTTGAAAGATGTGTTTATATGTACATGAATGTTTTATTCCTATTAATGTGATAATTGCAGTTGGTGTTGTTTATGAACAGTGTGATTTTTAGAAATGGTGTGATCTTGGTCATGTATTTCTCAAGGGCGTGGCAGAATGATTAAAGAAATATAATAAAATTTCCATATCTATGCCATTTTGTTTTATATCTCTATGGTAAATTGCTGAAAATTATGGATAATAGAACATCATATAATTTATTTTTAACACACACATACATATATACAGTATAATATGGTTGTCTTTAATGTTTTATTCATATCTACAATAAAATTTAATTACCCTATTATGATTTGATCCAGTCTCTGAACTTTAAGGTCAGTAAAAAAGTTATTCCAACTCTACCACTTACAATGCTTGAACTTCTTATGAGCACCTGAGAAATAAATCATTGAATTGTTTTTATAGATAAAATTAAAAAACTGTGCTTATTACGTCATCAGTAAATATAATTAAAAAAATAATAGAATAATAAATGTACTGTATACCAATCAGATTATGCATATAAATAAATATTTTCATTCAATCAATCTGTTTTTCCCTCTCTTTCTTTCAAAAAAATCCACATACTATTCTTTTTGATTGTGCTTAATAATTTTAATTATGCAATTGTAATAATTTGACCAAAGACAACTCATGAAATACATAGTTAATGTCTGTCAAAGCTACACAGAATTGAAAAATCTAATATGCCACCATTGAATCTATCCTCTAATTAAAATCTGTATGGATTACTTTATAATGTTCAAATAAATGAATACTTCATAAATAAAGATTGATGATAAAATGCAAATGATACAATGCCTATATTTTGTTAAATTCATCTATTTTATGCATACACACTTGTATTAATAGCAACAACCATTTTCTTGTCATGCTTTTATGGTTACAGTAAGAACATTTGCACAACGAATTAGAAAATTAAATGTCATTAAAAATAGCCCCAAAAATACAAAATTAGTAATGGTAATAATTCTGTCAAACTTAAAAGAAACTGAAGAGTTTGATTTTAAAATTCATGTCTGAAATAGTTGGTATTATTAAAGTTGTGAGAGCAGAAAATAAGATATTTGTAAATCAAATAGCAATATATATATATATATATAATAGTAATTAAATATAAATATACAGTCTTCAATCTGCAGAAGTATTTTTGGTTAATCCCTTAACTCTCCTTAACTGCCATTAAATTTAAAAAAAAAAAAAAGGCAGTTGAGGAGGGTTAAAAAATTAACTGAAAGTACTTCTGCAGATTGAAAGACTGTATATTTATATTTAATTATCATTATATTTATACTGTTATTACAATATTGTTTAATTAATGGGTATTTTATTTGTATTACACACACACACACATATATATATATATATTGTGCCCTTATCTATAGGTCATAATAGGGTAGAATGGTCAATTGCTAAAAAAATTTTAAATTTTAAAATACGTTTGTGTAATATATTGATAATTGTATGATCGATTAGATCTTATAGTACAATTTAAGGCTGAAAATACCTGGTATATAAAAGTGTAATGAATTATTTTAAAGAAACAGTTAAATAAAGCTTAATTATATCCTTGCATATGGTTGTAAAAGCTGGCCATATAAAATAACACAGCTATAAATAGTTAAAAATATATTAATAATTCGAGTGTAATATTTTAAAACTAATAAATTAAATAAACGCTATATGTAATATTATAATTATAATTAATATTCAAATTTAATCTAATATATTTTAAAATAAACTTTAGGATGGTGAGAATTATATTTAGTTCTACATTTTTAAATTATTTTCCAAATTTTTATAAAATATATCAGTTTTGGTAATTTAGACCGAGACGTAAATTAATAAAAATCAAATCATCTGATAAAGTTAGTAATCATGTGACTGTATATTATATACCTTCACACACACGCTTGTTAGAATATAATAATAAAGTTTGTGAATTATGGAACTAAATGTAATTGCTGTCTATCGTTGAAATGAATGTTGAAATATTAAATAGTTATTTTAAATGTTTAAATGATGTAATATTTAAGTAGTGTTTAAAAGTTGAATACAGTTAATTAAAAAATTAAATATTTTATTTAAATAAAAACAAGATAAATTAAATATTAATATTACAATAGATATTAAATGATATTTTAATAATTGTTTTAAAGTAAATGATTTTGATAAAATTATAATTGAATTTAAAAATACTATTCTAAGTAATATTTAAGACATGATGTCATAAATTCTTTATTTTAAAAGGTTTAATCTATTATAAAACTAAAATGTGTAAATTTGTTCGCGCTAAAAAAGTCATTAACCAATCAACGGAGGTATTTTAGCAGACAAAATATAAGAATTAGACGGAGCGGGAAAAAGTAATGTGTAAGTGAAGGAGGGAGTAACATATTTTTTAGCCGTATAAGATCGTAAGCTAGAAAAGTGATATAATTTTAAAATTTTATATTTATTTTAAAAGTTTTTTTTTAAATATAATATTTTGAACTACCTTTACATGGAGGGCTAGTTTTAAAAAGTTTTCTTACCAGGATATTTTATTCAAGTTTAGCCAAAACCTTACAGTAAAATGGAAATACTACAGAAAACAGTATATAGAAGTTATGATAAAGGAAAAATATTTGTAAAGTGCCTTGATACAGCTTTATTTATGCTCAACCAGAAATTTATAATTGTAACTCAGAGGAATATAATTTGGACGTTATACGGAAAACTTAAAAGAGAAGTTATTTGCCGTCAGGAAAAATTATGACGCACAAATTTATAAGGCTACTCTGAAGTTATTTTATTCTTCTCTATGGAAAAATTAAGATACGTATATCATAAAGAAAAAATTATGTAAAAGTTATAACAGAGAAAGAATGTTTGTCCTTTTTAAAGGAAACATTACAAAGTATATAGTTACCAGAACTTTAAAAGAAAGGAAAAATTACCGAATAATGATAGGAAAGAGTCATTATTTTTTTTTAAAAAGGAAAGAAAAAACTAAGTGTTCATTATAAAAACGCTTAATAAAGATAGAGATTAGGAAAATGGAAATTTAAATTACTTAATGAAAATGGATCCATGGAGACAGAAAATTTTACTGAATACTTAAATAAAAGTACCTAGAAGATGCATCGTAAAAGTCGCGCGGGGGAAAATATTAGCAGAAAAATATTAGAAGAGAATATGTAGACGTTTTCTTTACGGGATTAATTGATATCATAATTAATAATTGTATTAAATATTATAAAAAACCAAGGATTGTCATCTATGAATATTTATTAAACAGAGCAATAATTGTTTTGCCTTAAAATTGAACAAGCAGGGAGAAGAACCTTAAGTGACAGAAGAAGAAATAATAAACATTTTTTTTTAGCTTTAATATGAACGGTTTTCAAGAAAATTTGATGAAGAAGTACAGTAAATATAGTTTGGAATATTTTTTACTAATTTATTTTAAAATATAAAATGTTATGTGAGATTAGGGAAAACATATAAACATAAATTTAGTAATATTAAAATTTAAATATAATAACTTGATAAAATTATAAAAATATTGTTTAAAAATAAAGTGTATGGATGTGAATCTTATATCTACAAGGATCAAATGGATGGTGAAGCCCACGGAACGCGATCGAGGAGATAAAGGTCGTTTGGTAATTTTAATAGTTATTTATAATGCATAATGTATTTTTTTTTAGATCATCTATTGACCTAAGAATGAAGTGTGAAAGTTTAAATTATATGTACACATTTTATACAACATTTTTAACATATAATGAGATAGGAGTAATTCGGAATATGCATGCAATAATTTATTTAAAGCATATTAATAATATAATTTAACAGAACAATTGTGTGATTCTTTTGAACTTTCATGTGATAAAGTATTCAGATATTCAAATAGTTCGTATATGATTAAATATACGGAGGAAAGTAGTAAGCAAGCTGTCTTATAGAACAGTGGAATAGTTTTAAAATAAATGAATTTTATTATTGTTAGTAATGCAGATATGTATTTGTCGATGTACAGTATAGAAAAAATCTTGAGAAATAAGATCGGATAGTGACTTGGAAGTACTAGTGGAGAGGAAACCAAGATGATGTTTTTTTTTTAAGAAATAGGAAAAATAAAGGATTTGGATCATATTTAGTTTTGTGTGATTTCAGTATAGTTAACTAAGCCCTATGACTGAACACATATAGTTTGGACAGTGTTTTTGCATATCTTTAAACTTTGGATGTTATAATAAAGCTGAAGAAATAGCTTTAGCATCGTTCCTATAATAGAGGTTGGTAGACAGGTAAAGGTCACTCCTCTATAGTGTCTTTTAATTCACTGTGCCATGATTGTCAAGATATATGACGAGTAATATTCTAGTTGTATTTTGATCCTATGCATCTATCTTCGCTATCCTTATTTTGTGAATCTGCATCGGTCAGAAAGATATTTTCAAAGAAATAATGAATAAAATAGAACTGAAGATATGTTATCGTTTATGTAAGAATAGTTTATTTGCTGGAATGTATAGAATTGTGTAACTTTAAAATTGAAAGTCCAAAATATCATAAAGAGAGAAAGAATCATATAATACATTGTAAAAATTAATTCAGAAATGAATATAAGATTTTAAAAAGAAATCTAAACCAAGTATTTTAAAAGTGATAATAAAATTTGAATGAATTTTTTTTAATAATATTTAGAAAATAAGTATTGCATATTTATTAAGAAATAGTTCAATAATGTATAATAAACATATACTTGTGCATGGTATATTAATAGTTGTAATTATATCATCCGAAGTAAGGCTTGAATGAGAATATTAGGATTAATAAACATCTGATAATGAACAATAAAAACCTAATACCGAATGTAGAACAATGTTTTGACTTTGTAAGATTCCATACAACCAATATGAAACTAAATTTTGTTATTTTGTAGAATTTTATTACGAATGTAAATTTTGTAAAAAAATGTAATTGTAATAATATTAGGGATGAAAAGTGTTTGTGATAATCATATAAGAAATGCATTTTGTAATAAGCTAACCATAATAATAAATCAAGTAATAATACTGTATTTTCTTAAGTGTTTTTTAAAAAAAAAAAAAGATTTAACTAGGAAAAGTAAATATTATTCTGATTTCATTTTATAAACTAATAAATTAAGTTGAGATATGAGAGTAAGGGATATCCAATGTATATAGTGTAAAAATATTGTTAATTTATTTATGTTGTTAATAAACTTTGTTTTAAATTTGTTCTAAAGTTTTTGTGTCCGAGTTGTTATTTCTCCACATGGATGCATGAAATCACGATACATGTATAATTGAAACAGACATATAGGTTTTGCACAAAAAGTAAACATAAAAGTGTTATAAGAATTTTGAGACTTTATTGGTATGAAAAAATTAAAAGATCATAATTTTATATTATTTATTGGTCACCAGTTGATTGCCACAATATTACATTAAATTATATGCTAATGTTGCCACACGTATTCTGTTGTCAGATTATTAAAATACTACCACGTACGTATTTATTTATTTTATTTTAGGAAGAAATAAGATTATATTATATTATTATTGTTATTATTATTTTATTATTGTTAGTTGTTGTGTAGTAGATTATGACATAAAAATTCCCTTTTCATATTTTACTACCGTAATTTTAAATCAGTTAGAATACAATTTCTGAACCTGAGATTTTATTTTATTTTACTTCATTTTATTTAATTGAGCTAGATTCTTGTTATAAAGAAGATTAAGATATGATTATTATTTTAATCGTAGTGCATAGAGCTCAGAAAGTCGTAAGAATACTATGAGTTAGTTATTTGGTATAGTAAAAAAAAAAGAGGGGATAGTGTTCTTATGCCATTGAGGTAGTATCATGTGGATAATGTCTCAATGTAGTCTATCTCATTCCCCGTATTGTCACTCCATGTCTCATGAAAATAGTAAATATTTGTTAATTCATTTTAAAATTGAACCGTATTTGTATTTTAAAATTAGAGCTAGTAATCATTTTAATTAATGCTGAATATTTCATTTATTTATTTGTTAACTGAGCTAGAACCCGTAATATTCGTAATAAACAGTATATTTTTGGGGTGAGGACGCGGGGGGGGAGGTTAGAATATATATATATTAAGAACTTGAACTCAGACTTTCAAACTCCCTACAACTATGCATTCCACCTCATACAACTGATACACATGAACCCATATATGTGAAAAAGATAAATGATCTCCAATATACATATTTCATGCTGAACATGCACTCATAGTAGGTTCAGATCACTATCTCTTACACGCATATGCAATCAGTAGTCAATTTATATTAAGAATCTTCAAATTTTAATGGACAAGCTTCAATCTTCTCCACCCTCCAACTCTTCAGCCATCCATATTATTGAAAATCTGATAATGAAACATATGTAATCATGTGTATTAGTTGTATGAGATGAATTGCATAGTTATAGGGAGCTTGAAAGTCTGAGTTCAAGTCCTTATAATTACATTAAGTTTAACATAAATAATATACTTATATTTGAATATTATTTATATATGAACACAAGAGATTTCCAGTTGTTCATTCTTTTTTCTAAAAAAGTTTTGTCTTGTGTTTGGATTGAGAGTATTTTGTTTATTTAATAAACTAATAATTTGAGTATTAATCTTGATGTATTACATACATTGTATCCATTTCATTTAAAATAAAGTTACTCTGATTTTACAAGCTTTTCGCCTACACATTAAAATAGGCATATATAAAAGAGAAGGAAAGAAGTAGTTAGGTCAGATTTTTTTTTTTTTAAATTGCAAGCTATTTATTTATTTCATTCTTATTTATATCAGCAAGATTTTTTTAAAAAAAAAAATAAAAAAAAAAGAATGTAATTTTTTTGGTTTAAATTAATTTGTAATAATAGATAAAAGTAACTGGTTTTATTATATATAATCTGGAACAATGTTTGTATATATAAAAAAAAGTTGTGAGGATGGCAGTTTTTTTTATTATATAATTTTGATAATTAGAAAGAAAGATTTGGGAAAACCTCCTTGTTTTAAGAAAGCTGTAATATCATCATTATCAAAAACTTTTTTTGATCAATTCAACCAGAAAGAAACTCTGTTTAACAATATTCCAGAAAATTAAAATCTGATTACAATAGCATATTCAGTTAAGTAAGAAGCAGTTAATTTGCAAACTATTTAATTGCAGCTAATATAGAAAACAGTATAATAGCTGAAAATCTCACCATGCTGGAATGACAAAAATTTATTTAGTGCACTAGTCAAGTAAGCCTGTAAATATGCAGCTTCCTGCAGATACCAATTTTGAAAGTATCACTTTCCAACATGCTCCAGTCATTGAGGATCTGGAACTATAGCACCAGTCATCTTTCTCATGATTTCTGTCATCTTATTCATGTTGAATACATAATCCAGTCACACCATTATTCTATCAGAAAAATAACTCAAGAAAAAAATATCAAATGAAGCCTTAAATCTCAAAAACTATCTTGAAGATCAATTTTTAAAAAGGTTCAACTCTATATTTTTAGTAGATTACAGTGTAAAATCAGAATTCTGATTCTTTATTTAAAATAAAAAGGCTTTTCTAAAAAATATTTATAGCAAATATTAAACTTAATATTAATATTCTCTGAATAATTTTAGCATTTTGTTTTCCCATTAAATATATATTTAATTTTTTTTCTCTCAACATAATTTTTTTTTGTGTGGATGCTAAAGCAAATAAAATTTATAACTAAGTTCTTCTGCAATTATTAATATTTAATATTTGTTATAATTTTTATGTCTGTTTATCAATCAATCAATCCATGTTTTGCCAATCTTTATTTGTATAATTAAAACTATATTTAAATAATGATAATTATATAATTGTTTGATATTGGATGTAAGCATATCAGAGTTCAGTTAAATTAAATCTAATTAAATGAATTTCCTCCTAAATGAATATTTACTCATCTAAAATATATATATAAATATATATATTGTAAATAAATTTTTGTTTTATAATATTCATATTAAGTCTAGTTTCTCATTTCTTTGTCTCATTTTAAGCTTAGTTAAACACAGCTATCACACACCTTCACCCCATACACATTTCCATGCTTTTCTTTTGAGATAGTAGTTGGTAAATGGAGTTATGAAGGGATTTGAACTTGAACTATAGATGGTTTTCATTTTATATATGGTGCCCTAATCTGCAGAAGGTCAGATATGTTTTAAATAAATAAATGGCATCTATAATGGCAAAAAATAGATCCTCTCTGAACTTAGACATGGTTGATAGGAATGATGGTTAGAAACTAAAGCTAAATACCCAGTCTGGCCATCATTAGTTAGAATACTCAGTCCCAAGATAGTCAAAGTGATTATTCCTAACACATATTAACACCAGATTTAAATTCTCAAATGTTTTTATATCAAATTGCATAACTCTAAAAAGAGAGTAAAACTTTATGCCTGTTTCACTATGTAACTAAAACAAAGTAACTATACCTTCCAATGAGTTATGTAACCATACACTATTAAAAGACAGAGTGATATCATCTGCCCTTTAACATTTGTTGGTATTTCTGCTTAGCTTATTTACTTAATTTTAAATGAGAGAGTGAATTTGATCTATTTGTTATATATAAGTATAGATACATATAAGGCTTTAACCTTAATACTATGTGCCTTTTGAGTGCTCAATTTTACCATGAGAGTGACCTCTACAAATCTTAACACAAGACTATGACTTTATAAAGATAAGAGTGGCTGTCTTATCTTCAACCTACTTTCTAATTATATAGGCAAATTCAAAGCATTTCAATTTGAGAGTGTGAAGCTAGTAATTTGTAGAGGTCACTCTCATGGTAAACTTAAGCACACAAAAGGTGCATAGTAGTAAGGGTAAAGCCTTATATGTATTTGTGTTGACCATGCACTTAATAAGAATTAATGTTTACAACTTTAAATTAATTCAAAATATTTCTAAGATCTAAATATAAGTATAGAATATATTATATAGCATCACCATTTAAATAATCAGCGGATCAATACTGTATATTTCTTATGCTTAAATGGACACTAAAAGCAAACTACAGTGTTATTGAATGCATTCTAATTCTTATGATTAGAGCAACTAGTAATAAATCAGTAAATAAACAGTTTCTTTTAAAGTTTTGAGTAACTACATCTTCATGAAAATTAATACTGTATTTGAAATTTAATTTATAATTTTATGATTATTTATTTCATTGAGTATTACTAATATTTTGTCAAAAATATTTAACAACATTTGGATTTATGGATTTCAGAACTGCTTACCCTTTTCAAATATTAGTTAATCATTAAAGAAGATTCTGAATTGACAATTGAAGAATATATTTTTTGAAAAATATCAGACATTTTGTAAATGTTTTCGATACCTAAAAAAGATTATCAACTGTAGTTGATTTGTTGTAACATTTATCTGGTTAGTACTCTCACTGCAATCAGATTATAGTTTTTATTTTTGAAATTTTATTTATAATTTTTTTGAAAATTGCTATTGATTTTTTGAGAGTCTTGAAAATCATTAGAAAGACTATGATTTCAGAAATACAAACAATTTCATCTTTATAGTTGTCAATCGTAATCTAACATTAGGTTTCTGTAAATTGAAAAGATTTATTTTAAACATAATTATTTAGAATAAGACATTTACGTGTTCGTTATTTAGAAGATAAGATTTTTGATATACGTTTCAACATGGAGAAATAACATTTTTTAAACAACTGATAATATTTTCAATTTATCATTTAAGTTGGCAAATAAAAAATTATTTATATTTTAAAAACTATTAGTTTATTAGGTTTTCATTGTAGTTATTTTTTAAAAATTAAAGTAAACCAAGATGGCTGATATATTACAAATATAAATTTATGAATGATCAAGAAAATTTATCTTTTTTAACATTTATAATTATATTCTTTAATTCATATGGAAATACTGCACCAGGTTAATTTTATATTTAATCAGTTCATTTTTTTCATTCTCTTTTTGTTTTCCTACATGATATATATTTAATATTCAATATATAAATGATCAACCTCATTTACATCAGATAATTAATATATTATGATTTAGTTTTGATGTACTTTAGTTTTAAGATGTTGCAGTCAACGTCATATTCATGAGAATATGAAAAATAGTAAGATGATTTTTTTTTAGTATCTGCACTACAGTAAAATATCCATTAAAATCATTATCATAAAATAATATCCATAATGGTACAAAAGGATATGTCTCTCTTTCTTTTTGACTTTAAATAATCTTACTGTAGTCTTCATAATTCTTTTATTTCCAAGAACATGTCTAATTGAATTTCTTCTTCTAGTCTTAATTTTCTTGGTATTTTCTTTTTGTGCAACTTTATATAAAATCTCTGTTTAAATTTGGAAGAATATGTAATAAAATATAAACACCTTGGACTAGAAATTAGATGATTAAAATGGAAAGGAAAATATAAAAAGTTTAATAATAAAATGAGATACAGCTGAACAAGATTAATCAAAATGTTTAGTGTAGATAGGAATAAAATGCAAGCAATTGTTGTGATATGGTGTATTATATGATTGAACATGATACTTCATTTTGAAAATATAACAGTTCATAATTTAAATAATAATAGCTGAACAATTAGTTGCAGCCTGATAATAAAACAAGAATAACACTATTTTATTGAAACTTTGAATAATCAATGTTTATCATATGCTCTATTGCATTTTAAATCCTCATTCTCAGATTGATTTCTGGTTGTTGTCTTTATCAGTGACCTTGGGATTCAAAATTGAAAGTCATGAAGTCATGCATTTAACAAACACTCTTAAGTTTATTTTATTATTCAAGCTAACAACCTAAATTGAAATCAGTCCATATAGTCCCAAATCAATCCATTAAAAAATTATATAGGTCTAATTCTAATTCAGTAGCTACATATTTATTACTCTCAATTCTTTCTTAACCAAAAGTGTTTTCCTTGATTAGGAGTAACAATAATGATAACATATCATTTAGTTCTTCAGCCTTTTCTTTTTAGTGACATCTGCTGTAAGTTTGAATAATCAGTGATTAATAAATAAGTTAGTGAAAAAAAATTTAAAAGATACTTTATATGATAAAAATAGTAATTGGTTTATCATTTTAGATACAATTAATTGCAAATTTCAAATATTTTGGATGATGTTCCAATAACTTGATGAACTGAGTGATTAAAATGATTCTACACTTCTCAATAATTTGGCTTCACTTAATCAAATAATGTACTGGACATCTTTACTGAGTCCATCAATTCATTGAGTAATTGTCAGAATGCTTTTGAAATTAAAAAAATTCTATGTATGTGTATAGAAATATTAAAAAACATTGATTCTGAAAAAAACATTATGTTACAGCAAAATATTTCTCTTTATCATATCTGCCATAAAAATTACTACATTCTAAATGTATGTATTATTTTTTGAAGATTTTGTATATATATGTATGAATTAATCGATATCCAATTATAACATTGCTTCTTACATAAATGAAATATTAAAAACATTTAATATAACCTTAATGCATTTTTAGTGCAGAACATCTATTTCAAAGATAGACATTAATCAAAATAAAGAAGTAGTAATATAAATGCAAGTAGATTATTACATTTCATTAAGAGTCTTCATAATTTATACTGTATATGACTTGTATTGACATAAGATAAATAAATAAACTGATAATTTATATTTAGTAGAAATTGTAGAATATTTATAGTGAACCTTTATGTTCTCTAAACTTTGATACCAACCACTTCAGATAAATACATTTATGGTTATTAATAATCATTTGTTAAACCAGAGATTATCCCTAGTTCTAAAAACTTTAAATCTCAATTAAAGATTAATATATTTATTTAATTAAGCACAATCACACAGAATGATTCAAATTAATCTCTCTTTTTCCCATATGCCAATTGAAGAATGATGTTTCAACAAGAAATGTATTTGGGGAATCACTTATCTTTTTCAGATTTTTTTATTCATATGTTTCAAAAATGTATGATTTTTTTTTTTGCGAGTGAATATTTTCAATATATCTTTTTAAAAAAAATCATATATATTAATCTTTAACTGAGGTTTAATGTTTATAACTGGGCTACAAATAATCTCTAGTTTAATAAATGATTAATAATAATCATTAATATATTTATCTGAATTTGTTTGTGTCAAAGTTGTGAGTGCAGAAAATTATAAAAGTAAAATAATTTGTCATCGGTTAATACTGATCAAATGATAAATGCATATGTTGATTGATTTGATTAACTGCACATTTATCATAAAGTGCATCTTGGGAATCATTTATTTTTTTCAGAAGTCCTTATCAAGAATGTATAATGGAGTGGAAATTTTAAATATAACTAAAAATTGAGAATTTTTATAATTAATAATTGCAAAAAGATAATGATAGCTAAAAAAAGTTTAAAACGTATGATGGGATAAAAATGCGATAATTTCTACCTTAAAAATAATTATAATAACCATTAATATGGGGAAGATAATATAACTGTTTATGCAGTAAGTCTGATACTTTCATAATAAATTGCATTAATTTATT
This sequence comes from Epiperipatus broadwayi, assembly GCA_028023455.1. NCBI lineage: Eukaryota > Metazoa > Onychophora > Udeonychophora > Euonychophora > Peripatidae > Epiperipatus > Epiperipatus broadwayi. The sequence continues at coordinate 3,594,351 of JAQFVV010012497.1, forward strand.
AAGGAAATGTATTGAAAATTATATATATTCATGACTTTTTCATAAATTTCTTCATGTACATTTAAAAACTCCAAAATAAAAATGGACCCATGCATATAAAAAATAAGGACAAATAACTTTTAAATAGCCACTATAGACTAAATGTTTTTGTACAACATTTCTCTGTCAATTAAACAGTGAAGGATATCTTACAGAAAAACCAAATGCTGATGGCAAGAGAATAAATTATCATCTTTGATTTACACTCTAGCCAAAATTAACTAGATACCCTATTTACATTTCAAAATTGGATTGTATGGTGGCTTAGGACAGATAAGCTATACTAAAGGGAGAGGGGGTCTGATTAGAATTTTAAAAATAGTCAAGATTTATCTGGCCAGGATTGAAACCCAATTTTGGGCATGACAAAACAGTATAGTGTCATTATATCTTGAGACCTTTGCACATATGTATATCTACATTCTGTAGTGGGTACACATAACTAACGTACCATGCATGAATTCGAATTTTTTTCAATGCTAAAGCAGTTAGTCACTCATTTCGGCTATATAATTATATGCTTTTTAAGCATCATATACTGTATATAATAAACAAAAATAATGCTCAAAGCTTAAACCCACGCTTTATAATTTACGATGCTTTTTATAAATTTCTCCTTTATTTCTAAACCCATAAACCAGTTTTGGAGCCAGGAATAGTATGGAAGTATATGAATTTATATTCTTTGACCTTTGCTGATAAGGTTGTATTTATTTTTCTTCCTTTTAATTTTATTTACAAATGATCTTTGCCATGTCGTGTCACCGAAGTCCGGTTGTAATTACAAAAAAAAAAAAAAATGATTGCAACATCTGAAAGAAATTATATTTAATATCTTAGACTTTTTAAACTCTTGAAGATAAATTTAAAACTTATTTTCTTAGAAATATTATTTTTTTGTTGTTGTTTTTTTTTTTGCACATAGGTTATTGTACGTCTTTTAATAAATAAATTGTTTTTAATAAAATAAAAAATATATAATGAAATTATAATCTGACAAACAAAGTAAAGATTTGCTTTTAATAATTATTTAAAATGAATAGCGTGAATAAAAATCGATTACCGTATTTTGTGAAATTAAAAGTTAGGCCTTTTACAGTCTTGGATTATAGGACTATACTCCTCCCCGCTTCATATTCTCATTATATAGATAGTTTACAAAACCAACGATACATTATAATTTTGTATTTCTTCACCATTTTTTAAAATTATAAACCTATCACTCAGAGCCTGGACGATCACTTTTGGTGCCGCCTTAAAAAATGTGCACTTTAAAATGATTGAAAAGGCTTATTTAAAATGGTCTACTAAACAAAATATTAGATGTAATAGAAAATATATATATTAAATAAAAATCAACATATTTATTAAATATTTACATATTAAATACAATGCCTCATTTTAGTGCCTATTTTAGTTTGACGCTTGAGGCATCACCTCATCTACGGGGTCAGCTCCATAGAGTTGACAAAGATTATGTTGTGGAAATGGGATGGAGCAGATTATGGGAAAGCTTAGGGTGGGGAATGGAAGGGGAAGGTAAAGTGGCTAACAGGTTTCTTTGGGCACAGTTTCTGAGAGATTCCTGACTCCGTTTAAGGAGAAGTCACGGTACATCACATCACATCAGCTCTGCCAGTAAAGCAATAGGCCCACCGTAGGTCAAAGATCTAATACTTCTAAATTTTGTAGCAAATGTTTAACGCTCTCCATACATTTTTCTAATACAGTATAAGTTTGGAAAATTTTCTATGCATTTTTATATTTTATATCAAATTCTATCTCTAAAAGATATATAAACCTGTTGTAAATAATATAATATTTCAATTTCTTATTCAAAACTTGTATTTATTATCTGAATTAATGCATATAAATTATATTTTAAAACCAATGTTTAGCTATTTATTTATAGTGTTTATCAAGGCTATAATACCATCAATCTAAAAAAAAAATACATACATAAATTGTAATAATAGAATATATTTTTTACATATTACTACGGTTTATATATTTATTTATTTTTAATAATAAAAGTTTACATAGACTTTATAGATATAGATATTAAAAATTTAATAAGATTTTCCATATATATATATTTAATTAGAGCTCAGCCATGATTTAATGAATTATATCAGAAACTCTTTGTTTATAGGATCTGAGAAACGAAAATATTGTTTCTGAATGGTGTGATTTCAGTTTCCAATCCAGTTTTTAATTGGTTGTTTGCTTAGTTACATCATGGCTGATAATTATGACTACCAGTTAGTCAAAAGTATGTTCAGCATATTATTTACATATATCTAGCATATATGTTTTGAAAGCAAAAACAAGTTTTTCTTAGGATATGCTTTGTATATATCATTTATTGAATTACATTATTTTTTAAGAAAAATTAAAATCTCCTGGAATTTAAAATGGTTTGATAATAACTGTTAAAATGGCAGAATTTAAACAATTTATATGTATTAGTACTACTCACTAATTGTCCTATGTTGTTTTGTTTAATTGAATGATAGAATAGCTTACTTGAGAGATAAAGGTCTTTGGGCCTCAACTTTGCTCTACACTTTCAGTGCTAGAACATCATACAATTTCCTGAGCACTATATCATCCAATTTCTTTTTTAAAATTTATTAATTAAAAAAAACTCATAAACGTAACTTCTATATATGAAATATATTCCAGTGCATTAATTCTCAATTAAGTCTGCTAAGGCATTGCAGTGTGATCTCCAAAGAGTTTACAAAAATTATAATTCAACTTTAAATTATTTTCTTCTTTTCTGAGTTAGCTTAATAAATGACTGTTAGTGAACACATACAGAAAGGGTAGATTTTTAAATATTCAGCTTTATTACTGCCTAGCATGCTTTTGATATATCTTGTATATCATATTTGTATATTATAGTACTATGAACATGATATACATAATATATCAAAAGCATGCTAGGCAGTATTCACTTATAATTGTGTGTTTAAGATTTTATATGGAAAACTTTTTTCAATTACAATAACCAGAACAGCAAATTTTTAATCAGATGAGATATTTAGAACAAATTGGTTTGAATCAACTGATAATTAAATTTATAGAGCAAAACTATTTTTACTTATCTTAAAATTCCTACAAATAAATGATCAAACATCAAATATATAATAATAGATAATTACATTACCAATTATATATAATAATCAAAGTGATGTACTCCAAGCACGGTTAATATAAACAATTTAACTGCTCTCTATCATAATTCAGACACCTGATTTAGAATATATCATTAAAATATTTTAATACTAGTTAGTTTTATTGCATTAAAAAATTTATTATTGCTCAAATGTTATATTTATATAAATTTTATATAATTATTAATATTTTAGATGTAATGTAAAATGAGTTATGTCACATAACTATAGACTGTTATCCAAGTAAAATATTCTCTTCTGAAAATATTTTACATTTCTATAAATCCATCTATTTCTTTCTCATTTCTTTCTTTTAACATATGTACTGGTTAAAATCGTGGGTTCATTCAACAAGACCTAGAATCCAAGCAAACGTATATCCATCTAGTATGTGCAAGATACATAAGTCAGGAACAATACCAAATATCAACCTATTTACTAGTGCTCCAGGGTCTATGACTACATGAACAATGCTTCTGATGATACTAGCGAGTTTCATTTTTACTCTGTCTCAGCTATAGGTTCACACGTGACTTAATACAACAGATTTACATTTCATTAATTAATACCTATCTACATTTATTACAATTACAGAATGGTGTGGAGTATACCTGACATTGATTGATAATTTAAATAAGTTGAATATTTGATTGATTTGAACTGGAATAATAATAACTTCATGGCAACATAATAAAAGTAATTAATTTAAACCCATAAAATCTTATAACTAATAAAAGGGATTTATGTTAGAGATTCAGAATAATGACAAACCGAGATTTCAAAGTACCAATATAATATATATTTATTATACATATAAGTGTCATCATACAATATGCATCAATATTTGTCTACACAACTTGATTATACATATTGGACTCACAATTACATGATTTAAAATTCATTAAGTAAAACAGATATAGTAATTAATAGATGTTATCGTATTTCAATTTAGCAAGCAACTGCAATCCATTTAAGACACAAATTAGATTTTAATACAGCCAAAATATAATACATTTGTTTACTAAATATAAACAGTTGGTTAAGCAGTCTGCCAAGTATAAATCAGTAATAATCCATCATTTTAGCCTTCAATAAACTTATAAATTGAAGAAAATAAATCTATTTTCTTCCTCTACAAATATATAGACAACTGACATGAATGAGTTGCATTAGACCATTACTACATTTAAATAGGCTGTAAGTTACATGGGAAAACAAAGTTTATCTTATGTAAATAACAATTCTATATGATATGTGATTAATTAATTAGATGGATTGGCTAATGAAAGATGTGCCTTCACAGTAGAGGGAGCATTTCAGATTCATAAATAGAGAATAAATAAAGAATGCTAAAGATGGTAAGACGTTATGGCTACAATAAAATACAGGAGGTCATTTACGATCCTCAAAGAGGCTTTGCTAGGAGAAGTCGATGAATGAGAACATGCTGGTCCACTGACCAAAACATATCTCTGCATAACAATAAAAGTTGATGTGCTGGGATGGTTTATCCATGTGTGCCCATGCACATGTTAATGGCAGTATCTGGAAAATCGGAAATCCTAGTATGAAATACATCTACTTTTAAGGGAGACTAAAATTATTGGATTAGTCATAATTAAAATTCCGCAGGTCCTGAGAGTTGAGTAGCAAAGCAAGAACAATAAGGACAAATAAATAATTGTAACCATAAAGTACATAATACCGTACATATATATATATATATATATATATATTGTGCAGACAAATGTGAATTCAATCCTGATTTAAATAGCTCTCTAGCATAATGGAACATCCACAAAACCCAGGGCAATAAATGAATTTTAAGAAAATATAATATAAAAGAAACAGTGAGAATGCAAACCAAATTTAAAGGAGTAGATTGTTTTCCCACACATTCAAACTTTAAAATTTCTCATGGCTTAGACTTTATAAGCAAACGAGGTTTATATAACAAAACATTAAACTAAACCCTATATAAAAAATAAAAAAAATTCACTTCTGGTGAGATTTTACAAAATTCTGCATGATAATTAATACGTAGGTGCTAAAGATCAAACACAAATGAGATATACAGTATAAATACTGATAAAATTTAATTTTAAAATTTCGATAATAGACTTTCCTAAAGAGCTAAGTTTGGTTTAGGAAAATGTGATGGATTTTGCTTAAATAATTTGATAAATTACATTTTCTTTTTTGAGAAATGATTACAGGTAAATTTTAAGACTATTCCTATTATTTAAATCATTTACAAAATAACAAACATACAAAACTAAATGAGCTTCATCTATTAAGTGCTTAATGGAAAATCTACATCTCCTGCAATAATCTTGACAGGAGAAAATAACAAAGATTAGGGTTGTAATATGCTCTTTGAATTATGTTTGTTATGTTTGAACGAATGATTAAAACATAGCACTATATAAAATAATATCTCATTATATATGTTTAATTTCAACTAAAGAATGATGGGTCGTAAATTGTAAAGATTTCACAGGTGTCATTCGTTCAAACATAAATGTAATTTAAAGTGATTGCTTAACACCTTCACGCTTTCATTTCCATAAGCTTAAGATTTGCCCATACATAAATGTTTGGGTTGAAAGAATGGGTGGATTCATTCCATTCTTTCTAAAATACTATATCTTGTGTCTGGAAAAAAGGGAGAGTATTCATTTATCATTTATCTTTGAAGCGCATGTGCATTGGCTTAATTGCTAATATCACTATTACAGTATTAAAACATAGCGCTATATAAAATAATATCTCAAAATATACTTTTCTACAAATATTATAAAATAAATGACTATTATAAAGAGGTTAGCTTTAATATAATTTAATGAAATATGAATCAGATAAAAAAAATATAATATTGATTATAAATATTGATTATAAATTATACATATACTATTGCCTCAAGCAAGACAGGTGTCAGTTAACATATATGATTGGGTTCAAACCCATATTAGTGCTATTAACCTTAGCACTACTAACATTAGCACTAAGTGAAGTGTAAATAGATGAGATGGTATTTACAGATTCACATACAATCACCAAATCATTTTTCTAGTATATACATTTTCTTTTTTTACTGCTATTCAATTTTAATAAAATCGATTTTGTTAAGTCCGATTATAGTTTCTTCATATTTCTTGTTTTGATCTTAATGACCTAAAAACATCTATTTTTTTACTCCCATTACTTTTACTTTACTCTTACTTTCCATATAATATTTAAAGTCCCCCCCCCCCCAACAGCCTACATTTCAAAAATAAATTGTGCTGCCACCTTATATCTGGCATTCATTTCATAAGCACCAGAAAACGTAATTGAGAATTTCAATGCTCAATTCAAAGTGTTATGGAATAGAATTGAGTCTTTGTATCAATGAGCTCTGCATTCATGCAATTTCTCATTTTGCTACATTTAAATTATTAAAACCTACTAAATTTATTAAAATGCACAGAAAATTTGGTAGTTGTGAGTTTTTAAGTAAACCAAGATAGCAGTTTGTATTTTTAATAAATCTACAGTTTCAGCCCCCCCCCCCAATGTTTACAAAAAAAAATGCCAACTTGGAAACATCATATTTAATAATTACATTTTACTGTTATTTTTTAATAAAGAAATCAATATGGAAAAATTAATTGCAATATTTATAGTTTATTTATTTTTTTTTCGAGATTAAGTTATTAACAGAAAAATGTAAAAAGTACAATGTTTACACTTTATTCATGCCAACAGTGTGCAATCATATTGTGACCATTAATACACATTTTTCTGGGGTGGCAGAATTCCATACCTTTGGAAATATTCCACTGCATCATGTTCTGAGATAGGAGAATCCCAAATTTTTATCATTATGACAATTTACAAAAAAAAAACAAAAAACTGCTAGTTAAAAGAAATACGCTGAATTGAACCAAAGTATGACAATATTAAGAGAGTCTCATTGCTTCCCACATCATAAGTAAAAAAAAAAAAATTGAAATAAAGCATCTTAATGAAATTTATCAGAATTTACCCTTTTTTTAAATTTAACAATCCATTTATTAATTTTGTTTTTATTTAACTAAAACATCTTCGATAGATTATAGGCCCTCGAAACTGTACATTTATCAAAAATAAGAGGTGCTATCTTGGTTTACTTGAAAACTCACAAGTACTACTGATAAGTCATTACTGTCACATAGATACAAAATTATAGCTAATTATGTATCTTGCAATACATTATAATAGATAAAATATATTTACAACTTTCATTCTACCGTACATTTTTAAAACATATGAATAAAAATATTTGAAAAAAGATAAATAATTTCCAAAATGCATTTCAGTTAGCCAAAATATGTGGCAGTATAAAAGTTTTAAGTATACCCCCCCAAGATAATATACGCAGAAAAGAAGGGAATGAAATTGGTATGATAATATCATGCATTTATGTTTAATTAAAAAAATTAAACAACTTTTACCTGGCTTTAAAGTTTAAATCTGCTAGGAATAATATGATAATCTTTAGTATAATAAATGATTAGTAATAATCATTAATATATTTATCACTTGTAAATTAAATTATAATAATTTGATATTGATAAATATTGAACAAATAATGAATACTCTTGAAAGAGATTGTGATCTGAGCCAAATAAAAAGTATTGGTTTGGTGTGTCTTGGGAATCATTTGCCTTTTTTGTATGTCTTTATTTATATATTTCAAGAGTGTTTGATAATTTGAAAGTTTTAAGTATATGTAAAAAAAGTAAATATTCCTATGTATTTTCAATAAATATATTCTTCTTTAACTGGATTTAAAGCTTATATATATGATAATAATATGATAATCTTTAGCCTAATAAATGATTAGTAATAATCATTAATATATTCATTTGAAGAAGATAGTGTCAAAATTGTGAATGCAGAAAATTTGATACTTCTAAATCAAATTGTAATAATTCAATAAAACATGTATGTCTTTTCTCATTGTCATCTTTTTTTCTAGTATCAGTTTTTCTTATTCTTATTGAACCTTTGTTTTTGGTATTATTGACAATTTTACATTAATTTTTTCTATAGTTTCTCACCAGTACAAATCTAAACTGCGTGTTCAGAGATTACAAAGTAACAATAATAAAACCCCGCGTTTGATTTGTGATAAGTAGCGCGCAATATTTTCTGAGTATGAATTCTTTAACTTTTCACATTTATTGAAGTTTTTTTAACGTTAGTTTAATATTTCTTGGATGTACAGTGAAAGTCGCCCAATGATTATTAGAAGCGTGTTTAAATCATGCTACCATTTTCATGTAAAAATATAAATTTTGTAATATATATATTCTTTACATTCACACCTGTAAATTAAAATTTAAAAAAAATATTGATGATAGAAAATAATAGAAAAGAAAAATTAATTTTAAAATAATATGTTATTGTATTATATGAATTAGTCACATTCCGTAATAACAAGTTTAAATATAAACTTTTTTTGAAGTTATTGTGGTATATTTTTTAATTTGAAATTACTTACTTAATATTTGCGGGCATATAATATTAAATAAGTGGACTAACAGAGATGTCAGAATAAAGATTGAAAACATATTTATAACTATTAGTTGATTGCGATTTCATTTGAACTTTAAAGAGTTAAGATCAAAGAAGATTCTCAGTATTTCTATTAATCCACTGTAAGAAAAGGTTAATCCAGCTTTTCAGGAAATTTTCATCTCATACATGGTTCTTTTCTAGGTCTTCTATAGTCTTTTAGGTATGCAGTATGGATTTGATAGTTTGTAGTCATGTTGTTATTTTTCCAATTAATATTATTGTTGACAAATAGTGAGTTAAAATTTTATTGTATATTTTTATATCTATATGTTGAAATAAATGTGTTCATGGGCAAATGATATTTTATAAAACATGTTTTTAGTATATTATACAAATATTATCATTATTATCCTTTTCAACTATTACTAATCCATTGCCAGATAATATTAATTCAGCTTCCTCTACTTATAGATTTACATTTTTTGTCACTCCAAGTCATTTTTTACCTCATATGGGGTCTTTTTCTAGGTCTCTATTCCTCTAGCTGCATAATCAGCCATCCAATATCGGTTAATAAATATATAAAATTTAGTATAGAAAAATTCTAAAATCTTTGGTCATCTGGTAATTGGCAAACTAAATGGGTAATGATGACCATTTCACTAGTTCCTCTGTGTGGGGGGAGGAAGGATGTTGTTTATCTTTTTGCTTAAACCTTTTTGCTCATTGTTCCATTAGTATTGTTGCTGACTTAGTCAGGATTGACTTGATGCAGATAACTTATTTAATATCCATGAATTTTTGGATCTTTAGTTTCATATTTACTTACCATGATTATCGTGTAGAATATGAAATAATCTTTTACCAAATGAAAATAAGAACTAGACTATATTACAAAAAATAGTTCCATAGCATGAAGCAAATAAAAACTGTGTTGATCTATATATTATATTTTAGAATTTTATGTATGTTGGAAACTATTGACTGAGGTTTCAACTTACATAAATAAAAATTAATCTATAAAGAATCATTGGTAGTAAATTAAATCATGGTATTCATTATCATATTTAGGACTAATTTTGTTTCTAAAAGAATTGAATGTGGAAATAAAAAGATCGGAGATAAAATTGGGATTTCCATTACGATAGAAGGTGCTATATGATGACTCATTTTGTAGACCAAACTATATTCGGCCTATAAAAAGGTCATGGTTTTTTTTAAATTTGATGCGTTAACAAATTATTTTTAAGATTCAATGTAAATTAAACAAAAGATTTTAATATTATATAAATAAATGTGAGATATATACCTGGTCGGAAAGGTCGTCCTTTTTTGTAAGTTTTTTTTAGTTGGTTGCTTTAACAATTTTTTTGAAGATTTAATGTTAATTAGGCAAAAGATTTTAATATTTTATAAATATATATGAGAAATATACCTGGCCTGAAAGGCAGTTATTTTTGTAATAGTTTTTTTTTAATTGGTTGTTCAATTTTTGACAGTGTTACAGATATCTGCTTCATAAAAAAATACATTTATTAATAGCAGAATTACTTCCATCGCATAAAATATACTTCATAATAAAAATTACACATTATTAAAGGTAAAGGGTGGAATTACTTCCTTTGCATAAAATGCTCATGTGACAACCTTACAGACAAACATTTGCATGGAAACATGTGACAGCCTTGTGGACGAACATACATACATTCACATGGATTTTATATTTTATAGATACCATGATATATGAGAAGATTATCATTAATCAAATTTGCATGAATTTGAACCCATTTATTTTACAAACACTTTGAGACATATTTTATTCACAAAAATTACACATATGATAGCACATATATAAAAAAAAAAGTTGAATAGTTAAAAAAAAAGAATAGGCAAAATGTGTCCATATAGAATGCGAATAATAATTTTCAACCATTAACAATATAGGAAACAAAAATTCGCAAATACCAAAACGTTCATGTTCAATACAAATGACATTTGAAAAATATAATAGTGGCCTTCAGTCAGGACTCTATTATGGCAGATTTAACATGTTAACTATCATCTTTATCTCTTGATGACATGGCTTTAACTCACTCTAAAACTGGCAGTTTTTACATTATCATAGTGAATTTACGCTCATTTTAAAGCTTAAAAAGTATCGTAAGATGCTGCCCTCTCTAGAATTATTTTACAAGTAAAAAATCAACAATATTTAAATTTAAAGTTTTAACAATGGGAGAAGGTAGACTTTCCTAGGCTCTGATTGGTTGTTGCTCATATTGAATAAAAGAAAGTGCTTGTCAACAATTTTTACCGCTCCAACTTCTTTGTTTTAATTTTCAAAAAATGTTTTAGAGTATATTTTTTGGTATTTTTTTTACACATTATAAATTATTTTGGATAAAATATGCTGAAAATAAAATTATTTTAGAACAATAGTTGAGATTTTAGTAAAAATTATTTACTTTTACACAAAAGTAAATTGAAAAAGAAAATCAATGATGTATGTGACATTTTCTTATAGGTTACGAACATTCTTTTTTGGTTCTCTGCTGTAAAATATTTTTATAATTATAAATAGAAATTTATTTTTGAAAAAACTTTCATTCACTTTCATATTCTGACAAATTATTAATTTGCTTTTTACAGACAACTAAAATGAATAGAATATTAAAAGATGAATATATTTTTAATGCTGTTTCTGTAATTGACCAATCAAAAGTTTAGAGTTTTAACTCACTTGAACAAGCAGAATTTTTGATGAGGAATAGGTTAAAAAATTGAAAATATTTAATATAAGTGTATAGAGAACCTTAACCATTGCCTGTTTATTAAAACAAATGAAGTGGATCCTTAAGCCATAATATTATCTTTTTCTATATGTTATCTTCAAGTGAAGAGAGTTTACAACAAAATAAAATTATTATGTTGCATATTTATTATTAAACATTTGAAAAAAGTGAAATGGTATTGGAATGACCATATTGCTAGAAGAGATAATATGAGATGACTGGTGAAGTATTATACTAGATCCAAGAGATTATAAAAGATGTAGAAAGAAATCATGTGTGATGAATGAAATGAAAAAGATTGCTGATGTGTTATGAAAAGAGCGAAAAAGAAGCTAGAGTTTTGATCAAATAGATTAAACTTGGAGAGATCATTATTCTGCAGTGAATCAGTAATAATTTAAAAATGATGCTTAAATATTAATTTCCAATTATTAATTTAATAAAGTATTTTTTTAAAAAATGAATTTCCCATGTGGGGGAAAGTTGGATTTATTTAGAAAAATGTAAAAAAAAATATTATTTTTATTGCATAGGGTTTTGGATACGTCAATATATATATATTTGATAATTGTATTATGTGCAAAATTAAATAAAATAAATTTTTAAAATTAAAAAAAACTATAGAAATAAATAAAAACACTATTTTGCTGTTAGTATAATATAAAAAATATTTGTAAAATTTTTAAGCTGATATTTGAGTTTTAGTGCTTTTTTATTATTTAATTACTTTCTGTTATCTATGGACAAAAATGGAAATTAAAATATAAAAACAGTAGCACTGTTAGGAAACCATTCAATGTAAAATTGTATTGAAATTTTTTAACCTTCAAGCTATCTAATATAGTAGTATATTATGTGGTATTTTTGTAGGGGTGCCACTTTGCTTTACTGAATTTTAATCAGGCAAAAATAAAACATTTTCTTATAAAGTTGAATTTATCTGCAAGCTGTATGAATGTGTAATTTATATAACAGTGAAAATCAAAATATTTGTGATACTATGCTAAAAAGTTCAGTTTTTAAAAAAGCAAAAATTAAAAAAACATAATGCCAGTTTTAATGCCCAAGCATGATTGTATCAATCACTTGATATAATATAACATAGAAATCTATATCATCTCCATAATGCACTTTTTATGAAGGAGCTTAACTTATCCATAATCTATGTATATATATAATTATTCATAATTTTGTTTGACAGTCAAAATCAAAACATTATTGTTCTTACCCTAAAAGTTTATTTTCAAAAAGAAAAATATAAAAAAGTCACAATATAACCATTTCCTATGTTTATGCAAGCTGTTAAAACAGTAACAAACTGACCATATAGTAGTGCAAGCCTTAGTAGTCAATAAATGGAAGGTTTGTGCATAAAATCCCTATCTAGCACTACTTCTTTAATATGTCCAGATTAGTAAATTGATAAAAGATGACTGGTGGAGAGTTGCATTAGATCCTAAGATCTAAGTGCAATGTTCTCAGATCTGAGACTTTTCAATGATGAGTGCCATAAGCTAGAAACAAGTCTCAGGATATTGGATGAACAGGTACTAAATAGGAATTTATGCACAAATCTTTCTAGCACCTATTAATAACTAAGGCTTACACTGGGGGACACTACTACCTGGAGAGTTTGCTATTGTTTTAAAATAAAAATTGGTGACAATCTCAATGTTAGTCTATTGTTATATAACTATTTCAGTGTGAAAATATGACATAGAATGTAGTTTTTCTTTATGAAAATGTTGAATTGTTAAAATCTTATGACAAGATATTCATTATTTATTCTCAAACCTCTGTGCAAGTTATAAAACTAAAATGTTTGCAATTCTTTTGTTTATGCTATTAGATTCAAAATATAAACACAAAAACCACAAAGTAATATTTTTTGTTTATGTGAATTTTTATTATGTTAGACATGATACATCAAAAAACATATATTTAATATTGTTTATATAATGTATCACTTTTACAATTATATTATGGGTCACATTAATTAAAATAATAAATTTGACAAAAAATAAAAACATTTCCCCCTAATAATGTAATATTAAAAATATCTGTCAAAATTCTCATACTGTTTGAGTTTTAATGATGTGATATGATGCACTGTGACTTTTTCTTTTTCGAGTCAGGAATCTCTCAGCTGCTATGCCCAGAGAAATCAGTAAGCTACCTTACTTTCCTTTCCATTCTCCCCCCTACATTTTCCCCATATTCTTCTTTATCCTGTTCCATATGATTTCCACAACATTATCTTTGTCCACACTATGGCCTTTATATCTAAATCCCCCTTATCTTTGCTCAAACTCAGGCATAAAAACCAAAAACCCACTTTCAGTATAATCACCGTGTTTATATTTATTTTCCCACAAAATCATTATTTTTTTTCTTTTGGCTTGTAGGCATTTACATTCCATTAACAGATGCCTAATATGTTCCATGCCTTCATTACATGACTTGCAAAATAAATCACCCACATTTCTTCATTTATGTGTATATTTCCTTGTTGCTAACGATCCTGTTCAAGCTTTAAACAGTAAACTATTTTTCTTGTTATTATCATAAATTAATGCACACTCAATATTCTGTTTACTTCTATATATATTTAAACTCTTTTTACTTCTCCATATTAGTTTTTCATCTCCCAACTTTTTATTTTTTATTAATGCACCTTATTCTTCTATCTCATTCCTTGCCACTAACAATTCTCCTAATATGAATCATCTCACCTTTTGTATAAGTATACTGACATAAATTCTTTATCCGAATCTTCTGCATACTATACTACCATACTCACCCATCTTGTTACCTGTCCTTTACTCATAACCCAATTAAATATTATTTTGGCTATTCTCTTATTATCTATAAATTGCAATCTACCAATAATTTTTATTTTGCTTTTTGCATCTCTCATATAAAACTTGACCATTCCATTTCTCCTTGAATTTCTTCCTTTGCCATTCACACATTTGCATCTTTTACGCATTTCTTCCAACTTCTCTTTGTACTTTTTCTAAATAATCTAACACACTTTTACTAACACATAACACATTGTTACACTACTGCCAACCCCTTTCATACAATTATAGCTACATCATATTTATTATATGAAAACACTGTTATTTTCTTTATCAGTCCCTTTCTTTGCTTCATTTATCAATTTTTTCTCCCATTCATCCAAGCAACTGCTCTGATTATTTAAGATAATTCCTAAATAGTTATACCTATTCACCATATTTAACTTTATATATCCCAATAAAAATCCTTTCTCTTCTTTTTCCCCCACATTTATCATCATTACTTTTGATTTTCTTCACTAAATTTAATCCCCATTTCTTTACCCATCCTTGTGCCTGTCTTCAGTGTAACTTCCATATCTGCCTTACTTTCTGTGCACAAGAAGATATTATTCACAAATAAAAGACCCGATAATAATGTATATACTCCCTTGCCACCTATTAATGGTATTTTTATCCCTCTTCCTAGTTTTTCTATTGCTCTCTCCATTTCTCTCAAATATAACAAAAACAAAATAGGTTACATAGGGCATCCTTGTCTTACTCCCACCCCATTTTTTACTTTAACTGATTCTATATTTCTTAATTGATATCTATAGTAATTGTTTTCATACAACTACTTTATAAGATCCACTAAAACTCCATTCATTCCCAAATTTACTAAACTTACCCATAATCTATTCTATTTACTCTATCGTATGCCTTCCCTATATCTATAAAAACATATATAACCATCTACCTGTATTCCTACTCATATCTATAAAACATATAACTACAAATAAACTATTTCCTATAAGTTTTTTCCAATCGTTGTTAAAGGTGCTTGCATTTCTCCCACTATATTATTATTTTTTCCTCTCCATTTTGCAATCCTTCCCACCATCATATATGCAAAAACTTTATATAACACTGACATTCTCAGTTCTATAATTATTTAACTTTCTGTGATTTTTATCCTTTTCTTTAAATAGTGGTCTTATTCTTGTATTATTCCAGCTATCTGGAAATTCTCTCTTCTGTGCCATCTTATTAAAACATGATAATAGATTTAATTTTGCCCTATTTCCTAAATTCCTCAACATCTCTGCTGCCCATCCATCTAAACCTCTTGCCTTTCCACTTTTCAATTTTTTCCATGCCTCATCATTTTCTGTAAATCTAATATTTCCCTTACTATGTGCTATTATGTTTGTTATCACTCTGTCCTTCACATCTAAGATCTTTTCTATATCCATTACATACTTATTTAAGATTGCCTCTAATTCTTCTCTACAGCTACACTCTATTTTCTCATTATCTAGTAATACTATTTCTCTCTCCCCTACATCCCTTTTAATATTCCAGAATGTTTTACTCCCATCTCTTTCACTTTTATTAATATCCTCCAACAATTTACTAGTTAATTTTATTCTCTCTATATAATATTCTATTTAGCCAACTTTTTTTTTAAATACTTTTTCCATTTAACATTAACATCTTTTTCACTTTGTTTGTTTTTAATAGCACATTTGTATTCTCTGCATGCTTCCCCCCTCTCTTTTACACTTTTACTAATTCTCACTTTTGCCCTATTTTCTAAATTCCTCAACATCTCTGCTACCCATCCATCTAAACCTCTTGCCTTTCCACTTTTCAATTTCTTCCCTGCCTCATCATTTTCTGTAAATCTAATATTTCCCTTATTATGTGCTATTATGTTTGTTATCACTCTGTCCTTCACATCTAAGATCTTTTCTATATCCATTACATACTTATTTAAGATTGCCTCTAATTCTTCTCTACAGCTACACTCTATTTTCTCATTATCTAGTAATACTATTTCTCTCTCCCCTACATCCCTTTTAATATTCCAAAATTTTTTACTCCCATCTCTTTCACTTTTATTAATATCCTCCAACAATTTACTAGTTAATTTTATTCTGTCTATATAATATTCTATTTAGCCAACTTTCTTTTTTTAAATACTTTTCCCATTTAACATTAACATCTTTTTCACTTTGTTTGTTTTTAATAGCACATTTGTATTCTCTGCATGCTTTTCCCCCTCTCTTTTACACTTTTACTAATTCTCACTTTTCTATTATTTTTATTTCTTCTGAACATTCTCATTTAAAATCCTATTTGCCACTTTTTCTACTTTACCATACCAGTCCTTAGATTCATTTCCAACAAACTCTTCCATGATTTCTTTTACTTTTTTTATATTCTTCTAACTTATTCTTATCATTCATTTTCCATCCACATCTTTCACTATCCATTCTACTTCTATTACTATTTTCCATCATTGTACCTATCTTATCATTCATTCTCCATCCACATGTTTCACTAACCTTTCTACTTTTATTACTATTTTCCATCATATTACCTATTCTTATCATTCATTCTCCATCCACATCTTTCACTATCCTTTCTACTTTTATTACTATTTTCCATCACATTACAAACCATTTCTACTATAAAGAAATCATGATCACGGTTTTAAATACATTGTTAGTCCATTGGGAATGAAAATATATTGTTTTTCAGGGGGCCCACATATTAAAAAGTTCGAAAAGTACTGATCTATACAAAAATATGCAAAAATAATTAATTCTGGCGAAATCGTGTATATGGTTGTGTTTGAAGTAAATATAACGATTTAAATAATTAATCTACATGAGATTCACCTTGTCAAAGATTTATCTAGGACGAAATGTTAAACAAAAACAATAATCACCTAAACTAATCGACTGTCAGTAGGTAAGAGTTTAAAGTTTGATTTTCTTCATTTTTCTGCAAAAAAAGCAATAATTAATTACATACATTTATTAATAATAAGTGGTTGGGTAGATTTGTGGACTACTGAAAAAAGTTTTATGATTGCAACGCAACAAAGTAAACATTTACTTTCAAGTATGAGACATATTAGTTTGTTAATTAAAATAGCACATTCTTTGTATGGGTGCGTGGTGGCTTGTGTGTGTGAGGATATGTTGTTAAGTTTATAAATAGGTTTAAAAGAGTGTAAATTCAGTTATAAATTGTAAATACACACAATACATGAATTAAAATTAAAATTTTTTATTAAATAAAAAACAATAGTAGTACAAGTAATTATAAACACATTTTCCTTCCTTATATCACAGCATCGGCCATGAGGAAAAAAGGCGCTGATCTCTCGGCTAACAACGCTTGCCTATAAACACATTTTTTAATAAATAAAACAAGAATAGATTTAAAAACTTAAATCAATTATTTAAAATATTATAATTCCTCAATAGGGTTTTGACTTCTTACAATAACAAGATGAATAATAATGCGTCTAAAACCATCTCGTGCTTGGTTATGTGATGATGGTAGACATTCTGTCTACCGTTCAAATTCATCGTGAAAAAAAGTGTCCAAATTCTGATATTTAAGACGACAAATTAGGTATAGGATTCATTAAATCCTTTGTCAAGATCGGTAATAATGACTCAGTTTAGGATAAGTAATAAGCGTCCCTCTTCTGTGAAAAAATGGCTCTCTTTTAGGATATAAAAATCTCTGTGATAAAACCAAATTCCTTTAGTCTCCATATTCATATAAATACAGCTGACTTATATGGGCATCAATATCATAATGAATAGTTTTATACTCTTCATAACTTCTCTGTTTACTTAATGACTTCAGTGCTATCAAATGGAGGGTCCACGATATCGAACACAAACTCTGGATCAGAGACACAAATTAAACAGAGTAATGTGCAGGATCCACACGGAATCTCCAGTGAAAAAGGCAATGGGCAAGCAAAACAAGCGCCACAAAACCCGCACACAGAACAAAACAACAGCAAACACACATGACCATATTAAAATCTTTAAGAGAGCTCTAAAAAAATTACAGCTTTCTGTTGAGCTAAGAAAATAGCTATGACGTCATAAGATATATCTCTTTATTATTTAATAAAACAATTACAATTTTATTTATTCTATATTTTTATAATCTTAAATAAAGCATTTCTTTTACAATTTTTTAATATATTATTAATAATTAAGTATAATTAAAAAATATATATGTTTGCTTTGACAGAAAAAAATGTTATTTGTACGTCAAGATATTATATCAACTAATAGTTTTAATTAAAAATAGACAGTGGTTCAAATTTTTTTAAAAAGATTTCTCTTAGATTATATATACATTCAACAGCTTTCTTTTGTGTTTTATGCGGTAAATAGTTTTAGTCTTTGGTCATTTCATAGACTATTTGTAATTGAGTTTCATATCATTAACGTTAATAATTCGTAGATTTTACAATGGAATGACGATTCTAATAGTAGAGCAAAAAAAGAAATCCTAAAAGAAATATACACAATAAATAATGCATTACATAGAAATTATAAGAAATCATGATCTCTATTACATACTCTCTCTTCATTATCAAATACTTTAATTTTCCATACTTTATTCATTCCCTCTTTCTGTACAAATATGTAGTCCATTGTGTGAAATATATTATTTCTAGACCATGTGTATTATCTCTCATAAATATTTGACAAATTTCCAATGCCCAAATTTACTCTCTGACAAAAATTCTTCAAAAGCTGTCCATTCTTGTTACCTATGTCATCAATTTCTTCAATATGTCCATTCATATCCCCTATAATCATTATTTTCTTCCTCTTTTTTTGAAACTCTGTATATCCTTAACTAGGCATTCATATATGCTATTGTTCCACTCCATTATAGTTTGACTATCTCCAATGGCTATATACACTATATCCACCTTCCATTCTTATCTTCCTAACCATATCTCAAACCACAAAACTTTTTGACACAACAGTACTTAAAAAACTTTTTGACATAACTCCTGTACCACAACATCTTTTTTCTTTTTCTTTTCTATTTATAGTTTGCCATATGAAGTATTCCAGTATAGGTTCTTCTTCTTCTCTTAGATGTATTTCTACTACAGCTATGCCTCAAGCTCTTAATTTTTAACTGCTTTGTTTAATTCTAGCCACCTCTCTTGTCTCCTC
Organism: Epiperipatus broadwayi; assembly: GCA_028023455.1. Classification (NCBI taxonomy): domain Eukaryota; kingdom Metazoa; phylum Onychophora; class Udeonychophora; order Euonychophora; family Peripatidae; genus Epiperipatus; species Epiperipatus broadwayi. The sequence goes on from JAQFVV010012497.1 coordinate 3,613,922, forward strand.
CCACCTTGCATATTCAAATATCCATTTTTAACAATTTCTTCTTTTCCAACTACCCTTTTACAAATTCTTTTGACTCTTTTTTCTCCATTACATTTGCAAGTAACTTTCTTACCATTAATTTTACAGCTTCATTCTTTATCTACCTCCATACCTATATCCAAACCAGCTACCCTTTATTTATTTCCTTCATCCCATCCATTTTTTTTTTTTTGACAATACTGCAATTTTAAAACTGACTTCTCTTTATAAATGCTTTTTAAACTACTCCTTCCATCTATGGACAAAGGTAAAAATTAAAATATATAATCTGTAAAATTGAATAAAATGCAAAATTTCAAGTAAATATAAGTAACTAATAAATTGAGATGTGTTTTTTAGTAATTTAATTTTTTTAAGCAGTCTAATAAATTAAACAAGTTTTTAAACATTTCCTTTTTTACCATAAATTTTATGTTGTAAAAAAAATTCACAACTTTTTTCATAGCACAATATTGTATTCAAATGTCTCATTTTTTAATTCAAAGCTTTTTTATAATCACACAAATATCACTAATTAATTTAAATGAATTTTATTTTTTATTAAATTAATTTTTTAAGTAATATTTGCTAATAAGTTATCTTTAAGTTCCATAAACATATTAGTTTAATTTTTAAATATTTTCCATTTTACTGATATAATTACAGATTTGTATTTGAATGACTGTGTATTTTTGAAAATTTGCTAAATCTAAAGTGGGGCTTCACTCAGGTTTCAGGTAGGGTAGAATATTTATCTTGAAAATAATGAAAGATTATGAAGGTATTAGACAAATGTCAGAAATATAAAAATAATTTACTGAAAAAGTTGAGTTTTATTTGTGTTAAGAAATAGTTCTCATCTTCATTGAAAATCAATGGGTGTTCCCCCATTTCACTACTTTAGATTATATTAATATAAGATTTTTTTATAATGTAGATTCTGCTGTAACTGTTTTTATTAATTTTTTAATTGAAATAAAATCTGAAGAGGTCAGTATTTTACAGATGTTGGTAAATATTAATAATCATTACTTTATTGTTCTCAAAGAAAAAGTTTCTCTTAAGAGTTTTTTTCCTCATGTGTCATAGTAACAGACAGGAAGCGAACCCACTAACCTGGGACAATTGCTTGTAAAGCAGCTGTCACTAACCTCTCGACCACCAATGTTTTGTGTCTCATTTTCACTCAAAGTTTAGAACAAATAATGACTTTTTGCTTATTTATTAAATATTTCTGATTATTTTTGCATACCAAACAAAAACAATACACATATTCAATTTAATTTAATTTATTTGTGATTAATTTTTTAAATGGAAGTTATTACTTAGTACATACAAGCACTTTAACATGCTGCATGAAGAAGCTGTTAAGTTAATGGTAAGAAAACAATCAAAATAAATTAATGTAGGCCTAGCGCCAAAACAGATTTTAAATCATTGTTGTGATATTGGTAAATGGTAATGTATGTGAATTAACATGTCCCTTTTCTGGAGATGGCAAAACATGTGTCACATCTATTGATCGCATTGTTATTGTTGATGATAAAATACGTTTCTTTTATCTTTCTCTTGCAATCATTAGTCTCAGTGCACACTATTTTGGGGTTAGAGGGTTCAAGCATATGACCAGCCTGCTTCTCATATTCAAAAAAAGTATTGAGATGTTATCATTGGTTTTTTTTTGCTTTTCTGTATGTATACATGTGCTGAAAAGCTTTATTATAGACCATGGCTTTGGTCTCCCCATAGTATGTGGTGCTGCATCCACTCTGAGGGCATGATATGCTATATAAAACTTGAGGGTTGAGATGGATCAATTCTGTCTTTCATATTGTTAATGAGTCTGTTAGTGTTGGAGGTGTGTGCATGGAATTCAACTTTAAATTCATTAGCTAAAGTTTTTATAAGTTGTTTAGATACTTTGGTGATGTAATGGAGAGTGATTTGAGGGTTATCTTTAATAGTGTTGTTAATTTTTTATATAATTGATCAATGTTTTTAGCCATCGGTTAATAAATCCCTTATGTAGCTTGCAATATTAGCCTTCCTATCAGCCTCAAATTCACATAAATTCTGATTCCTAAATAAAAATGCATTTAGACCTGTGAATTTATGCCATGTAGGTGAATTAGAGTTTGGGTGGGTGAATCCCCTGACCTCAACAGGTTTGATAATCATGCAATAATGCAGAGCTCTGCCTTGTTTATGAACTAGCAAATCTAAATATTTTAGTTTCTGGATTTGTTCTCCCAGATGGCATTCATGATTAATTTAGTTTGCAGCTGTAATTCATTTTGAATGCTTGTGATATTATCTCTTGGAGCTGCAATGAACACATCATCAACATAATGTGAGTATATTAATCCAGGAGTGTTAGCTTGGTATTTAGAGAATATACTAGAAATTATCTCGCTTAAGGGTATGTCCATCACCCAACCATCTTTCATATCATACCATTTACCCTCAAAAGTTGTAAAAATGTGATTGTCTAACCAATTAAGGAAGACTAGAATAAAGTTCATGCATTCAGCTGGACAATGATTACTTATTAATTCTTTGTGAATGATGTTGATCGACCACTTTCTGTTAATCGATCCATATAATTCTGTCACATCCATGGCTGCAATTTCAATATCTTGATCTATTAATGTGTTCTTAATTTTTTTAATGAACTTGAAGGAAGACTTCATTGTCTAGCTGCCAAAAATAGAAGTTAATAAATTTGTCTGTAATGGAAATCACAGCATAGGTTTGGTCCTGCTTTATAAAACTTCCATTACATAACATCATTATCTGTCAAAATTTACATGGTGTTAGAATTTTTTCAAATAATTTAATTATTATAAAGCAAATATCAGATGTTAAAGCAGAATCTTGCATTTTTAAAAAATTTTAAATAAAAAATAATTCTTTGATTTTCTGAAAGAGTGTTCATGCTAACATTGTTGATGATGTATACATTCATCATTCTTATTCACAATTCAATTTTTAAATATTAATAAACCTCAAATATGATTTTTGATGAGTATTATTCATTTATAAAAGTAAATTGAAAAGAAATCAAGCCCAATTTATTGAGTTTAAGTATAAAGTAAAGATTTTGTACAGAAATGAAAAGTTGTGCATGTTTAAAAACTTCCACCAGGTGTAACAATAGAAACTCAGAATTCAAATGACTTCCTAGAAAGAATAAAATTGAATGGCATTTGTCTTGGAGAAATGGGTAAACACAATAATAAGGTGATTTATGCTTTTTTAATATTTGCCGATAATTAATAAAAAAGTTATTTATTAAAACACAAAACTAAAAGATAACTGAAACACAGGCTTATTATATACCTGTGTCTATATATGTAATATATAGGGTATATGAGCACAGACTTTCACATCACCCACCACTTTCCACTTTATCTTATAACACTGATACACCTGAACACATATATGTTGAAAAGATAAATAATCACCAATATACGTATATCCATGCTAAATTAGCAATCATCAGTTGGTCCAGATTACCATCTCCACACATATATGCTATAAGTACTCAAATATATATTAAGATAGCCAATCTTCATACTTTAATGGACAGGCTTCAATCTACTCCACACTTCAACTGTCAATTGGATGGACAGTTGAAGAGTTGAATGGCCTCATTATGTTTGCATTTAATAAATTAAAAATAAAATTTTCTAGTTAAAAATATCATAATAACCGTCACTTCTACAAATAGGCCATTATTCTGAACAGTAACTGTTTAATGTTATAATAAATACTCATCTGAATTATTATGCCAAATGTCAGAATGGGTAAAAATAAATTGATGAAAATAAAAAACATCATACAACTATAGCATCAATAATATTTGATTTAACAAAACAGTAGCAAATTTCTTTATACAATAATGCCTTTTAGTGTAAACTATAGTAATCATAAATGTTAGCATCTATTGATTACTATAATCTGCACTAGATAACACTATTGTACAAAGAAATTTGCCACTGTTTTATTGATCACTATAGTTTGGACTAGGTAGCACTATTGTATAAAAAAATGTGATCCTTTAAAAGCTTGTATACACATAAGAAATGATGGTCATGTGATGTTTAATAGTTACTAGCAATCTTTGATGAGGTGACTATACTTATTAAAAAAGCAAAGGTATCTAAACATATACTGAATTGTATTCAGATCTGTATGATTGTACATTCAAATTGGCTTAGATTGAAAATGTTTGTTTTATTTTGAGCTGATAGCCTTATAGTTAACATAATGAAAGTTTTTATTTGTTTACTGTTAATTTCTTTATCAATTTAATAATATGTAATCATAAAACTTAATATGGCTCTATTTTTTACTAAATAGCTAATTATGATCAGACTTCTAGATCACAAAATTTAATTCAATAAATCATATTTAATTAAAACTAGACATTTAATATGAGTCTTATTAAAGTGAATATGTATTTTATATTAAATTAAATAAGCCTGAAACATAATCAATTCTATGAAGCATTAACTGTTTCAAATTTTGACAGATACTATTTTTCCATCTGGTGAAAGTTTTGGAAAATGCTCAATCTTTCTGTTTCATATAAAATCTTTACCTTGTACTAAAAGTCAATAAATTGAGCTTGCCATCAATAATATTGTTAAAAAGTCACATTTGATCTATTTAAATACTTAAGCACTCACCTGTAAATATAAACAAGGGACCATTAATATCATCACCAATGTTTATGTGAACACTCTTTTTGAAAATCAATAAAAAAAATTTTATTATATTTTTTTTAAGTGTGAAAGAACAATTTTTATAATTGTGAAGACATTTTAATATCATGTCAATTCTGACATAATATCATGCACAAAATGCTTTTTTTAACACTCCAATCAAATTTATTAACTTCTAGTTTTAAAAATAAAAAATAAATGAATAAATTATAAGTCTACATGTGTATTTTTTGTTTTAAATAATAATCAATCAATTAGTGTGTAAAAATAATTAAAAATACTTTTATAAGCAAGCAAAAAGTCATTTCTTTATTTCAAAAACTGAAAAGTAGCCCAAAATGGAAATGAATGATTTCTGAGTATTTTTTGTTATAGAGCAAAAGATTAGGCCTTAGATGTTGTGATGCACTGTGATTTCTCTTCATTTAGATTCAGGAATGTCTCAACCACTATACCCAGAAAAACCTGTTAACCACTTTACCTTCCTTTTCCTTTCTGTCCCCTACATTTTTTCCATATTCTTCTCTATCCTGTTCCATCTGATTTCCACAACATTATCATTGTCCTCACTATGGCCTTTGTATCTAAATCCCTCTTATCTTTCTCAAACCCAGGCATAGAAACCAAAAACCCACTTTCAGTATAATCACTGTGTTTATATTTATTTTCCCACAAAATCATAATTTTTTCCTTTTGGCTTGTAGGCATTTACATTCCATTACCAGATGCCTAATATTTTTCATGCCTTCGTTACATGACTTGCAAAATAAATCACCCACATTTCTTCATTTATGTGTTTATTTGCTGTTCAATCTTGAAACAGTAAACTATTTTCCTTGCTACTATCATAAATTAATGCACACTCAATATTCTGTTTCCTTCTATATATATTTAAACTTTTTTTACCTCTCCATATTAGTTTTTCATCTCCCCAACTCCCTATTTTTTTTATTAATGCATCATATTCTTTTATCTCATACTCTGCCCCTAACTATTTTCCTAATACCAATCATCTCACCTTTAGTATAAGTATACTGACGTAAATTATTTAGCCAAATCTTTTGCATACTATATTACTTTTCTCTCCCATCTTGTTACCTGTCATTTACTCATAACCCAATTAAATATTATTTTGGCTATTCTCTTATTATCTATAAATTGCAATCTACCAATAATTCTTATTTTGCTTTTTGCATCTTTCATATAAAACATGGCCATCCCATTTTTCTCTGAATTTCTTCTTTTGCCATTCACACTTTTGCAACTTTTATGCATTTCTTCCAACTTCTCATTGTACTTTTTCTAAATAATCTAACACACATTTACTAGCACATAACACATTGTTAGACTACTGCCACCCCCTTCCATACAATTCTAGCTACATCATATTTATTATATGAAAACACTGTTAATTTCTTTATAAGTCCTTTTCTTTGCTTCATTTAACAATTTTTTCTCCCATTCATCCAAGCAACTGCTCTGGTTATTTAAAATAATTCTTAAATAGTTACACCTATTCACCATATTTAACTTTATATCCCCCCAATAAAAAATTTTCCTCTTCTCTTTCCACCACATTTATCATCATTACTTTTGATTTTCTTCACTAAATTTAATTCCCATTTTTTTACCCACCCTTGTGCATGTCTTCAGTGTAACTTCCATATCTTGTTTACTTTCTGTGCATAAGAAGATTTTATTCACAAATAAAAAACCTGATAATAATGTATATACTCCCTTGCCACCTATTAATGGTATTTTTATCCCTCTTCCTAGTTTTCTATTGCCCTCTCCATTTCTCTCAAATATAACAAAAACAAAATAGGTTATATAGGGCATCCTTGTCTTACTCCCACCCCATTTTTTACTTTAACTGATTCTATATTTCCTTATTGATATCTATAGTAATTATTTTCATACAACTACTTTATAAGATCCACTAAAACTTCATTCATTCCCAAATTCTATTCTATTTACTCTATCATATGTCTTCCCTATATGTATAAAAACATATATAACCATCTACCTGTATTCCTATTCATATCTATAAGTTGTGTAACTACAAGTAAACTCTGTCCTATAAATTTTTTCCAATTGTAAACCTCCTTGCATTTCTCCCACTATATTATTATTTTTTCCCATCCATTTTGTAATCTTTCCCACCATCATATATGCAAAAACTTTATATAACACTGATATTCTCAGTTCTATATTTGTTTAACTTTCTGTGATCTTTATCATTTTCTTTAAATAGTGGGCTTATTGTTGTATTATTCCAGCTATGTGTAAATTTTCTCTTCTGTGCCATCTTATTAAAACATGATGATAGATTTAATTTTGCCCTATTTCCTAAATTCCCCAACATCTCTGCTGCCCATCCATTTAAACCTCTTGCCTTTCCACTTTTCAATTTTTTCCATGCCTCATCATTTTCTGTAAATCTAATATTTTCCTTAATATGTGCTATTATGTTTGTTATCATTCTGTCATTCATATCTAAGATCTTTTCTATATCCATTACATACTTATTTAAGATTGCCTCTAATTCTTCTCTACAGCTACACTCTATTTTCTCATTATCTAGCAATACTATTTCTCTCTCCCCTACATCCATTTTAATATTCCAGAGTGTTTTACTCCCATCTCTTTCACTTTTATTAATATCCTCCAACAATTTACTAGTTAATTTTATTCTCTCTATATAATATTCTATTTAGCCAACTTTTTTTTTTAAGTACTTTTTCCATTTAACATTAACACTTTTTTCACTTTGTTTGTTTTTAATAGCACATTTGTGTTCTCTGCATGCATCCCCCCTCTTTTTTTACACTTTTACTAATTCTCACTTTTGTCCTATTTCCTAAATTCCTCAACATCTCTACTGACCATCCATCTAAACTTCTTGCCTTTCCACTTTTCAATTTCTTCCCTGCCTCATCATTTTCTGTAAATCTAATATTTCCTTTTCTATGTGCTATTATGTTTGTTATCACTCTGTCCTTCACATCTAAGATCCTTCTATATCCATTACATACTTATTTAAGATTGCATCTAATTCTTCTCTACAGCTACACTCTATTTTCTCATTATCTAGTAATACTATTTTTCTCTCCCCTACATCCCTTATAATATTCCAAATTTTTTTACTGCCAGCTTTTTCACATTTATTAATATCCTCCAACAATTTACTAGTTAATTTTATTCTGTCTATATAATATTTTATTTAGCCAACTTTCTTTTTTAAAATACTTTTCCCATTTAACATTAACATCTTTTTCATTTTTTTGTTTTTAATAGCTTTTACCCCTCTCTTTTACACTTTTACTAATTCTCACTTTTCTATTATTTGTATTTCTTTTGAACATTCTCACTTAAAATCCTATTTGCCACTTTTTCTACTTTACCATACCAGTCCTTAGATTCATTTCCAACAAACTCTTCCATGATTTCTTTTACTTTTTTTATATTGTTCTAACTTATTCTTATCATTCATTTTTCATCCACATCTTTCACTATCCATTCTACTTCTATTACTATTTTCCATCATAATACCTATTCTTATCATTCATTCTCCATCCACATCTTTCACTATCCTTTCTACTTTTATTACTATTTTCCATCACATTACAAACCATTTCTACTATAAAGAAATCATGATCACGGTTTTAAATACATTGTTAGTCCATTGGGAATGAAAATATATTGTTTTTCAGGGGGCCCACATATTAAAAAGTTCGAAAAGTACTGATCTATACAAAAATATGCAAAAATTATTAATTCTGGCAAATCGTGTATATGATTGTGTTTGAAGTAAATATAACGATTTAAATAATTAATGTACATGAGATTCACCTTGTCAAAGATTTATCTAGGACGAAATGTTAAACAAAAACAATAATCACCTAAACTAATCGACTGTCAGTAGGTAAGAGTTTAAAGTTTGATTTTTTTCATTTTTCTGCAAAAAAGCAATAATTAATTACATACATTTATTAATAATAAGTGGTTGGGTAGATTTGTGGACTACTGAAAAAAGTTTTATGATTGCAACGCAACAAAGTAAACATTTATTTTTAAGTATGAGACATATTAGTTTGTTAATTAAAATAGCACATTCTTTTTATGGGTGCGTGGTGGCTTGTGTGTGTGAGAGAGATGTTGTTAAGTTTATAAATAGGTTTAAAAGAGTGTAAATTCAGTTATAAATTGTAAATACACACAATACATGAATTAAAATTAAAAATTTTTATTAAATAAAAAACAATAGTAGTACAAGTAAGTATAAACACATTTTCCTTCCTTATATCACAGCATCGGCCATGAGGCGAACCCGCAACAAACCGTCTACAACCAAGTAAGGCGACTGCGCTGATCTCTCGGCTAACAACGCTTGACTCTAAACACATTTTTTAATAAATAAAACAAGAATAGATTTAAAAACTTAAATCAACTATTTAAAATATTATAATTTCTCAATAGGGTTTTGACTTCTTACAATAACAAGATGAGTAATAGTGCATCTAAAACCATCTCATACTTGGTTATGTGATGATGGTAGACAGTCTACCGTTCAAATTCATCGTGAAAAAAAGGTGTCTTACTTCTGTAAAAGAGTCCAAATTCTGATATTTAAGACGACAAATTAGGTATAGGATTCATTAAATCCTTTGTCAAGATCAGTAATAATGACTCAGTTTAGGATAAGTAATATAAGCGTCCCTCTTCTGTGAAAAAAAGTCTCTCTTTTAGGATATAAAAATCTCTGTGATAAAACCAAATTTCTTTAGTCTCCATAATAATATAAAAACAGCTGACTTACATTGGCATCAATATCATAATGAATAGTTTTATACCCTTCATAACTTCTCTGTTTACTTAATGACTTCAGTGCTATCAAACGGAGGGTCCACGATATCGAACACAAACTCCGGATCAGAGACACAAATTAAACAGAGTAATGTGCAGGATCCACACGGAATCTCCGGTGAAAAATGAAATCGGCAAGCAAAACAAGCACCAGAAAACCTGCACACAGAACAAAACAGTCAAACAAACCCATCTTAGAACTTTAATAGAGCTCTAAAAAAATTACAGCTTTATGTTGAGCTAAGAAAATAGCTATGACGTCATAACATATATCTCTTTATTATTTAATAAAACAATTACAATTTTATTCTATATTTTTATAGTCTTAAATAAAGCATTACTTTTACAATTTTTTAATATATTATTAATAATTAAGTGTAATTAAAAATATATATATGTTTGCTTTGTCAGAAAAAAATGTTATTTGTACGTCAAGATATTATATCAACAAATAGTTTTAAGTAAAAATAGACAGTAGTTCAAATTTTTTTTAAAAGATTTTTCTTAGATTATATATACATTCAACAGCTTTCTTTTGTGTTTTATGCAGTAAATAGTTTTAGTCTTTGGTCATTTCATAGACTATTTGTAATTGAGTTTCATATCATTAACGTTAATAATTCGTAGATTTTACAATGGAATGACGATTCTAATAGTAGAGCCAAAAAAGAAATCCTAAAAGAAATATACACAATAAATAATGCATTACATAGAAGTTATAAGAAATCATGATCTCTATTACATACTTTTTCTTTTTTTTTTCATGTGTCATAGCATCGGCCGGGACGCGAACCCACACCCATCTGCAACCAACTACTTGCTTGCAAGGCGGGTGCGATGACCTTTCGGCTAACAACGCTTGACACACACTCTTTCTTCATTACAAATACTTTAATTTACCCTACTTTATTCATTCCCTCTAACTTCCTAGTTAGTTTATATATTATTAATTTTTTTTTCTTTAAAAAAAAATGTCCACGAGTAAATTAAAATTATTATTTTTTCTTTGTATAATTATTTTTTTATATATTAAAATCTCTTAACTGAAACTTCAAATTTTAAAGCTGATGAAAACAACTTTTTAAAACATTCCTCTAGGTGTTGCCTATAGCGATTTAAAACTTTAATTGCTTTAAGGAACAAATTTTCCAGAATTGGGGATAATTGTTAACTAAGAATCTCACAATATTCTATTTACAAAGGTCAAAAAAATCAAATGGTTAATGCAATTAGTTACAATTCTGACATTTGATTAGACGATAATATATTATTTAAATGTGTTGTTGCTATTATGATTAGTTACAGCAATTTTACCACGAGTAATATTTCTTTTTAATAAATATTCAAAAATATTGTCTTTATTATCTGCCAAAGGAAATTCCAACTACCACTCCATTTAATCTTCTTCTTTATTCTTTACACTTTCTGTCTTTTTTTGTTTTTCTTTTATCATGCACTTTTTTTTTTTAAATTTATAATTTCTCGATTTTTAAACATATTCTACTTAATCATCAGAAGATATGTGGCTCCGATTTAGATGCGTTTGCTGCCTCCATTGCAAATAATGATAAATTACAAGAAAATGAAAACGAGTAATATTTTGCTTTTGAAATATATATATATATGTAATCTGAAATCAAATTATTATATATGTGGCTTAAAATATGTGTAATAGAGGAACACAAGGTATAATACATGAAGATGAACAATGGGTTAGAAAATGTGAAGGAATTGGTGAAGTTATTCCAATACACTAGATAAAAAAATTGTAGGGATGATAAATTAAATATTGTGAGATCAGAATAAATCAAAAGTCAATGAATAACAAATGTATGAAAATTATCATTATATATGGAAGTGAAATTTAGCAGTTGGATAAAAGAATGGAAAGGGAATTGATGGTTTTAGAAAAGAGAATCCATAAGAAAAAAAAGTTGAGGAAGTATGAATATTAAACAGACTAAAAATAAGTGGAATTGAACAAGACAAATTGAAATGGTGTGTGCCTGTAAAGATGTCTCAGAAAAAATTATCAAAACAAATATTAAACTGGATACTCCTGGGAAAAAGAGAAAGTATCTAAGAAGGACTAGATAGAGAAATGAGAAAGAGCAATTTATGAAAATATTTATGAATGGACAGACAGATACTTGGAAATTGAAAGACATCATAAAGCATTGTAGACTGATAAGAAACAACTTTTTATATGATTTAAGAAATTTTAACTACAAATGTCATTCAAATAAACAAATTTCAATGGTATGCAGCAAAAATATAATGACTGCTACAAAATATTAAGTTACTAAACCATACAAATATGAGATTAGTTTTGAATATAGAGTATGTTGTGGTTATGTATACCATATATTGAGTTTTGAAATAATTTTAGCTAATATTACTGCTCTTAGTTATTATCAATCCAATTCCTCTTTTACTTCTTAATTTGCTTTAACATATAATTTTTTTTTATCTAACTTATCAGTTTTATTGCTCTTCAAAATTCACATTTTCAAAATCTTCAACAATTTCCCCTTTTTTCTTTTCTTATGTGCCTCAATTTTTTAAATAATACAAAGTAGAAAACTTTATAAATAAAAAATAAAAAAATAATTGTAATTGTTCACAGAAATTACTATTTAATCAGTGCAAATTTTATCTCATTTAAAAAATAAATTGTTAAAAGACTTTAATCTAAAGGCATAACAGGTCTAAATAATTTTGTGTCAGGAACAAGCTTGAAAAATAGAATATTTTTGTTATTAGAAACTACAGTGAACAAGCATATATACTGTACTCTTTATAATTCCACATATCTTATATTGCATGTAAATGTATATCTTATTTCACATTATCAATTGAAGCAATGATAATTAATATATTCATAAACTAGATAAAAAAACCAAAACCCAAAAAGTGTTAAATGCTTTAGATTTTATAACATCAAAACAAATTTTCTTTATTCCTTTATAGTGCAATTTATCATTAAATTTCTCACATCCTACAAAGCAAATATTTAATAATATGACCAAATGCATAAACTAACTTTTCCCCCAACTTTTTAAATCAATGTACTCAAGGGTGTATATATGTGCATATACACACATGGCAGTTTATATATTTATTAGTCAGATTATATGAGTTTTTGTTAAACTTTTTTTTTTATGCAGTTTTGCAATAAAACTAATATAAACTGTGATCGGATTTGTTGCAGTTACAATATTTGGTGGAAACAATTTGTGTTATAAATTATAATAGTGTAAAGATAAATTATTAATGTAGTGTTAAACATTCTCTTTGAAAATTAATAATACAACAATATTATAAAGCAAATTATAGTAAAATTACTTTATATTTATTTAATTACATATATAATATAAGAAAATTATTATCTATCAAATAAACTTTAATTTTATATGTATAATATTTATGCAATGTTATATATTAAAAAAATTAAGGAATAACTTTATTATCTGTCTTAGTAAGAAATAAATAATAGTCTTGAAAAATAGGTAAGAAACATGGAGTTGTTATTTATTTATTTATTTCCATAAGTTAATTTACATAACATTAAAAAATAATGATGACACAATATAAAAGAAATAATATATAGAAAGTCTAAACAATTTTGGAATAATTTCCATAATGAAATATTTGAAATTAAAATAGTGAAATTGTACAATTGGATAAAAAGTTTATAAATAAAAAAAGTAAATACTGTTTATTGAAAAATAATTAAAGTGATGGAAAGATAAAATATTAAAAGAAAATAAATAAATTCATAATGTAGTAAGCTTTGAAAACAGCATCTATAAGGCCAATAATAGGCTGACATATAAGGGAAATTTTATCTAAATTCATTATTATCAGATTTTATTAAACATCTCATAATATTACAAAGCTAGATATTAAATTATCAGAAAAAAGTGCACATTCTATCATTAAGAAGAACTAGGTACAAGAGAATATTAACGTAATTATAATTAAAAGGTTATAAGTTGTATTATAATCTTTTACATATGAAAATGAATTTGATCTGTGTTACCATTGACTTCCGCAAAATATGAGGTTAGGCATATTGGCTCCGGGTCTCAAATTTCTTTTTGCTTATGTAACTTGAAACCTTAAATAAAATATCCTAAAGTAAATGACTAAATGTTAAAAATGGAGTGTTGTATAAGGATGAATGAACTAGTAATTGAAGCTGCAAGGAACTGCTATTGGGAACCTGAAATAAATTGGCAGCTGATAACAACTTGGATCCAACCTTTTAAAAAAGTTTGAATATTTGAAATGACAGGTATGAATGATCTCTAGGGTCTTCCACTCTATCACTGTATCAAACATGCTTTTAAATACCTTATATACCGGCACAATAATTTCATTTCAATCTTCCAATAACTTTTTCTCTTTCAGACTTTAACAAAAATGAAAATTTTTATTTAGCAACAAGCTAATAATCATATCAATTGCCCTCCACAAATAGAAATTTAATACTAAAGTCAATAAAGCATAAAAACCATAATTATCTTATTTTCATTTTGTATTAAAGCTTTGGACCCTCAAGATATAAACCCAGGATATTACTATATTCTAAAGAATATTTATTAAAATGCAAAAGCAGATACTAGATTATAAGGTAACATTAAGAGATAACACTGATCAGAGTCTACAATTGGATCTTTGAACTTTTGCAGAAGTTTTTACAAAAGTATTTTGTGAATTAAAATGATAAGATTGTTTTTACAAATAAGGCTTCCAGAACTTCAAAAAATGTTACAAGAGTTATCAGATGAAAGTAAGAAAGTAGAACTACAAACACATATTAAAAGAATAAAGTAGTGTTCAATGGAATTATTCAGAAAAAGACAGTACAATTTGATAAATATGAACTAGAAAAAATTACAACCAGAAAAACTTGGAACAGATTATTGTTACAGATGAACAGACAATGAAGGAAATTAGTTATAGAATTAAACTGGAATGTAATACTTTTGGTACAAATAATTTAAAAAATAAATATGTCTATGTATTACAAAAGAAAGGTTTTTAATAAAGGATGTTTTAATAGTTCTACTTTGTGGATTTGAGACTTGAACATTTAGCAGAAGAATAGTACAGAGACTTCAGACACTCAACAAAGTTTGAAGCAAAATATGTGGGAAAAAAAACCCAGCTGACTTCAACAATGAAAGAATTAAGAGAGTGACAGGAGCTTGTTCAGACATATTTCTAAAGAAAATAGTAATAGAGAAACAGTTGAAGTTTTAACTGAATCCCAAGAGATTGTAAAATGCCTAAAAAGAGATAATACATGAGATGAATCAATGAAATAAAAAAATTTGCTAGTATGATATAGAGCAGCGGTGGTGAACCTATGGCACGCGTGTCACAGGTGGCACGTATAAAAAAATTCCTGGCACGTTATCGATTTTCAAATTGTATCCTCATTTTACAACAAAAAATGCAAGATTTCAAAAATTTAAGGCGACATCTAGCCATAGAATACTAAATTTGAACAAACAGACTAACAAAACTTTCCGAATAGTGACGATGTAATTGTGATATGATAGGAACTTTATATTCAAAGGGGAAGAAATTCGCGCAAACAAAAAACACATTTGCAAAAAGTGATGTGACAGAAGTTTTTTTTAATTGGTATTTTGTCAGCAATTTAATTAAGTTGCTCCAATTTTTGCTGTTTAATTCTCATGCACCGGATTATTCTTTCATAAGTTTTATATTTATAATAATCTCTCGGCTTTGTGGCTATTAATTGCTTATTTCTTGTCCTGACTATAGATTGTGATAAGACGCGAGTTGGGACGTGTCGATACAGATAGAGTGCGTGCAGAGTAACTCAGTTGAGTTTGAAATTTGGTTGTGACAAGAATAATATTGCGCCTGTGCACTTCGTAATAATATTGCCTTGTAGATGAATTTTAAAGGTAATTCATTTAAACATACATTAAAGCGAAGATTTTTGAAATATTTAAAGAAATATTTTCGTTATCAATTTTCGCAAATTTCTTCTGGTTTTATCCAGCATGGCTAGTAAAAATAAAATAACAAAAACTACTATTAAAAACAAACAGTGGATAATTTCAAAGTTGATGCACTCAAGAGTCATCATCATCAACAACCATTATCAATCCACTGCAGGATGAAGGTCTCTCCAAGTTCAATCCATCTTCTCCGATCTTTAGCTTCTCTTCTCCACATCACCACCGAAACACTGTCTTATTTCATCTATTCATCTCACATGTGGTCTCTTTCTGGGTCTTCTACAATCTCTTGGAATCCAGTTTAAGATTTCAATTGTCCATCTATTATTATCTCTTCTGGCAATATGACCAGCCCAACTCCAATTTTTTATTTTTTCAATGAGGTCAGTAGCACCTGTTTGTTCTCTTACTCATACATTGCGTTTTCGATCTCTTCTTGTTTTTCCCAACATGTATCTCTCCATACTTCTTTGAGCAGTCTGAAGTCTCTGTATTGCTGTTCTATTAAGTGTCCAAGTCTCAGATCCATAAGTAAGAACTGGTAAAACACATTTGTTAAAAACCTTCCCTTTCAAACACATAGACATATTTTCTTTAAACAGTTCAAAACAAAGCAAAACTCTCCATATAGTAGTGCCATCTTGTGCTAACAAGAGCAATCAATGGATGCCAGAAGGCTTGTGCATAAAATCCTTATCTAGTGCCTACTCATCCAATATCCCCAGACTAGTTTCTGGCTTGTGGCCTTCATCAGTGCGGAGCCTTAGATCTGAGAGCACTGCACCTAGATCTTAGGATCTAATGCAACCCTCCAGCACCCACCTTTTAACTCTAACTATAAAACTATGAGAATAAAATTGAAAACACAATTAATATTTTCAATCCAAGCTCAATAGCTTATATAGTCATATGGGTCTGAACTCAATCCAGCACCCATACATTTTGGTGTCTTTGGCTCTTTAACAACCATAGCCACCACTATCCTATTAGGCAGGATTGGTGTTAATCCACTAAACATCACATGATCATTATCTCATACTAGCACATAATTGTTATTAAACAATTCAAAACAAAGCAAAGTTCTCCATATAGTAGTGTCATCTTGTGCTAACAAGAGCAATCAATGTTTTGAATTGTTTAATAACAATTATGTGCTAGTATGAGATAGTGATCATGTGATGTTTAGTGGTTTAACATATTTCCTTTTAGAATCAAATTATTTCTACCAAGAGCACTCCAACCAAGTTTAATTCTATGATTAATTTCATCCATTATGTTTCCATCTGTATTAATAATATGCCCAAAGTATTTGTAGCTATTAACTTTTTTTAATTCATCATAATCGATCTTTATTTTCATATTTTGAGCAAATCGATTAAACATTACTTTAGTCTTTTTAACATTTATCTTTAATCCTACTTTCATCTGATAACTCCTGCAGTTCTGAAGCATTATTTGCAAAAACAACTACATCATCTGCAAAATCTAAAGGACTTAAATAATCTCCATTTACTTTCACTCCTTTAGTTTTACATTTTAATCCACAAAATACTTTTTGCAGCACTGCTGTAAATGTTTTGGAGATATGGAGCCATCTTGCCTTACACCTTTTTTAATGTTGACTTTCCCCGTATCATTATGTAATCTAATTGTTGGTGTTACATTTTTATAAATATTCTTTAAAATATGACAATATCATGGATCTATACCTTGATGATCCAATGCTTTATTTACTGAAGAAATATTTATAGAATCAAATGTCTTTTCATAATCTATAAATCCAAAATATAGTGACAACTCATATTCATTTGTCCTTTCTGTAACTTCTTTCAATACCTAGATATGATCTACTGTACTAAAACCACTTTTAAATCCAGCTTGTTCTCTTGGTTGGTAGAAATCAAATGTTCTCTGTAGACGAGTTGTAATTATCTTGGTAAAAATTTTGTATAAAACTGATAAAAGGCTGATAGGTCTGTAATTTCTAATATCTTCTTTATCACCTTTTTAAAATATTAATATTATTATTGCATTCTTCCAATCGTCTGGTACATCTTTATCATTTAGACATTTGGTAAAATTTTCTTTATTTCTTCACCTGCTTCTTTTAATATATCAATTATAATTCCATCATTACCTGAAGCCTTTCCTTTCTTCATGCATTTAATTGCATGTCTCATTTCTTCATTTAAAATTCTTGGCAATTTGAAAGATGTATTAGATATAGAAGGTACTTGTTCTTTATTATTATATAATTCTTGATAAAAGTCTTCCACCCATTTCATGATGTCATCTCTCTTTTTAGTAATAATTCCCCCTTTTTTTTTATTACAGATATATATTTCCTACCAATACCAAAATGTTGTTTTACATTCTTGAGATTTTTTTCTTCTACAGCTTTCCTTGCTAGTTCACAATTATACTTTCTTATATCACTTTCAACTCTTTTCTGCAGCATTTTACAAAATTCGAAATATTCAATCCTTTTTAATGCATCATTTTTGTATATCTTCATATTCCATTTTTTCTTCAGAAATTCTCTAGTCTCAGTAGAAATTTTATTTATCAATTGCTGCTTTTGTCTACCAGCTATCTTTTTTGCAGTTTTTAAAAGTGTATCAGTTATTTTCATATTAATTTCATTCAAATCTGAATCATGTTCAAAATCTACTAATACTTGAACCCGATTTTAAGTTCTAATTTAAATTCATTAGAATGTTTCTGAAGATTAGGAATATCAACTGTAAATATTGTTTTTCTTAATAATTTTTGTTTCTCTAGTTTTGCATTAACATATATCTCACATCTTACTAATCGATGTAAACTACCTGTGTTAAATTTATTAAGAACATTACAATCTTGAAATATGTATTTTCTGTTAGTCAAAACCTAATTAAATTCTGTTGTACCTTTATTTGGATGCTTCCATGTCCATTTCCTTTTAACATTTTTCTCAAAAAAGCGTTCATAATATAAATTTTTGCTTTTTCTGCAAACTCCACAAGTATATGTTCTCTCTCATTTCTATTACCATAACCAAAATTACCTACAGCACTTTCATCTTTCATTTGTTTACCAGTTCTAGCATTAAAGTCTCCCATAACAATTTTAAAGTGTTTACTCAAGAGTATGGGATGATTAATAAAGGAAATAAAGTGGTGTGTGTTTTATGTTCCGAGACAGTTGTATGCAGAACATTCTCAATAAAAAGGCATTATGAGACAAATCATAAGCTGCTCCTTGAGAAATACAAGGAAGAACAAAAGGAATTTATTGCTCAGGCAGTTAAAAACCAGAATATGCAGTCAGCTTCCCTAATAAAATTTATCAGAAGTTCTTCAAATATAACCGCTTCTAGTTGTATTTTTATATTGGACTATTTTCATCACCTAATATGTGTATTGAATGTCTTTAGAAAAATTTAACTTTATTTAAATATTCCAAATACATTCAACTGTTAGTAATAGCACTTCAAACAGGTTTGTCCTATTTACTTACTAGTTATTCACTATTACTAAAATAATGCCATCATATACAAATCATTAGTTTTTATCTTTTTATATATGTAATTATTAAAATTAACAATTTATATATAAATAAAAACTTCGCAGAATTACATTAAATAAAGTTAAATTTTTTAAAGAGATTCAATATGCATGCATATTAGATGATGGAAATAGTCCAATATAAAAATACAACTAGAATATCATCATCGCAAACCTTCAGGAAAAACATAAACGCTTCTAGATTTTTTTTAAGTAAAATAACTTTATTAACAGAAAAAAAAAAACCCAGATATTTACATATTAGCAAAAAACACTTTTTTATTTTTTTCTATCTTACAAGATAACTAACAAGCACTTTTTAAATATGAAACACTATTCCATATTTTACATGCAGTAGAGAAAAATCCACCCCATCTTTTTTCAATTTGTTTTTTTTTTTGTTTTTGGCAGATATTTTATACATTGATAATAGTATTTATTCCAATAATCTTCTAGTTTTTTAATCTAATTGTATTTCTTGTTATCAAAAATTAATGAACATCTTACAGCTCACATTGCTAAATGCGAAAGACCTTTTAATGACGGGTAATATGTGAAGGAAACATGGTTGAAAATGTCACCTAATCTCTTTGAAGACTTTGAAATCAAAGAAAAGATTATTCAGAGAATAAAGGATTTGCCTTTGGCAAGGAACATGGTAAAAGACAGAATTCTGGACATGACTAAAAATATAACTTATCAGCAAAAAATGGATATAAATTCTTCTGACTTTATGTCTCTCTGACTTGATAGCTGGATCAGCTCATTTAGCAATTTTCATTATTGTTGTGTTGGGAATCATATTAAAGAGGAATTGATTAAGATAACATTGTTAGCAACAACAATAAAAGAGATGGATATTTGCAATGCTGTTATAAATGCACTTATAGAAAAAAAAATTGATTTAAACAAAATTGTATCAATTAGTACTGATGGTGCTTGTAGTATGATTGGAAAGGAAAATGATTTTCTCAATTTATTCATCAAACAAATTGGTCATTCAGTTTTTGGTTTTCACTCTATTATACACCAGCAAGTTTTATGAGCCAAGACTAGTTTCAAGTCTTTGGAAGACATTGTGAGGGTTGTAACAAAAGTGGTGAATTTTATATCTGGCTGCACTTTAAATAAAAGAAAATTTTTGGAATTACTGCATGATGGTTAAGTCATGGAGAAGTTCTCCAAAGATTCATGGACTGTTTAGATGAGATAAAACTTTTTTTCCATAATGAAAAAATTATGGAAAAACATAGTCGGTTACTGGATGTCGAATGGCTTTGCAAATTAATGTTTTTCACTGACTTATGCTCACATTTGAGTGAATTAAATATTAAGTTGCAAGGTATTAATAAGACAATTATTGTTATGTTTGATTTAATTGAAGCATTTGCAGTTAAATTGCAAGTTTTCAATTGTGACGTTATTTCTAACACATTTAGGTATTTCTCAAATACAAAAAAATTCTTCTTAGATATAAAAACTCATGAAAAATCAGATCAAGTTAAAATAACACAATTTTTTGCAATAATTCAGCAACAAGGAATGATATTTTTTCAAGGTTTCAAGACTTAAGGCAATTTGCAGAAACATTGAAATTAATTTTATGTCCTGATACCATCGGATTTGATAAACTCAATATAGAATTTTTTGAGTGACTCAACTTCGAAGATTTAAAAGTGCAACTAATTGATTTTCAGTCTAGTTTCATATGGAGACAAAAATATGTCGATTTAAGAAGGGTCGTGGAAGCAATTGAAAATGATTGGTTATTGGACACAATTAAAAAGTACACAGGATATGAAATGAGAAGAACTTGGAATGCCATTCCCAAAACCTATAACTGTTTTAAAAAAGTAGCAACTGCTGTACTATTTTGTCCTCAACTTATGTTTAATGAGTCATTATTTTCCAAAATAAACTTTATAAAAGATAGTTTTAGAAATAAGCTGACTGATGAATCCAGCGCAGCATGTGCATTGCTTAAAGTTACGACTTATGAACCCGATATGCAACATTTGTCATCCAAAGTACAACAACAAAAATCTCATTAATAAAAGTTATAATTAGTATTGACTTTTATATGACAAAATGTTTTGTATACAATTACTTTGTGAATTTTTAAGACAAGTCCTTAATTTAATTTAATAAAATTTCATAACAATTAAATTTTTACCATTTATCCTACTAAGAATTTCCCAGCACACCAGAGGTTGGACAAAAAAATAATTGTAATATTTGGCACAGAGGTTTGCCACCGCTGATATAGAGAAGAGAGTGTTTGAATTATAAAAACTAGATTAAAGTTGGAGAGGTCTTTATTCTGCAATAGATCAGTAATAAATGAAAGTGATAATGATTATAATGATATAAAAATAATTTTTCAAAATCATTTTCCAAAATTTACTTTATGTACTTAATATTAACTATGGACTGTTATGTAGAATCTTATGCTCATGTCATTTTGTTAAAGATAGAAGAAAATTGTTTAGTTTCAACTTGTAGCTCATGGGCTAAAAAAACTGGTTGCTTTTAAATGGGAAACAATATTAAGTATAGAATTAATGTTATCAATATGTGAAGTAAATAGATTTTTAAAATATAAATTCAGTAAAGTGACATATATAAATACAGTTCAGAATGTATTAGAACTGTAATCAAAGTATTATTGAAGGTAACATAGATAAGCTAAGAAATCATTAATTACTACAATGATATTAAATATAATATAAAGTCATTTGTAATAGTTTGTTTAATTGTGAAATTATAGAAAGGACTTTTTGTAAAGTCTTTATAACTAGAGTGCAGCATATGCGTAGGCAACAGGAGATGTATATAGGTAGTTTAAAAATAGATTGAGGTAGGAAGAATAAGTCGAATAATCAGAATTCATGTCCACTAACAAAAATAACTGCTTCAGGTAGATATGGTGAAAAAAATAATTGGAAAGCTAGATGAACAATAAATAATTGTGGTGGACACAGATTACCATAAGTACAATTAATATCACCATAGAGAATAGTTATATCTGTCCATGTAATAGTTTGTACTGAATAATATATAAAACTTATGTGTGAGTGTGGGTATATATTTATATACATTAGTAGGAAAATAAGAAATAAAATTCATCATATACTTTTAGCATTTAATATTTGATATTTATTTTACATTATCATTGGTGTATTCTTAATCATTTAATAATTAATATTAACATATACATTATATGTGAATATTATTTTAAAGCTTTTCAAAGATTGAATTTAAACATACAGGTATATTTAGTTTATTCTTTAACTGATGATAAACAAGTATTTGTCTGAGTAATTAATTTAGAAAGTAATTATTTTGACAAATAAATATGATAATAATTGAATAGTTTATTGTGTGGAGGTTTGTAAGAATTTCAAGCATTAAAGACAACAGAGCTGGAGATTCAATTCAAGGACTTTGAACTATATAATCCACCATTCTACCATTGCACTAAACCATACAGGACAATTATATTTGTGTAAACACGATTTTTATAGTTGCATGACATGTTTCTCACTAGTAGGTAAAATAATTTTATGGATAGACTGCTATCATTTATTTAATCAACCCATATTTTTAAAACAATTTCCTACTTGCTAAGAATAGCTATAACAAATTAATATTCAAATTTGCACATGGCTATTTGAAAAATTCTACAAATTTCACCAAATTTTAATATCAGGTCATGAAAATTTAATGTAGTAAACATTGCAATGTCCCTTAATATGTATAATACAAGGGCAAATGTAGTTTTTTAATGCAGCGATGTAGTTCATAATTGGTTATATATAACTTTTTTATTTTTAAAAAAAGATTATTAAATTTTCTCTAGCCAAAACAAAATCATAAAATTTTTGTGCATTCTGAATAATAAGCAGTTATGTTAAAACTAGAGCATTAATATACTTAAGGCAAATAAAAAAAGAAAAAACACAATGAGTTTACTTTAAAAAAAAACATAAATAAAGATTTTTTTTTGTCTTGATGTAACTTATATATAGAAATTTAATTTTTAACAAATATTATGCACATATGATTAATAACCACATATTCAGATATATCCCAGTTATGTGTAAATCACACTTAAAAATATATATCTGTGCTAGTTCATCACAATGTACATAAGAATGTGAATGAATTAATAATTAATTATTTACCTCAATGTACAGAGAAAATCAATATCTATCTTCTTTGTCGCTATACTGCTTTTCATTTCAAATCTGAGAAATATTATATAGTGATGAGACAGTCATTGTTTTTTTTCTATGTATTGATATGGATAAAAGTAATTGAATGATTCATAATTCAGTCACTCATAAGAAGTTCAAATATTCAAAATGATAGGGTTAGATCTTAATTCCTGGACCTAGAGTCCCTATAACACTTCTCCAAACCATATCTAACACAGTTGGTTCATCAAACTATACACAAAGCATATCAATTAATTAATTGCTGTTGATATGAATGAATAACAAATATTTAATTTACACACATGTCTGTGGTCTGATGAACCAGTTATATTACATACATATGTATATTAAATATAAAACTCTGGAATAAACTATACAATAATCAAAATACCAATATATAAAAATAATAATAGATATAGCCAGATTATGACCTATCCACCATCTGTAATACTATTTAGGATGCTGGGTATGTGATAAGCTGGTTATAACTGTTATTATTTTAATATATTGGTATTTTGATTATTGTACACTTTATTCCAGAGATTTTTATCACATTTTATCTAACTATATATATATAGTGTTATTACTAATTTCATTACATAAAATAAATCAATATCAACAAATACCATTAGTTATCAAAATTACTATTGTATATTTTGGAAGATTCAAGCACAAAAAATATATTTGTAAATAATTACTGTATACTAATATCATACTTAAATTCATTGGAAAACTAGTCATTCACATAATAGTAAACCTTAGAGAAAATATATTTTTGAATGCTCATTAAAATTTGCAGTACAGCCCTAAATAGTGGAATATTATGAAGATGGCGGGGGGGTAACTTATGATCAATAATGATCAAGTATTAGCGTTTGAATATAGTGTCTTATTGTCTAGTTACCCCAGCTTACCTTAATAAAAGAAAACTTGATGTGCACGGACATTTAAATGGCTTATTTTATTGTTGGCATAAAACTTTAATGATAGCTGACTTATAGATTGTAAACAATTAAAAAAAATCGAAATTTATGATATAGATTATACTAATTAATTCTCTAGATACATATTTTATATATAGACTACAAAGTTTTGGATGTTCTTCTGAATTATGTTTAGTGCAAAAAATGGTTGCTATTTAATTTGTTCAAATCAATTAATTATTTAATTACTTTATTTATATCAAGAAATTCAATCTGATTCATATCAGCCTTTTTACAAATTTGTATGTTAATCAGCATTTCTCGATGAGAGTGAATTAGGAGTGGAGACAGTAATTTCTCCCTCTCTATAGTCTCTTACCAAAAATGGATAATCAAGAGAGAGATAACGGCCAGTAACAGTGAATAAAATTTGAATATATTGAAAATAATAGTTATAAAAATTAAAGGCACTCCTTAAAAAATATAGAATATGTAAGTAAATATTCGTCAAGAGATATTACTGTCATAAACTAATTAAAATATTAATACCGTAACATTGAAATTAAAAAAAAAAATTTTTTTTTTTAAAAAAAGGGGGGGGGGGGGGTAAAATTTTTAATAAAATTTAAAATGACTATTCTCAAGGTTTGATAATTTTGTAAATATATAATATTTTTCATAAATAGATTGTGTATGTGTTTTAAGCATGTATTGTATAAGAATTGCATATATGCTTGTCATGCTCTTAACTGGGAATTCAAGTCAGAAGATGAGTGGATTTTGAAATTCTTTTTAGTCTCAAACAATGAAAAAAAAATTTTTTTTAGATAAATGGTCTGTAGCCATTTAATACCAATTATTAGAAAGAATTTGAACTCAGATTTAAAAGCTCTCTACAGCTTATACAACCAATACACATTACCACATACATGTGAAAAAGATAAATGATTTCCAATATATGCATTTCGTGCGTCTGTAACACTCATCACTTGGTCCAGATCATTTTCCTCACACACATATATACAACCAGTGCTCAGTTTATGTTAAGATAAAAAATCTTCAAACTTTAATGAATAGGTTTCAATCTTCTCCATCCTCAAACTCTTTAGTCATCCATATCATTGAAAATCTGTTGATAGAATGCCCAAAGCCCTTATTGATGCCAATATTATTGTTATATTCATGATGACAATGTGGAGAACTGATGTGTTGGTTCAGCACGAAATGCATATCTTGGAGATCATTTATCTTTTTCACATGTCTGTGGTCATGTACATTGGTTGTAAAAGATGGAGTAGATAACTGTAGGGAACTTGAAAGTCTGAGTTCAGATCTCTTTTAATTTCATTAGTAAAGTCAATATACTTGTATTTAAATATTAATACTAATTAATAAATAAGTGTCTATCTATTCTTAGTTAGATAGTAAAGATCCCATGTTAATCTGGTTGATCAGGGCATTGATATGCCGACTATAAAAATAGAAATATGATTGTAATACAATACAGTATGTTCTTAATTCTGATAAGGAAGTTGTCATAGTATTACTAGTTTTGAATCTATCATTATTATGATTCATTTTTATTAAAAAAATACTGGAAGGCTGGTACTTTGTTATTGGATTGAAGGTTTTAGTAAGCATTAAATGTAATGTACCAAAAATACATCACTTTAATTTTTGTTTCTAATTAAACCAAGTAATTTGCATGCTATGAGTGAATTGATGATACTAGAAATCAAGTTCCATAGATCATGCTTAATGCCTGTGTAATAAACCATTCAGTTATTCATATTATTTGATATATTAAAAGCAAAAAATTATAATTACATATATATATAACTAAAACATGTTACTGATTGAATTTATGACTAATATATGTATATACATACCCTTGTACACAAATACATGAAGGTGTCAATAAATTTATCCAATAAGCTGCAACAATATAACTTCCTGAAGTTAAATATATGTAATTTAAAGATATGTTGTTTTTAAGTAAAAAAAAAAAACAACAACAATTTAAATATTTTGCAATGCTTTTGAATTTTTTTAAAATAAAACAATATAAGTCAATACCACTAGAAGATTGGAAATTTATACTATAATTAAATATCTTTCTCTACAAAAAAAAAAAAAAGACTAACACATCTCATTAAATTCATATTACATTACTTCATGGGAAATTTAATAGGCTGATTTTAATTCCAGACAAAGTTTTAGTTATCATAGCTAAAAAAAAAAAGTATAACCAAATAGATCTTTATGCATATAACATGACAGCATTTACATTTACCAGCAAACACTACTTAATATTGTAGAATCTAAATTACTAATAGATAGAAAAATGGTTTATTATTCAATATGCTACTAATTTAGATTTTATAACATTAGGAATCATTTTCTAATAATTGTAACATCATGCTACTATGATATTAGTTAATAAAAAATACCAGTTAGCATTATACATTAGTTTGACACACACACACACACGTATATATATAAACACAGCAAAGCAATTAACTCAAATAATAATAACAGTCAACAAACTCAATCTGTTGTCAAGGCAACCTTCTTTAAGCAATAAGGATGAAAATCCATCTTTTATATATGGACTAATATGTGTATTTATATATATTCGTAGTATTACATATATTTATAGTATTATTATTTCATGTGGAGTTTGTTTACATCCATACATTGGACAGACTAATCTTAGAATAAACACAAGAATGGAAGAACACATTTTGGCAGTTAGAAAAAAATCTAATTCATCAGCTATTTATTCACACATTAAATTAACAAACCATGACATCAATTTTAATAAAACACATATTCTGGAAAAAATCTGAATAATATCACCAGAGCCTGCTAAGGAAAGCTATAGAGATTTTTAAAAGGCCTATGAGCATAAATGAAAAGTGTGAATTAAAGAAAATTAACAATATTTAGAAAAAGCTATCAAGGATAAAATATTTTTTAAAACTTCTCAACCAATAGAATTTGAGAATGAGAAGAAAATAAAAGGAAAAAGTAGTGATTTTCAATTTTACCACACACATTCTTATGGTTTGAGAAAAAAAAAAGCTCTGAGGAAAGTACTTGTTATTGTACTGAAATGTCAGCTATTTGGAGTTTATATTTTTATTATATGTAAGCTTCCAGAAATAATACTATGAATTCATTTATCCATGAGAATATTAGAATTAACATATATATATAAACATATTCATAAAACAAATATGTCAAAATATGTTTTTATAATTTACAAATCAGATTCCTAAAATCGTTGTTAATGAACTTATAAACAATGTCTACTCTCTCACTTTAACGTCAATTTATTGGTCATATAAAAAATGGTCACTTTTATCTGATCCCCAAGTTTTTAATTGGTTAATGAACAAAACATCAATACAATGAAAAGATAAAACTTTTATATTAAAAATGATTTTTGTAATTATTAATCAAGCCAACTTACAGTTTCAAATGACAAACCTGATAAAATCGAATAATTTTAATAAATCTGTAAAAAAAAAAAATCGTAGCTAATAAATATGTAATGATTAGAATATACTATATTATTCATGGTTATTAAATATGAAACATTTAAAATATATAAACTTATTATCTGATCAATGAATAGGCAATAATGAGAAAGAGAGAGTGGGTGTTATTTACAAATTTTTTAAAATGATTGTTTTAGGAATTTGAGTAATGAATGTTTCATATTTAATAGCTATAATTTTTTTACAGACTTATTAAAATTTCATATGGTTTCTTGCTTGAAATTGTAAACTGACTTGATTAATATTTGCAAAAGTTATTATTAATATAAAAGTTTTATATTTCTCTAGGAGATCAGATTAAAAATGGTCATTTTTTAAATCTTGAATTGACATTAATAAAGGAGTAATGGGCTTTCTTTATAAGTTTGTTAAAATAATTATTTAGAAATCTCACTTGTGAATAATAGTAAATACTTTTTCTATGATAAGTTTATATATTAAAATTGTTAAAATATTAACATTATAATTATCATCATTTTCAAACATTATTGATTCACTATAAGATGATCTCTCCAAGTTTAATCCAGTCTCTTCAATCTCTATCCTCTCTTCTCCATATCACCCTACATACTTTTTTATTTTGTTCATCCACCTCACATGTGGTCTCTTTCTGGGTCTTTTACAATCTCTTGAGATCTAGTTTAAGAATTCAATTGCCCATCTATTATCATTTCTTCTAGAAATGTGTCCATTTCAGTTTTTTAATTCTGTCAATGATATCAATGATACCATTTATTCTCTTACCTATGTATTTTATTTTCAATCTCTTCTTGTTACTTCTAAAATTCATCTTTCCATATTTAGTTGAATGGTCTGAAGACTCTGTACTACTCTTTTGTTAAGTGTTTAAATCTTAGAACCATAAGTAAGACCTACTAAAACATATTTATTAAAACCTTTCTTTTCAAATAGTTAGATTTCCTTTTAATATTAAGTTATTTCTACCAAAAGACCCCCATCCAAGCTTAATTCTATGATTAATTTCATCCATTATATTTTCATTTTTATATTAACAATCTGAACAAAATATTTATAGTTGTTAACTTCTAATTCATCATTACCCACCTTTATTTTCTTCTTTTAAAAAAAAAACCCATTCACATTAGTTTTTTTTTTTTACTATTTATCTTTCTTTAGTCCTATTTTCTCACTTTCATCAGGTAACTCCTGCAGCATTGCTTCAAGTTTTGAAGTATGATTTGCAAAAATGACCATATCATCTGCAAAATCTAGTTGATTTAAAAAATTTCCACTTACTTTTACTCTCCTGGCTTCCAATTTTAATCCACAAAATACTTCTTGTCAAATTGTTTTATAAAATTTGGGAAATGTGGAATCATCCTGTCATACACTCTTGTCAATATTAATCTTCTTTGTATCAGTATGTAATCTAATCATTGCTATTGCTTTTTGATAAATATTCTTCAATTAAATTCTTTTCATAATCTATAAATCCAAAGCATAATGCCAATTCATATTCATTGGTCCTTTCTATAACTTCTCTCAATACTCAAATGTAAATCATTGCACTAAAACCACTTTAAAATATTTGCACATAAATGTATAAAATAAATTAGTCTCAAATAGTTTATGCAAAGGTCTTTCCAACAGCATATTGTAAAGGGAAAATAAAACAATACTCATTAAGCTTGCCAAATGCAGGCTGTGAAGATTTGAGAAATATTTCATTTTTATTTTACTCACTATTTAAAAATATCTAGATATTCATTTATTAAATGATTAAGAATTACCTATGATTTGGCTACCTGGAAACAAATTTCTAAGCTTGATTAGAAATTGTAAAAAAAATCCAAGTTATACGCGGCATGAATTTGAACTACGATTGCACACACCTGAGGCTTTTTTTTTTATATTTAAGTATATAGTAAAATTTATTAAAATATAATTTTTTAATTGAATTATTATTTTTTAAAAAAATCTACCATGATTTTAAAACTAATATAACAATAGCATTTGAAAGACAAACTACTAAATTATTTTAAAAAAAGATTTAGAAAAAAAAAAAGTCCAAATAGTTTTTTAAATTTTTATTGTAGTTTAATCGATTTGTTATTTCAATGCTTTTATTTTCATGTTATCATGTGATACTTTATTTTTGAAAGTTTATTTCTAGTTTACAGTGAAAGAAAACGTTGATAGTGATTAAGTTTGCTTTCTAATTTGAAATCATTAAGCCTATTTTAACTGCTTAAAATATATTGCAAAATGTTAAAAACAATTTTTTCCTTTTTTTTTTTTTTTGTTAAACAATAGCTTTAGTTTTTTTAAATACAATAAAAAGTTTATTTTATATATTAGAATATAGAAACATTACAATACTAGCCAAAACAATAAAATTTTACTAAAATTCTTACACAACCATGGTTTCATCTACCAACAAATAAACTGTCTCAAGTGAAATTCAACTAAACATTCAACACATATATACAAAACAAAATAGCCTTCCCATCATTCACTTCAAGAACCAACTTCCTTTCATATCAAAGGATTAATGGCCTCAGATTCAAAAAAAATTATCATCAAAGTTTCTTTTACTCTTCTTTTCAATTCACTTTTTTCATAAAAATAACCTCTGCATTGTCAAATAATATTTTATGATCTGTATTCACTTCATGAATGTACAAAACTGAGTTTTGATATCCATTTTGAACTCTACTTATAAACTTTAACTCTTTCATTAAGACTTAATTTATTCTGACCTATATACATTTTATGACAACTACTAGGTATCTTATAAACTAACCCAAGAATAGATTTGCAATCAGTTGACTATTTTAAGCTATTTAGTAATGAATTTAAATTCAGGCCTTTCTTCCAGGTTACTTTCATATTACCCAATAAAAAACTATTCTTATAAATCAATTTACTAATTGATGCCTTATAAAGCAAAGAAATAAACTCTTTATTTATATTTCCAATTAATTTTTTATTATTAACTGATTTTTTTCCCATATGTCATAGCATTGGATGGGAGGCAAACCCACAATAACCGTCTGCAACCAACTGCTTGCTTGCAAGGCAGCTGTGCTGACCTCTCAGCTAACAACACTTGACATTATCTTAATAAATTTATGATTATATCCTAACTCAATATAGTCAGAATCAAATTCCTCCTCTGAATATAACTATTATTTTCAAAATTATTAAGTCTTCTATTCATATAACAAAATAACAAATAAAGAAAGTTTCTTATGAGTAAAAGTTTGACAACTGTCTCATAAGAAACTATTGAATTTTTGTTATAGGAATATAAAATTTAATAATTTTATAAATTATAGTTATATTCAGAGGAGTCAGTTCTGACTATATTGAATTAGGATATAATCATGAATTTATTAGGGATATTATATTTATTAAATTGGTTAATAATAAAGATTTAATTGGTAGTGTAAATAAAGAGTTTATTTCTTTGCCATGTAAGGCATCAATTAGTAAACTGATTTATAAGAATAAATTTTTTATTGGATAGTGACCTGGAAGAAAAACTTGCATTTAAATTCATTATTAAATAGTTCAAAACAGTCAGTTGATTGCAAATTTATTCATGGGGTAGTTTATAAGATACCTTGTCATTGTCATAAAATTTATATAGGTTAGAGTATATTAAGTCTTAATGAAAAAGTTAAAGTTTATAAGAGTAATGTTCAAAATAGATATCAAACCTCAGCTTTGTATATTCATGAAGTGAATACAGGTCATAAAATATTATTTGACAATGCAGAGATTATCTTTTATGAAAAAAAGTGAATTAAAAAAAAGAGTAAAAAAAAGTTTGATAATAAAATTGTTTGAATTTGAGGTCATCAATCTCATGAAGACATCCTTTGATGTGAAAGGAAGTTGATTGTTAAAGTGAATGGTGGGAAAACTATTTTGTTTTGTATATATATGTTGAATGTTTGGTCATGGAAGTGTAAAAATTTTAGTAAAATTTTGTTATTTTGTCTAGTGTTGTAGCATTGTGTGAATATCTGTTTTATTTTTAATTGCTAGTATAATATTTGACAGTATTTAATTTTTTTATATATGTAAATGACTATTTTCATGATTTTCCATTGAAATATATATGTATATTATGCATAATTTTTAGTTGCCAAGTAAAATTTTCTTTTTAAAATATATTTTTGAGAACAAATAAGCTGAAGTTGTTATTTTTCTTCCAAATGTAGTTCAAGGTAACAGTTGTATTTATTTTAATTAAAAAAAGATGTCATAAAATCAGAGATAAAAAATTATCCATATTTTTTTATAGAAGTGCACTATAAAACTTGAATTAATTTACATAAACTCCCACATAAAAAAAAATAATAATATTTGTCAATATCAATGTCATTTTGATAAAGATTTATAGCCAAGTATTTCATTAAAATATACATATATTTATACACAGTAATTAAGAGTTAAGCATATCTCCCAACAAACTTTTAAAATATTTTATAACAGGATAAAGGCCTTTCTAAAGTCTACTATAATTATCGAGCAGTAAGGCTTTGAGTAGTTTTTTTATTTTAGTTTTTTATCTTATAGCAAAGAATATCAAATTACTTATTTACCAACCAATGCTAATTGGTTGGATGAATTGACTATGGATCATCTATCTAACTCTAGACTATAGAGCAAGGTAAGCAAAAAAACTATAAGACTCTAATACTTTTATATAATTAAACATATACTAGTATGATCAATAAATGATGTTCATTCAGGTTGCTTTTTTTTTTTTTCATATGTCAAATGTATTGACCAGGAAGCGAACCCAGGACAGCTGCTTGGAAGGCAGCTATGCTAACCACTAGGCCACCAACACTTGACTAAGTTATTTATTATTTGTAAAATTAAATCATTATAATAATTTTGAATAATTATTTGTCCAAAACATAATAAAAATTTGTGAAAGTTTAATCCACTTTTTTCTATCTAAGTGTTTTTTCTCCGTATCATTCCAGCAAATTTTCTTATCAATTCATCTCATGTGTGATTTTTTGTAGATCTTCTATAGTCTGTTGGATTCGGTTCCCATTTCATCTTTTTAATTCTTTTAATATGCCACTTGGTTATTCTTTTGCCCACATATTTCTCTTTTGAACTCTTCTTGTTACAACATACAATTCTCCATATTTTGGGATGTGTTATGATGTTTCTGTGTTACTCTTCTGTGTTAAGTATCCAAGTTTTAGATTAATGGGTAAAAACTGGTAAAACACAACTATTAAAAAACATAGGCATATTTCCATTTGATACTAAGTTATATTTACCAAAAACATTTCATTCAAATTTAATTCTATGATTAATTTTCATCCAATGTTTTGATATGTATTTATAATCTGATCTTTGAATGATTATAAATCTTTATTTTCTTTTGAGAAAATCTATTGAACATTGCTTTAGTCTTTTTAACATTTATATTTAGTCCTATTTTCTTGTTGAATCATTTGACAATTTTTGTAATATTTACTGAAGCTGTAAAACATTATTTGCAAAAAAAAAAAACCATATCTGAAAAATCTAGATGACATAAATAATCTCCATTCATTTTTATTCCCTTGGCTTTCCATTTTAATCACAAAATATTTCTTGTAAAGAAAATGTTTTAAAATGATTAACAAATTCCAATTTAATTCCACTAGAGTGTTTCTGAAAGTTAGAAATGTCAACTGTTAATACTCTTTCTTAATAGTTTTAGTCTTTTTAATTTCCATTAACTTATATTTTATATTTCATTAATTGAGTGTCATTTCTGGTTAAATCTATTAAGAACCTTGACAGCTTGAAATACATACTACTTCTTTATTTGGATACTTTTGTATAACATCTTTACCTATCCATTTCTGCTATATCTTTATTTGAATGCGTTCATATCCATTTCTGCTGTACCTTTATTTGAATGCTTTTATATTCATTTCTGCTGTATCTTTATTTGATGCTTTCAAATCTATTTCTGCTGTATTTTTCTTAAAAAAGAAATGTATAATATAAAGTTTTTCTTTTTCTGCATCCTCTCACATTTCAATCTCCATAACCAAATTTATACACAGCCCTTTCAATCATTTTTCTATTCTATCACTAAAATCTCCCACTACAATTTTTAAAATGATGCTTGTTGTGATCAAAATCATTTTGTATAGTTATATAAAAATCATGCACTTTTATAAATTATTGGGACATGAACTATCTACATTTAGTATCTTCCATTTAATTGAATAACTAATCTTGTCATTTTTCCATTACCACAATGTTGTTTTTTCATTTTTCATTAATAATAAAATTCCACATCCATGTGCTTCTAATATTTATAACTTTATAGAAAAGTACTGTTCAAGAATTTTTTGCCTTTTTTTTTTAGATTCAACCATGTCCCATTTATTATCAAACAGTTTTTCTAAATCATGAATAAATTATTGACAAGTAGTTGATATTATGTATTTGTAAATACCTCTGTTTTCCAAAATGTTAAAGGTGCTTGCAATTAATAAGTAGAAAGTTACTGAACCTGTTTTATTTCTATCTACATAGATAATCAGATTTGATAAGATTAAAAAGCTTAAGGTATTTAAAAAACTATATCTTTTCTAATTTTTAAATTAGTATAAGTAGATCGATACTTTCAAGTTATGAAAACTTAACTTTTAAAAGTTTTATGCTTTTTTTTTTTTTTGAAAAAGAATTGAAGAGTAAGGCAGAAAATTTATTTTTTTATTGAGATGACATAAGATGCACAGCTTATAAAATATAGTTATTTTGACTAATGTCTGAAGGCAGATAGATATGATTCAATTTTAAAATATAATTTATATCATTTTAAAATAATGAACAACTAAAAAAAATTTTGTTTTGCCAAATTTTTCTCATAGTATTTTTGGGTATATATTTTAGAATATATATATTATACCACTCTTTATTATTATTATTTTTTTGAAACGTTATATTTTTTTGTTGTTGAAAATTACAGAATAGCGAGCAAGCCACATGGTTCTAATAGTGTGAATAATGACTATGGCATTGTATGTATGGATTAAAATTTTTGATATTTTTCTCAAGCATTTTTCTTTTAGATTAATTATTTGCTTGTGGAATACAAAGTGTCTTATTAAAGATGAGAAGTATGGACATGTTTCAAAAATGTGTATCATATCTTCTGGATAACTATTACATAAGATACACGTGGGATCTAAATTTAATTTAAAATAGTTAATGAGGAATATTTTTTGTAGAAATTGTGTTGAGTAATAAATTATGAAAAAATTTTGTAGCCATGATTGAGGAACACACAAATTTGGGAATTCGATTAAAGTTTTGGCAATTGGGAGATTGTCATGATATATATATTGTTTTCAGATCTTTAAATGAAACACCAATTAAAGATTTGATGTTATAATTGTCCAACAGATGATCTGCATACTCAGTAGCTTGATCAGTTTTAAAAAATGACTTGCATATGGAAGGTGAGCAAGCAATATTATAGGTGGAGGAATGGCTTTGAGGATTGGATTAACTGTAGTTGCAATGTACTTCTTAGTTCTGATATATTCAACAAATGATTGAGGACATATTAGATTAAGACCATCTTTGAAAATAGGGAAACAAACACTTGTAATTGATATGAGATATGATGTTGATCCCCATATATATGATTTTATAGGGGTCATGATATTTTTAATAATATTCCTTAAAAGATGCATCCATGTACTATAGAAAGCAAGTATACCACCCAGAATAGCATTAACAATATGAACTTTTATTATAGGATAGAGCAATTTTAGGCAGAAGGCTTTTATTTTTGTATAGAATTTGTTTATGACCAGATAATTTAGATGATGACTTAATTGTGTTTTGAATAAGTTAATTAGAATTCCAAGAAAATATGAGTGTGTGCATGTGAAGAGTGAAGGTAGAGTGCGATCTGTAGTTATCTGCCACATGGATGACTTGCAAACTTTTATTGTAGATTCAGTTAGGGTTTCAAATTTGTTCAGAATATGGAGAGGAATATTTTGTAGGGCTCTGAAGACTAACAGGACATCATCAGCAAAAGATATCACTTTAATAGAAATAGCAAGATGAGGAAGAAAGAGGCATTCTGTGCACTGCTCAATCTTTTTGATTATGAGATCTATATTTATTGCAAATAATAGTGAAGCAAGTGATAAACATTATAGAGTACCTTGGCTTTAATTCAAAATTGGAAGAGAGGCACATGAAATTTTTTTAATTTGATGGTTCTGTTGGTAAATAATTTTTTATGGCAGTAATTAGATGTGTCTACCTAAGCAGAAGTTTGTGTAATGTGTTAAACAAATATTCCCAGTTTACCAGATCAAAAGCAGCCATAAAATCAACCTGGCATGTGACATAATTTATTAATTTATTTTATTTTGCATATAATATTGATTGCATATGCTAATAGAATAGCTTGAGATGCTCAGCAGATTTTAACAGCATAATGTGATGAGGAATATGAAACAACCAAATTATCTTATCCTCCCTGCAAAGATTTTTTAATTAATATCTTCCAAACTGACAGATATAAAGCTTTTGAGTTTTTTCTAAGGCAGAAAATTACATTACTGGATAGATTAAGTATGTGATATTCATGTGAACAAAGTTGATTATATTACTTATGTAGAATGGTGGAGATAATATAATTTAAATGCTTATAAATATTAGCTGGAATAAGATCATTTGCCAGTGAGGTATGGGAATGTAAGTGCATAATTTCATCAAGAATTTGTTACTTTGAGATGTAATCCTTTTGAGGAAGATGAATGTTACAGTTAGTAAAGGATAGATAATAATCAACAGCTTTAATAGTATTTTTTAAATGATTAAGAAGTTTGATATCAAAGTTGGTACCAGACACACACATATTTTCTCTCAAAAGAATTGGAATACCAAAAGCATAAGGGTGAATTGATTTTGCATAAATTTACTGCAGTTTTTGTTAATAGTGAAAGATTAGGGATTACTTTTCCAAGCCTTCATGGGATTTTGATTATAAAGAGCAGTTAGATGTTTTGCTTCACTTTACAGCTTATGAATAGGGAGTTTTACATCATTGAATTTTATTATAGCTTGAAGAGTTGAATTGATGTCATCAACACTTTGTTTTATACAATTATTTGAGTAGTAATCTGTTAGTTGATCAAAACAACAATTATTTAAAAATCTTTTTGTGTCCATATTTCAATCAAAGAGAGATTCTGCAGCTGATAAAAATAATTACTGGTAATTAATATATTAGAGATATCATCAATAGTTAATTTAAATTCACTAGGAATTTATCACTTGAATGTAAATTAAAAAATTGTTTGTTTATTTTGAAGGGTAATTTGTGTGAGAATTACAGATATGTTCAGAGAATGAAACATTAGACACATGAATTAAAATTTTGAGTTCAGTAGGAGAAATTGAAAATTGATCAATGAGAGAAGATCCTCCGATAAATAACACAGCATTTGAAGGATAGAGTAGTAATAGTGGTATCAAGACCAGTTGACTGAGCTTTAGTTTCAAAGTGGATGGGAGATCATTATATGAGCAATAAAAATCACCACACATGATAGTTAAACCAGGCTTATGTAGGATTTTACTTTGGGCAATGTGGAAAATATTTATGATGTTTTTTTCTTTTTGGCATGAATGTATTGCTATAAGATAGTATAATTGTGACTGAAAAATAAAGGAAATAATGATTGCATTAACTGACATGAATATTGTTTTTAATCTTATCAATTTGTGTATTAATTAGAATTATCTACTCCTTGTGCTGGTCTAATGTTGGGCTTATTTAAAAATATGTATTTACTGTTTAGAGTGTTAACAATGATTAGTTTGGTTGATAAAGTAATTTTTGTTTCTGTAATGACAAAAATATCAGCATGGTAATTATTTAAAAACTGACATAGCTGTGAGATTCTATTGTATGTTAAGACCTCACACATTTATTGTGGCTATTTTTGTGCATGACTTATTATGTTTTTGAAGAATTGAAATGACACTTTTTATAGCATGTTGGTGTCAGAATCAGGTATTGTAGCTCTTTTACTATTTTTATTGGCAGAGGAGGTAATTTTATTAGATGCTTCACAATTTGGTTTTATTTTTAGCTCTGGGTAATTTTTAATATATGTAATATTTTGTTTATGACACAGAACAGAGTTCTGTTTATGACTATTGTTCAAATCCATAGATTTGTAAATAACTATCAGTAAGTGAATTTTGAGATTGATTCTCATAACAGCACAATGTACTTGTGGTATATCTGTTATAGTGTTACTGGTTCTACATTCTTGACTAGATTGTGTTACATCAGATTCTTTATAGGCAGTACTTGTGGATTGTATTGCAGATAAGGTTTTATTGTTAATATGATAACTTATATCTAAGGTGGGCATGCTATTTTTAGAAGCTATACTAGCCCATGTGGTAGTTTTATAATCATTATTATTGCACAAGTGACCAAGTCTGTCAATTTTGCCACAACTGTTGCAATTTCCAATGTTGCATTGAGAAGCAATATATCCAATTCTGGAACATTTGAAGCAAAGGCACCTTAATATTAACAATAATAGGAATTGATACGATGTGGAAGTTCATCTGATACAGGTCCCTGCTTTATTTTTAATGTTATTTTCCAAGAGTTAGTTGGAATTTCAAATTTATGTTTGTTATATCCTACTCTGATGATGTATTACTCTAAGTTTGCAATATGTTTAAAATAATGCCTCCAAGGAATGTGTTGAACAAACTTAATAAAATTTGTCTACAGATATCTTGGAAACATTATTTTAAACACACCTCAAACTTAGAAAAATATGTCACTGGGAGTAATATAGCATAGCAAGTGTAATATGAAAGTTCAAATCTAAAAAAATAATGGAGACATATATTCATTATGGAAAACGGAAAAAAGATATTATAATACTAAATAAAACAGGTACTTGTGAGTGTGTGCATTTTTAGTGTGACACTATGTGTTGTCAAAGCCATCCGTTCCCCTCCTGGCATATTTGGGACTTTGCACTATCATATTCCACGTGTAATAGCAAACTTCAAATCTAAAAAAAAACATGCACTTTCTAATGATGGAGAGATATATTCATTATGAAAAAAGGGAGAAATTTGAAAAAGAACTCTAGAACATTTTTAAATGGCGAGTTGTAACAAAGTTTTAGATTTTTTTCGTTATTTTTTTAACCTAAAAAAAAAAAAAAATAGTGAACTATAAGATAAAATTGGACCTTTATCTAAAACTGGTGAACTACAAGTTTAACCTTATATTTTAATTATTTTTTTAAAAATCCACAAAAATAACTTTCAACTGTAAATGTATATAAATTTTAGCAAAAAAGGCCATAAATATAACAATTTTTTCCACTAAAAAAATTACTTACAAATGTGATACATTTGCTATATTTTAAAATTAAAAAAAAAAATACAAAATTTTAACAAAAAACAAAACACAAATATATAAAAGTAAATGTATTTTTAAATATAAAATCATATTACTTACAAATGATGTTAGAGGTGCATTATATTGTGGGGAAGGGAGAATCACTATGGCAGAGTGAACCATTTAATATCTTCTAAAATGAAAAGGAAAGGGTCAGTTTATTTGACATGAATTAGTCATGTCAGGATTCTTGGTTGCCATGACATCATAAATAGAAACTTTGAATAAATATTACTGGACAAAAATGTCATCTGAGTAATATGTCATAGCAGGAATAATACCAAAGTATCTTAAATGATATATAAAAATGATTAATTAATCCCTTTAATGTGGAAATTAATGAAATATTAATAAATTAGCAGGTTTATAATAGTGTGCTTAATAAATTGGAAAAAAATAATTGCTACCAATTTATATTTAAAATTTTGATTCATGACTAGAATTTTATATAGCAATACCTAGTGCAAACTTGATTAAACAGGAGATGTCAAATTATAGTGCTTCATAAATAACCTCTATCTAATACTGCCCTATCCATACCCCTTTCAACTTATAGCTTTATCATTGAGAGGTTATGTGTATGCAAAAGTTATGTGATATTTTGTTACTGCAATTCTATATAATTAATACAGTATATCTCTAACTTTTCAATTAATTTAAGAGAATGTACAAAAATCCTAGAATAGATGTGTTTGTAAATATGTATTTGGATAGTCTTTTATTTAAAATAAATAACTATGCATCTGCAGAAATATTAACACTAGTAATTTATAGATAAAACAAAATACACATTCATCTTCTGATCTCACACATATTTAAATCATTAAGAGTCATAAAAATAATATACTTATTAATGCAAACCATGTAGTTTTAAATTGTGACTGTAAATTTATTAATTACCCAGTGAGAAGGAAATTCTCAAGTTATATATCAACTCAAATTTAGCAAATTCATATGCAAAGAAGCCTAAACATAATTTCTAAGAAATTCATTTATTAACTAAGATCTTTTATAATTTGCACATTGGAACTTTTCTACACCATTGTATATTGGTTACTTAAGCTTATCCTTTTTTTTTTTTTTAATTTTTTAGAATTTCATTAGCAATAATAGACAATAGCCAAGTTGAATTATTTTAAAAGATGAATTATATCAGCATATATTTAAATAAGTAATCGACTATTCACAAATATAAATTCATTAGCGTTAGTTTAGCAATCTTTCTAGTGAATGTAATTTCCTGGTTAATATTGTAGCATTTTTATTATCTTGAGTCATAAATCAAAAATAATTATAAGTTTAGGGTCTGAGCACATTTCTATTTCTTATATATCCTGATTTCTTAATTGTATATACATATCATAAGAAACACTACTTTAAACTTATCATTATATAATTAAAAGAGTGTCAGTAAAATGGTCTTTACCAAGTTAGTTAAAATATTTTCAACTTGATAACTATCCAAGCTAAAAGTTATTGGACATTTGGCCTTGAATTTGTATTACGACACTGATTTCTTTACATTGCATTGGAAATATTAAGTACATTCTGATATATTTTATACAACTAAATCTCAAGTATTAATTATAAATTATCAAGAAGAAAATGAACAATCATTTTCAGCAAAATCCCTTCTTAATATTTCAATAACTATACTTTTGTTTATTTGCCTGAAAGCAATTAAGATGTTTAAAGCACTAAATATTATAACATAATAGTCAGTAATAATTCTCCACTTTGCAAAGACATTAGTAATGTTTGCTCCACCAAATATGAATACATTGCTAAACAGAAAAAAACTTGCTATTTAAAATATAGGCAAAACTTTTTTTTTTTTGGTATCTATCATTTTTACCTCATTCTCAATAGTTACCTAATTATGTATTTGTATGTTTTTTTGTTTTTTAACTCAAATCTGTCTGTCTTTATTCACATACTCAATAACTAATTAACATGTTTCATTAAACAATTGTAATAGTAATTCAACCATAATAATAAACTAGAGTAGATTTTTCAATAACCTATATATTTCTCCTGCCTGAAGAAACATATTAAAGCTATTAAATCTCAAGAAAAATTTTAAACAGATCATTCTTTCAAACTGGTTTAAATTATTTAAAAAAATATTTATTACAATTATTTGCATTTTTAAATATATGTTTTCATTTATTTTTTTTAGTTAATTAGAATTATATTTTATTTTATATATATATTTTTATAAAATTGTACCTAGAATATTATTTTGGCAATACGTTGTTAAATCAATTAAATTTTTTTAGAATAGTTTTAAATATGAAATTAACTACCTTGTGTGGTTTAATGTAATAGTAGAGTGGCAGGCTCGATACTTAAGAACCATAAATCATGGCCCAGCTTTGTCACGTGCTGAAACTTCTTATGAATTCTTAAGCAATAAAATACTTGATTATTTTGATTACTACTGTAACTATTACATTTTATTTTAATCACATTTGTTTTATCTGTTTTTATTTCTGAAATCAAAATATTAAAAGAAATTTGCTAATAAAAGAAAACTGATTAGAAATGGAGTCAAATATTCTTCAGTAAAGTCAAACACTCTTATCATTTGCTAAAATATATGGGTGGCTTAGTTTAAAGAAATGAATTATTTCATGACAGATGCCAATGATTATTAGATAAAGAACATTTTCAGTGCATAAATGCTAATAAAAAATAAATAATTGAAATAGTAGCTTATAAAAGTTTATGAGGTTCAAGCATGGACCTTGAACTTCAGAATCTGTTATTCTATCACTACATCAATCCATGTAAGACATAAACATTCATAATTATCATAAATAGGTATGGTCAACATAAAAAAATAGATTAGAAATGAATGCTTCTAATCTATCAACATTCTTGATTTTTTGAGACATAAGTTCAATTGAAGAGACAAATTTTAATGTTGAAAATAATAAATATGATATAAAATAATTTTTGTATTTACAAAAAAAAAAATTATACTAATTTGCCATTGTTTAAATTAATTAGCCAAACTCACAGTATTAATATTTTCTTAAAGTTTTGTTGTGATGATGGTGTTCTAGATGTATTTTTATATTGGATTCTTTCCATCATCTCATATGTGTATTGAATGTCTTTAAAAAAAGTTAACTTTATTTAAATATTCCAAATACATTCAACTGTTAGTAATAACACATCAAACAGGTTAGTATATGCACAAAGTTTTGAGATGTATTATTCTCTCCTCTTCTTCAGGTGTTGCTGGCCTGACCAGTGACAGTACTAACATATGATTCAAACCTGGACCCTTAGATTATTGAGTATTAAATTTTAAGGTAATGCTCTAACCAACTGAGCCACACTACCAAAGGCAGCAGTCTGTAGAAATTTCATATACTTATCTATGAAGTTCCTCCTGATTTCTCCACTTTTTCCTAAGAGCAAAGTTGATTAGTGGTTTCCATACATTGTGTATAGTCATACTAGGTGGG
The DNA here is from genome assembly GCA_028023455.1 of Epiperipatus broadwayi. NCBI lineage: Eukaryota > Metazoa > Onychophora > Udeonychophora > Euonychophora > Peripatidae > Epiperipatus > Epiperipatus broadwayi. The sequence goes on from JAQFVV010012497.1 coordinate 3,656,726, forward strand.
CTTATGGGATTTTTTGCCATTGTCATGTGAGCAGCTTCTTTAAATTTTCTTCTTTGTACCTTTTCTTCTCTACCCAATATTTTTGTATTTTCCCAATTGAACATATATTTATTGGCACATACATGGTCTGCTACCTTAGAGACATCTCTTTTCTCTCTTCTAATTATCAGTTTATGTTCTTGCAAGTAGTTTTCAATGGGACAACTTGTCTCACCAATATGTTCTTCCACATTCACATGGTATTTTATTGATGCAGTTTTTTCTTTTCAGCATTTCAAGACTTTGTAGATGTTAGAATTCCTCGTAATGTGGTATGGCTCTGGAAAGCTGTTCTGATGTTATACTGATTGCAATTTTCCTTAATTTGTCTGCAATTTTGGGAATGAATGAGTATACCATAGTACCAATAATTCTTTTCCTTTGGTGGTTCTTTTTATTGTCTATTTAATGTTTTTTTAATAACAGCTGATGGATAATAATTTTTCATAATGATTTGTTCTATATAGATATTTTCCAAATCACTGGCATCTGAACAAACTTTTTTTGCTCTATTCCATAGTGATAGTATAATTTCATGTTTTGTGTTTCTGGTGTGATTGGATGTACATGCTAGGTATTTTCCTGTATGTGTAGGTTTTCAGTAAACTGTAGTTTTGATTTTGCCATGAGGGAGTCTTATCACAAAAAAACATCTAAGAATGCCAATTTTTGTTCTTGTTCTGATTCTATTGTGAATTTAATTGAAGGGGATATGTTATTGGTGTGTTCCCAGAAAGTTTGCAGTAGTGCTACAAACATGTACCATACAACAAATGTATTATCCACATAGTAAAGCCAAACGTTATGTGGATATGTAGTAGTTTTTATGGCTAAGGTTCGAAGTTCTTCCATGTAAATATTGCTAATCAGGGGAGTCAATGTTGACAATATTTAATAGATCTCTCCCCAAATTATTATCTGAGAAAATTATTTCATATATAATAAAAAATTTCCACTTTATTTTTATGAAAATGAAAAAAAAATATTTGAGATCTTATTTAATTAGAATCCATATCTAATTTTAACTATTATCTAGTGTTCAAACTGGGATTAGTGAGAACAGAGTGTATGAAACATATCTATTTGGTTTTATAATTTTTTTTTCATTTAATTTTTATGATTATTGTTTTTTAGTTTAAAAGACTTTGAAAAATATTTTTTCTTTATTCTGTTTTAAATTACTAAGTTATATTCCCAAACCGATAGTTTTATCAATGAATTTTTTTTCTTTAATGTAAGGAGCAAAAATACGTTTTAAAAAATTTTTCCTTTAGTTTTTTATCTTAATCCATCTTATTTTTCTTATTATTGCCCGTTAGTTATTAACAATTCGTCACACTAACAACAGATTTAAAGGCTCTCAGCCAAATAAATCTTTTGAGTTGTTTGAATGATTAATACTACTGATTAGTTAATGAAGAATGTTTTGAAGACTGTTTTTTTTTTTAAAAAAAGTAATTTAAATTAGTTATCTGTATTCATTTTTTTAAGAAACTAAAAATAATTGTATAAATATTATGCTAATTTAGGCAATTTCATTAAATTTTAGGTATTGTATATATAAACTGCTAGAATTTGCTAAAATTGTTTTAAATTTTAAAATAAAGCAAATAGTGACTAGCACAGTTTTATTACGATACTAGCTCACTATATTAATAATTTTTATTAGTCATTCATTAAACTAAAGAAATATTATTCATTAAATGAATAATCTCAGACCAGCTCACTATATGCGTATAATGATGGCAGATAAGAGAGAAAGAATTATAAATGGTCAAGCATACAAAAAAAAGTATGGTCGCACTTTTGGTTGTGATTCAACAGAAATTTTCTCTCTCAGTCAGTTGTCTCTCATATAGATATCATTTACATGGAATTAAACTTGCTTTATAAAGTTAAATCTTTGAAAATTAAAAATATAAATATTAAAGTATTTAAATAACTATAAGGAGAGAATCCTTTCAAGAATGATTTATCAACATATTGTGTAAAATTCGAAATGACCATTAATCCAACAACTTTATTAATCCTAACTATCTAACAATAGGAACGATTAATACTTGCAGTGCCATCCTTTGGATTTTGAGGTCCCAAGTACAAATATGAAATGGGGCCCCAGTAAATAAAAAAGTGAATAAATAAATAAAATGATTGCATCAAATGTCAGTCTCTCAATCTATTTTATTAATGCGTAAGATATATATTGTGTTGGGAGTTAAAATAAGGTAGCTCAGTGTGGGTCCCCAGGCATGCATCCAGTTGACCAACCTTAGGAACATTATTGGGTACTTGTGAGTTTTCAAGTAAACTAAGATGGCAGCCATATTTTTGATAAATCTACAGTTTCGAGGACTTCCCAAAAATGTTTACAAAAAATGCCTGCTAGGAAACATCGAATTTAATAATTACATTTTATTTTTTATTACTGTTATTTTTTTTTTTAAAAATCATTGTGAAAAAAATTAATTACAATACTTATAGTTTTTTTTTTTTTTTCGATTAACTGATTAACAGAAAAATAAAAAAGAACTATAAAGACAATATTCATATTTTATTCACGTTGTCAGAGTGCAATCATATCATGAACATTAACAGACAATTTTCAAGAGGCAGGATCCTGTACTTTTGGAAAATGTCCACTACATTATGTTCTGTGACAAAAAGATCCCAAATTTTTATCATTATGACAATTTACCAAAAAAAAAAAAAAAAAAACTGTTGATGAAACTAAACATGCTGAATTGAACTAATATACTACAATGTTAAGAGCATATTGTTGCTTCCACATTATAATATATTGAAATAAAGCTTTTTAATAAAATTTATTTCTTTTTTTAAACTTAACAGTTTATTAATTTTGCTTTAATTTAACAACTAACACATCTGCAGTAGATTATAGATCCTTGAAACTGTACATTTATTGAAAATACAGAGTGTCATCTTATTATTCTTGTGTTTTTATTGTTATATTTACTTTTTTGTTTCAATTTATTTTGTTATATTAGTTAATTGTCTTAGTATTGAGGTGTCAATTAAATTGATTCATATGTTCATAAATTGCAGAATTTTTATCATTTAAATGTTGTTTTAATCTTGTTGCTACTTTATTTTTTGTAGTTCCAACATATGGCCCTTCTTTATTATCCTTAATATAATTTAAACATTTTTTTATATAAATCGAATTCATAATTTCTAAATTATTATAATCATTATCATTACTAATTAATAAATTTAAACTTTCCCCCCTTTTATAAACAGGACAAATAATAACATTATATGTAAAATGTTTAGATTGTATTAAAGATAATAAAGAAGGGTCATATGTTGGAACTATAACAATGAATTAGCAAGAAGATTAAAACAACATTTAAATGATAAAAAGTCTGCAGTTTATGAACATATGAATCAATTTAAACATAAATATTTTAGGTATTTGTGTATAATTTAAAATAAACAGATAAATAAAACACTTTACCCGAATTAACAGCTCAAAAAAGTAACTGTGATGCCGTGGATAGCAAAATCGCAATAGACAGAAAAATCAAAAAATTTCCCAAACCTCTCTACGAATTTTAAATCTCGCAGGTAAAAAAAAAAAAAAATTGACTCTCTGATGGATTAATCACGCCAGTCACTTGGTTACCATGACAACATTGTCATGCAAAAAACATTGATGTCTACCGGAAGGGAAATCAGTAAGTCAAAAACGACATCGGTTGAATTATTCACAAGTACCATATTTTAAAATAGAATCATTGGAATATATTAGATCATATTATGAAACAATTATAAAAGAGGGTATTTATATAAATGAAATGAAATTTTAATGAATAAGTTGATTTAATTAGTGTGGAATTTATATTTAAATAATTACAGGGGATTATTTTAAGAAAGGAATTTAAGAAATGAATGTAATAGAAATTTAAGATTGTTTATGAGAAGTGATTTAACACAAAAATAATTTGTATTATTGTGAAATATTTATATTTATTGTTTTATTTATCTATTTTTTAGTTGTTCCATAATAGTTCATATAATAAATCAAGATTTATAAAGGAGAAGTGGCATGTGACTTGCTTATATATTGAAATTAATAGGCTATTTTTGTTATTAATTTTTTTTTTAAAGAGCAAATAAAAATAAATTACCATTAGAAAAAAAGTAAAACATTTTCATAGGTGCTAAAAGTTTTGTGAATTCTAGATAATATGTCTAATGAATAAATCAGATTCTCTTATTTGTACTTAGCCACAGTACTAATAATTTGTTAATATAAGTGATTACTGATGGAATGAAGCTGATGAAGGAAATGTGGTAAAAATGTGTGTTTTCAATTTTGTGGTTGATTATTAACTAGTTGTTAATGATATAGGTCTTGTGTTAGATGTATTCAAGAAAGTTAGAACCTCACTACCCTCAAATAAATAAATTTGAAATTAACTAAAAAGAGTGCAGTAATTTTTCATTTCTATTATATTTTCTCCTCCAATAGTTTCATTTTGTGATCTTTTAATAAAATAAATACTGCAAAGATTTATAAGTATTATGCTATGAAAGAAGTGTCATTGGTTAAAATATTTTTTTATTATTAGTGCATTCTTCATCTCACCAGAAACTTGGTCCACTCTCTCTCATTATGCAGGCATTTTATGAATAATGTTTTCCCATTATATAAATTAGATTGCAAATATCTTTAAATTTTTTAAAGTTTGTAGTGATTTTTATTGCATTTGTAGTTAGAAGTTTAAAAAATAACTGTGTAATTTAATGTTTGGAGAATAACTTAATGTATAGTACTAAAGTGATAAATTGAGCACAGCAGTTCCAGTCAGTGAGCAAAAAATTATTCCAAGAACTCATAATTCTCGAATTCACATTCCACCATAATGTTATATATTAGCTCAATAGAAGAGAACCCAAAGGTTAAATGTTCATGGATCAATTCACAGCTGAAAAAAGTGAAAATAACTGAATGGTTTATAAGCTCAAAAGTTCATAAGAAGTTCAAGTTCTGAAAGTAATAGAACCGGACAATGAACAATGAACCTTGAATTCCAGAGTCTACTATTCTATCTTTGCACCAAATCATGCAAGACAGTTGAGTAAAGTCTGTTTGGTCAATTGAATAAAACTGTTATTTCTTTTTTAATAACCATTTTTATTGACCATAAAAGAAATATAGCAAAAGAAATTTAATAAATAAAAATTTTTGCTTTTCATAGGTTTTGATAAATATTTAAGTTGTATTATCTGAAAATAAATAAAATAAAATTGTTTAATGACAACGATTTATAGAAAGAATAAAAAAGAAAGAAATTGTAAAATTAAGATATAACGCTTTCAAAATAACTTTTAAGTTCCTTTTTAAATGATCAAAAAGGCTGACGATTCAAGAATGAAGATGACACAGTATTAAGAAATTTAAACTAATTTTAATCTGTTGCTATAAACACTTTTGTATTTTAAATGTATTAAAATATTATTTTTTCAATAAATTTCTGGAGCAATATGTCTTATGAATCTTGAATTATTGTTTTGTTTTTTTTTAAATAACAATAAATTGTTAAAAACTATCAAAGATAAATAAATCGTAATATGAATTATTATTACTATATTGAGTTTATCCGTTTAATAATCTTTTTTAGATGGTTTAAATTTGATTCACTTGAAAATTTATATAAAGTAATCTTATAACAAAGTAAATCATTAATATATTATATGGTATAAAAAAATATAAAACAAAGATAATTTATAAAAGATATACCATGTTTCCCTGAAAATAAGACCTAACAGAAAATAAGCCCTAACATGATTTTTCAGGATGCTGATAATATAAGCCCTATTCCACATATAAGCCTTAGTTAAAATTGAGAGTCTGAAGAATGGATTGCATTCATCCATTGAAACACATGATGGACATATTTGAATTATAAAGAAAGAAATGTATAAATAAATATAAATGTAGATTTTTGTATTCATAACTAATAATTTTAATAAACTTGCAAATACAATTTTACTGTTCATTTATCAGCACCTTCTTTCATTCTGATATAAGAATTTCTTTTTTATCTAACCTCCAACCTTATATATTGTAAATATATCAACATTGATATCCAAAAAGGCTGATACTTATTATTATTAGTGGTGATCTTAATTCACAAATTAATCAAAACAATCTAATGTTTCTTATATTATTTTAAAGTATATATTACCAATTTCAACAATGCAGAAGTAACTTTTAACATTCTTGTATAGAATGAGACTATATGTTTATAATTCTAAATGTTAGGTATTCAAGCAACAATAAAAGTTATTCACGTGCTGTTGAAATTATGGTAGTAATATTGAATAAGTGTAGATTTTTGTACTTGAATAAATGTAGATTTTTTGTACATAAAAAAAAAAAATAAGACATCCACTAAAAAATAAGCCCTAATTTTTTAGAGCAAAAATTAATATAAGACTCTGTTTTATTTTCAGTAAAACATGGTAGTAGAAATGCCTAAATCTTAGTAAAAGTTGGTTGATATAATAATATCATAATATTTTGTTATCAATAATTATCCCAAAATAATTAATTTTTTCAGTTTACTTTATCAGTATCAAATAATCATTACATTGATATGAAGGAATAAAATATTTTTTCTTTTTAGTTGGAGTGAAATTATAAACATATTTAGTTTTAACATTTTTTTTATAAGGACATTTGGCATATTTATTATAAATACTTTTCAAAATTATTAAATATGATTTGACTTGGATTAATACTAATCAATACAGTATCATTAGTATATGAATAAATTAAATCTCAATTTACAAAAAAAAGACTCAATATTGTACTGGTCAAAATAGTATGCTCAGTTAACAAGATTCAAATCCTAAGCAAAAGTACCTCGAATCCAATCCTGCTCGAGATACACAGGTCTGGAGCAGTCCTGAATTCTAACCTATTTGCCTATTCTTCGAATCTCTGACCCAATGAACAACAATTCTGAGGTCACAGTAAAATTATTTTAAATCCATGCCCAGAAGCAAAGCGGTAGAGCATAAGATCAGACTGATAATGATGATCGAGATTGGAGTAGCCCAGGAATTACATTTATTATAGTTATTTATTAATACTAGCCTAGCTAAAGAAAATAATTCTAAATATTAACTAGAAAATAATTCAAAAACAACAAACCAGGATTTACATGAAATTATATATATATATATTTAATAAATGTAGAAAATGCATATATATATGTTACAAAATTGCTTCACGCTTGGAGTGATCTTATACATTTTGACAACTTTTGATTTGTTTTATAAAATCCCCTTTACATAAATTATTTTATGAATATAATTTTATAGAATGTGTTATAAGTTGTGTGGGTTAATATGCCAAATTACAAATGTTTACAAATGAAATGCTGTGGATGTACAAAACAATCTACAAGATCGGAACAGATTCGAATTACAGAAAGATACATGATAATTTAACATTAATCATTTTGACAAATAAATAGAAATGTACGGTCTCAATCATTTATTTACAATCTTAAAATCATTACATATGTTTGATAGGCATTGTTTGGGCATAGCATCTTTAGAATAAGTATACATAAGAAACAAACAATGTGCAATATTTATGAGAATATATTATACAAATTGATTTAACGTCTCTGGGAATCGATAACGTTTTTTTTTAAACGAAAGCAGTTTTAAGATCAACATACTGAACATATTTTATGAAATGAATCATTATCTTTAACACATCATTGCGACTTACTAAGATTTAGGCGGATGGTGATCAAATTAAAAAGCAAAGTAACAGTACTAGCATACAATAAAGAAATAAGGCCTCATGGCGATTGTGGATATTTTATCATTTTAAAAGAATATTTGAAACAAACTTAGATGGGATATGTCTGCACATTCTGGTGAAGCGATATCAAAGGAGAGGCTGGGTTTGAGAGCCCAGATCTGGATATGCTGTCATTCACAGCACATAAACCTCATAAACTTTACGTTCCACAGGAAGTAGTGTCCCTGATTACGAACGATTTTGAAAAGTAGGACGGGAGCTTCATGCTTCCGATGCCCCAATGACAAAGCAATCAAGAAATGGAAAGATAAAATATCAGAATAAAAGAAATGTATGCCAGCAACGTTTATATAATTTTATAATATTATTTAAAGTTTGGAAATGGTCTAACCTCTTGCGCAATAATCTGTTTTCAATTCTGAGTCATTTAACTAATCATAATAAATAATAACACTTTTATTTATAATATTATTAAACTAACAACATTTATATTTAAAATTCGATTCCCAAATACGTATTAACTGGTAGAATTCGCCCTTCAGGCACCAGCAAAAAAAAAAAAAAGGAATGGATTAATTATGTGAAGGTTCACGATCTTTTTAAAATAGAAATTTAAAGACAAATTCAAAGCAGTAAATTTAGCAAAATTCATCCACAGTAAAAGTTTTTAATTTACTTTAAGAATAATGAATTTAAAATGAAACCAAACTCGCGAGCAATTTCTATTTAATATAAACAAAACTTTATTGATAAGTTTTAAATAAATCCCACCCTTTTTCCAAGTAAAACAATTATTTTCCCCTTACTCGTGAATTTGGCGATTTTGGCATATTAAAGAAAATAGATTATATCTATACCTTATACAAAATACATAAAATCTTAATGGAGCCACACACAGTTATCTATATAAGTTAATTAAGTGTGAAAGGTAGGTTAAAATACATTATATTAATAAAAGATTACAGAGAGAGAATTTAAAAGCAAAATTAGCAGAAGCTTATAAATCAATATATAAATTAAGATACGAAGGTTGAACTATAGATCACAAATTACAAAAGTTATTGACTTATGAAGGCAGCTTTACATTAAAGCTTTTACCTAAGGAAAACAGCATAGTGACGTCATTAGCAATCAGCAGTCGGAAGTAATCATGTTGTATGGTCGGCCAAATGGAACATGGCAGTTGCAGGCAGACAGTTCTACAAGAGAAGAGAAAGGTGCTAGATTCCTCTACTCATGCTTCATCGCGCAGGACTTGTACTGGCTTCTTAAAGTTAAAGTCTTGAAATGCTTCAAGACTGACTGACCGACGAAACTCTCAACTCACTGAAAGATAACTAAAAACTGAAAGTAACTAAAAAAACTGACTTCCTTTGTTCTGTGGCTCCTTTTGTAACATTTTAATACCACCCAGAATGCAATTTCATATACCAACCCTATCTCTGTAATCCCTTTAAAAACAACATTTAATTAGCAAAATATTTTCAACAGATAAGGCTCGAAATACCATTTTTAGCTATTTTAAATCATTCGACAACAAATGATAAATGATTTGTTTTCGATCTTAATTAAGATTTATAAATTTTAATTATAGACAACAATCTGACTAGAGATAAAAATAATTTCAGTATTTCAAGCCTTCCCCATTTTTCTTTGTTGTTACATTCCAATAGTTTAATTAAATACTTTAAATCAAAATACATATAGATATAACAAAAAAATTTACAATTATATAAAGAAAATGCTTAGTTGTCAGCAATAAACATTAATAACTTTATTGCTTCATTCATATATATATATATATACGCATCACTCAAACTACTGTTTCATTTTTACTAAACAAAATTAAGTTTACCAATCTTTCTAATGATTCGGCATACAGTGTGTGAGAGAATAGCATATATTTATAGCAAGGTCTGAATGCAGATCCTGAAGGAGGTTAGTGTAGATGGTGAAGCATGAAGCTCGATGATGATTAGACATCGATTGCTTTAATATTACACTTTAAGGAATTTCATGTCTGACATTGTTTTTATTGTTATATTCAGGCATGAGTTTTTCAGGGCTTCAACTAGTGCCCTAGTCTAATTCCTCATATGGGGGTCATGAGATAACAAAATAAATAATCTGTAAGTTTGAAAGAGAGAGGAATATAGTCCTAAATTAACAAAATAAATAATCTGTAAGTTTGAAAGAGAGAGGAATATAGTCCTAAATTAACAAAATAAATAATCTGTAAGTTTGAAAGAGAGAGGAATATAGTCGTAAATTAATTGAACAATTTTATTGGATTATACAATAATTTGAAAACATTTTAATCAAACTAAATGATCTTATCACATTAGGACATGAAAATGTATTCAAAATCCCTATTTAACATTTTGTCTATTACAGACTACAATTTAATTAAAAATAATTATCAATATGATAAGCCTTATAGCATATTAAAAATAAAATAAAGTGATGCTGACCTTTAATAGTCACTTAGATTGTCAGGTCATTCCATTAGCAAATGACAAGAGACACCATAAGATGAAAATTTTATTTCTTTGGTCCTTATTATTTCTCTGGAATTGACAGTTAGTGATCTGGACTTTTATGATTATGTGTTCATTTCCAAAAAATTTACACATAGGTTTTTATTAATCTACATTGCCCAGATTCAATTAACATCTTGAGTTAACCGATTGCATATTTGTGATAGCCTGAATAGTTTGACATAGTTGATGGAGTGTTCAACTTGGGATCCCAGGATTGATTCCAGTGGCCTAACTTCTTATGAACTTGGAAGATCCCAAGTTCAATTCTGGCACTCAAACTTCTTATGATCTCCCGAGCAATAATGCCACGTCTTTTATATATATATTTGTGATTTCTTTTTTTATAGTTATCACAATTTATATTAATAAAATAAAACTTTTCTATTATATATGTTTACATATGCACTTTGTACAAGCATCTCTCCATAATCAAAAGTACTTCACACACAACTACCGTATATATGTGTGTCACGTGTTTATATGCATTTACTATTCATATATATAAATAACTTTAATATACAAAATTTTTTATTACACATAGATAGGCATATCTCTATTTATTCATTAGAATATATACATAGGGATATTACATTTATCTGTAGTAACTCATTAATTTTTATAGTAAACAATTATCTTTAAAAAAGTTCCTTAGTAAATCTAATAATTTATCTGTTGTTTTGATAATCAAATAGCAGATCATAAAAATATTAATTTTTTTACTTAATTAATTGAGATGCTAATAAAAAATGTTTTACTTCATTTAATATTCACATACTCTTTTAGTACTCGAGTAAAGAATTGTTAATCAATCTTATTTATGCTTGAATGTGATCATAGATTAACTAAAAAAAAAATTGTAATCATCTTGGTTATCATGCCCTTGTTATATTTGGCTGAATTTCAGGGTTCAGACTCAAACCAACAGTAATGTCAAAATAAATATGAACATTCCCAAAAATACAGTTGTACATAGATAGATGTGGTTAATACTATGCTGGTCATGCTGAATGACTGGGCTCATTTACAGCTGTATATATTAGCTTACCTCATGAGTTTTAGTCTTAACTCTTCTGGCTGTACTAGACAGCTTGCCTTGAGTTTGTTAAATGACTCTTCCAGCTGTACTAAACAGCTTTCCTCGAGTCTGCCATAGTCGTAGCAGCTCCCAGTCCTAGGTTAGACAGACATTATCTCTCTCTCTCTCTGTATATCCATATAGATATATCTTCCTTGCACCCAAAAAGGCTGACTATTTATTGCCAAATCCCTTATGTTCTCTGGCTTGCCTCCAAAAAGGCTATTTATTGCCAGATCCTTTACCTTACTAGCAGCAATCGGATTCAGAGAGTCTAACCAATGGTAGGATTTTTATACACGTTTACCCATTGGCCATACTTGTTTTTATCCTTTGGCCATGTTTATAGGTTGTTTGTCCACATGTTTACACATTGGTTAGCAGCAATGTGTGCTCAATCCGCTCAGATAAGGAAGGAATCTGGACTGTCCACTTTTGAAGGCAAGGCCAGATATGACACCCCTCTTCCTTACTGTCTTACCTGGATATATCACTAACATCTTTTACTCAGTGGCATGTTTGTGTATGTGTATGCGCGCGGCATTTGTTTTAAATAATAAATTAATGCAAAGTTATTAATTGCTATAAATAAAAAAATGCTCCATCTAATTTTTATTAAATTGTTAAATACAAAAATTAAAAAAAATTTATTGTTACTATTAAACGAATATTATCAGTACGATTTTCGCCATATTTTTTTTTCGATTTTTATTTTAGTTGATTATCAGCTTTAAAAAATAACTTTTTTTTTCTCCTTATGAGATCCTTAATCTTTGATCAATGTGAACTTCAATTTTATTAGAATGTAAATCTTTATTACTACTGGGAATCTGTCAAATCTAGACATTTTACAATTGTGGTAATCATGAAAAAAATCTCAAACTCCCAATCTGGTAATGTTTACAAAGGCTTTTTTTTTTATTAAAGATTTTCCTAAGGAAATCACAACTATGGCTTTGTTCCAGTAACACCTGGCCTTGTAAAAATTTATGGACCGCTGGTGAAACAAAAGCCTTCCATAAAGAAATAATGTTTGTAAAGAAATAAAAATCTATTAGTAAACAACTGCCATTTATCAATTCCTATCCGTTTTTCTGAGAGTTTCATAAATCAAAGTTCTAAGCTTTTTCCTGAGAAAATAGAAAGCGAAATTCATTTATTATTTAAATAGCTCGTCATAACCGAGTTATACGGTGTATATTACTTCTAGTTGCCAATAAGGTATAACCATATCTGGAGTTCATAATAAAATAAGATTTAAAATTTTCCTCATCACCTTTCGTTTTTATTAAAATTAAAATGCGACGATTAGAGTTTATTTTTTTACAATACATATATTGAAAAACTAGATGCAATTAACATTTAAATTCCTTAATCATATATAAATAATATCTAGGTATTATTTTCTATATAACAAAGCTTAATTTCTAAAATTTAAAGTACTGGAGCTCTTATTACCTAGTGATAGTGGTGGATTTCAGTCTGTTTACACAAGTCTATATAAAGATTGACTTTTTTTGTTTTGTTTTCCACACATTTTATTTACCTTTTTAAAATAAATGTGCTCATATTAAGCAATATACCTGTAATTAATTCTGTATAGCAGCAAAAAACAATAGTGCTATTCAATTGGGTTTAAATCGATTGAATGGAAGTGAAACTAGGTCCTCCTATCAATAAAACATAAAGGCATTCCATAAAATTCTAAAAATATGATAGTAAAATGAGAAGAGACTAATCAATTAGTTTGTGGATGTAATACTATAGAATCAGAATTGGACCTACAAAATAAGTTTATTATAACAGACTTCATTAAAAAACATCTTATAAAAACTTGAGCATGGTTTTTGTGGTAGAAGTGGACCCCATTTTTGTTATAAAGATCTCAATAATATTCTAAAAAAGCAAAATATTGATTACTTTCATTAAGAGCATATGGTTGAGGATATAATACATGGAGAGCTACAATTAAACAATTATTAGGCTTTTTCAAAAATGAAAATTTGATTAAAGAAAGCAATACAGAATATTAAACAAATAATTAATGGATATAAACAGTGAGGATTTCCAATTCCTCTACAAGTTTTATGAAGCCAGCATTTAAAATATCTCTGTCAGGAACCCCTCCCCAAACCCCTGACCATGGTTTCATGCTTTGGCATTCCTCAGAGAGGTGGCAGGGTAGGTTCAGACACTAGATCTAAATATACCAACCCAAAGCCAAGCACTTAGCTAAAAGTTATCTATTGAGTGGAAAATCTGAAATTTTCAGACATCTACATGTCTTCATCCCAGCTATCCAACTCAAATAGCTATATGGGGCTGATAGATTTTCAGCCATACCATATATTAGTAGTCATAGCAATATAAAATTGCATAAGACTTATTGGCAGAGACTATAAATAGTCAAAATAAGAGTCAAAATAATCAATTCATAGATCACATGACCCTATCTCTTAAGCTTGTAAGTTATAAACAGTGAGGATTGCCAATTCCTCTACAAGCTTTATGATAAATGCTTAGCCAGAGCCAGCACTTAAAATATCTCTGTCAGGAACCCCTCCCCAAACCCCTGACCATGGTTTTGTGCTTTGGAACTCCTCAGAGAGGTGGCAGGGTAGGTTCAGACACTAGATCTAAATATACCAACCCAAAGCTAAGCACTTAGCTAAAAGTTATCTATTGAGTGGAAAATCTGAAAATTTTCAGACATCTACATGTCTTCAAACCCAGCTATCCAACTCAAATAGCTATATGGGGCTGATAGATCTTCAGCCATACCATATATTAGTAGTCATAGCAATATAAAATTGCATAAGACTTATTGGCAGAGACTATAAATAGTCAAAATAAGAGTCAAAATAATCAATTCATAGATCACATGACCCTATCTCTTAAGCTTGTAAGTTATAAACAGTGAGGATTGCCAATAAGTATTATGCAATTTTATATTGCTATGACTACTAATATATGGTATGGCTGAAGATCTATCAGCCCCATATAGCTATTTGAGTTGGAGAGCTGGGTTTGAAGACATGTAGATGTCTGAAAATTTCAGATTTTTCACTCAATAGATAACTTTTAGCTAAGTGCTTAGCTTTGGGTTGGTATATTTAGATCTAGTGTCTGAACTTACCCTGCCACCTCTCTGAGGAGTGCCAAAGCACGAAACCATGGTCAGGGGTTTGGGGAGGGGTTCCTGCCAGAGATATTTTAAGTGCTGGCTCTGGCTAAGCATTTATCATAAAGCTTGTAGAGGAATTGGCAATCCTCACTGTTTATAACTTACAAGCTTAAGAGATAGGGTCATGTGATCTATGAATTGATTATTTTGACTAATTAATGGATATATTTGTATTTCATTGATTGTTTTGTTTATACCCATTGCAAACTTATGTTTATGGTATTATTATTGTGTTCACTTTTTTAATTGAATTTAAAATAGGCATACTGATTTGCATGTAGCTGCTACTGGTGGTGAAATTGATTGGCCTTCTGTTTGAGTTATGGAACTCAACAATATATGAGCAATGTTATTTTTAAAAAAAACAACGAAGGTGCAAGTTATAATAGAAATTTAAAAAAAGAAAACAACAAAGTGTTCAATAAAAATCAGGTTTCAAATGTAAATAATTTAAATGATTAAAATAAATACTTTATGTTTTGTGTTTAGTTTCTTGCTTGCTTTGTTGCTGATTTTTCTATTTATTCTGGTATCAGGAATATGTTATAAATAAATTATCATGTAATTAAATAAATCTACATATCATCAATATGAAATATATTACTACTATGTGAAGAAGTTGATAAAAAAATTTAACTGTTCTGATCCAGTGCTGTTATGAAAATGAATTTGAATGAAGTATAATTTGAGGCACTTAAACTTGTTCTGTGAAAATAAATTTTGTGATGTGTTATGAAATCAGTTAAATTACTTTTTGATTAAACAAAGGCAAAACTCTCCATACAGTAGTGCCACCCTGTGCCAAACAGAGTAATCAACCAGAAGGCTTGTGCATAAAATCCCTATCTAGTGCCTACTCATCCAATATCCCCAGACTAGTTTCTGGCTTGTGGCCATCATCAGTGAGGAGCCTTGGATCTGAGAGCACTGCACCTAGATCTTAGGATTTAATGCAACCCTCCAGCAGCCACCTTTTAACTCTACTTTACTACTAAAACATTTTGATTTTACTTTTTTAATCATATGACTTTTTAGGTAAATTGACTTTTTGGTCAAATTACTTTTTGCAAAATTACTATTCAATCAAATAATCTTTTAGGATTTTATCATTTGCTGCTAGCCTTTTGCTATCACTATTGTGAGTCACCTAAATATATTTGCATTTACTTTAAAAGATATAAAAAAATAGCATAAAAAGTATATCAATATAAAATAAGGATTTAATTGTTTTATTTTAATGTTTTCTTAAAATATTTTTTAAATTTATGAATTTTTCAGAATAAAAAAAAATATCTAACCATTAGTGACATCAGAGCTTTATTCTTACTGTGAAAAACAGATTTATTACTTTTATTCAAATTTGCTAATGTTTGTTCTTCTGCATATTGAAATGGTTTCTTTCTTCTTTATAACCTAAGTGCATTTTTGGTGACATTCACTATAATTATATTGCTTCTTTTTTTTAATATCATTAATCTGATGTAGAAAAAAAATCACTAATGTTGTTTAGCTGGTCATGTGATCTTCAAACACTCAAATGAGAAGTTTAGAACCATTTATTCAACCAAAGTAAGATAGTTTTTTATTTCTTAATTTTGTGAAACTGAAAATTAAATCAGAATTTTTTTATAGTATTGTTCTAAGACAAAACAAAAAATAAAAAAACACAATTATGTAGTAAAATATTTTTTTAACTCACTAACCAAATGGCTTTTAAATCTTGAAATAATTAATATACTGAAACAGCTTTTGTAGCTAGCATGAAAGAGAAGTTGAATAATAACCAAAATATTTGCTTTTCTATTTTGTTTCAATCATTGCAAGCAGACCATGCTATAGCAAATTGTTACTACAATATTTTTAGTACTGCACTTAAAATTCTGAATCTGGGAGCTAAAGGTTTCTGGATTGAAGACCAAGTTATCAATTTCAGGTGCACTAAATATTTGTGTTCAATCTTGTCATTCTAAAATACCTTTTAGGATTAGTATTTGTTTTTTTTTTTAACAAAAAACATACTTTAGTACCAGAGGTACTGAATTAGCCCCACTATCATAGGAATATGCTTTGGGAATGTTAGCTCGTTATAAATATATAGAGTTAAGTTTATGTTAATTTGATTAGTGACAAACATTATTGCACTAAATTAGCATTTTCTCAATAAGAGAAAATTCTGGTGTTGGTGGAATGGTTATTACATTATCTGACCCAAAATAAATATCAATAATTTTTTTTGAGTAATTTTATAATTTATAAGCTCAAAATTTTTTCAGACAAGTCTATAGCCAAGCTCACTAAGTACCTAATATTGATTATCAAAATATCTCAGCCAAGCATACTAATTTTCCAACATTGATAATAAAAAAAAATCATAATCAAAAACACTAACTACCCAATATTGACCATTAAAACACTATATCAGAGTTGACAAATGATTCAATATTGACCTTCAAAAGACTTTAGTGAATCCCACTATCTATCCAATATTGAATCTTATACAATAATTATATTTTCTTAATTGGAGATATAATAAATTCAGGATAGTCAGAATAATAAATCATTAGCAACAATCATTTACAAATGAAAACGACTAGTCAAACATCAAAAAGAAAGAAAGAAAGAAAACGAATAGAAATCAATAATAATCCACTAGATATAAACTGTGCAATGACTATGCTGAATATTATTCTACAATATTGTTTGTTTTTTTTTAATTTCTTTGTGGCAAACTTTTCTTACTGAAAGATTTTAACGCATTGTCTAACTTTAGTTATCCATTGGAATCCATTCCCAATGATACTTACTTAAAATGTCCTTGAGAATTTATGTAATGTAAACAGGTTCTGCTTCTTCCATGATAACAACTCATATGTCTATTATAAAATATTCTTTTAGAAAAAGCTATTGTTACTTATCTCACTTATCCAATCTAGTGGTGAGACTTCACAGTGGTTGAATTCATAGTATTATATCAAAAACAAACTAAAATCATATTGATTAGACTTATTATCTAGATATCATATTTTTAAAATTTTATGCAGTATCATTTAATGAAACATTTTAAAATTCTATTATATTGATGAGTGACCAAGTCTGACTTCCATGCAATAAATTTATTAAAATAACAACTCTGTATACAAGTAATTTATTGCAAAATTATAGCACTGTGATGAAATAATCTGTTGTATCTCAACATCTTTAAGTACATCTCTCTATTTATAAATCTATCAAGATACATAAATTGACTCTCATTCTCAAGCTGATAATCATCCAAGCTAGAACTTGCTGGAGATTTTTATTCTATTTCTGGCTGATAAAAGTTTTTTTGAATATTAATTACTAATCCAAAATCATTATATGATTTTCTTAAAACATTAGACACATTCTATATATCAATTTTTAAAACTGACAAAGGTAACACAATAACCAGCATATTAAAAATGCAGATATCAAGAAAATTAAGTTCTGATATTGCTTTTAATCAATTCAAATTAAAAATTTGACTATAGAATCTGTGTCACATTGATCTCAGATTTATCAAACCACTATAAATAGTTCGAAGGACTACAATCATGAAAATAAAAAAACAAAGTTGGAGCTAAGGCACATGCTTGTTTAACACCAAATTTTATTTTACATGCCTAATATTTTCCATTTCTACTAATAAAATTTCCTCTCATTCTTTATATGGGAACTATATGATATGAATAAACTTTCATAGATAACTAATTAGTTTCAGACAGTATCACAAATGTTTTGACCAAAACAATAAAAGCTATATAGAATAATTCCTTTGATCCCAGTATATTTCTTGTATTTTCTTAATAACACAAAATATATTTATAATAATGCTTTTTTGATTTTTTTTAAACTACATTGAGTTTTTGGTAATCACTTATCTATTACTAGAAATAACATAACAATTACATTCCATGATAATTTCTGTAATCTGTTTCACCCCCATTATTTTTAAAAGTGAAACAATAGAAACCTCCTTAAAATAAGGCAGCATAACTCTTTTTTAAAGTATCTTATTACTATTATTTCAAAACTTAAAAGTGGAAAGACTGCAGCTTCTGATGTCTTATACTATCTCAAGAAGACTTGCAGTTTCCATTTTTAAAATTACAAACAGTAAGCGAGTGGATAAAATGGATATATTATTAAAAGCCATCAGTTTTATTTTTGTATTATTATTTAAAAAAAGATCAGAATACTTCCACCTTATGTTTCAAATATCATTGTCATCATATCAATGGATTAAGTAGAGTTGTGTCATTTCTGAGGACCATGTATTACTGCTAATGCCTAAAAAGAAAAATCTAAAGTAACCACATTCTATGAATGTATATATTTTCATTGCAATTTTTGTCTTTATATTAGTTATAAAACTATATCTGTTAAGTAGAAAATGCTATATGTTTCTTTTTTTATTAATCATTAATAATAAAATCATTGTCAGAAAAGCAGTCATAAATTTATCTTTATCCATAATATGTTTCTTCAGAGAATTTTATGTTTCTGAGACATTGCAATTCTGAAAGTTAAAATTAGCAGTTTTAAAATTAACAGATACTTATGAAGAATAAACATCATTATTTCTATAAATATCATTAGAATAAGAAATTATTTTTTATAATACAATTAGCATTTTGCTCTTGGATATTCTAGTCAACAATCTGTCAAAAAATCTGCACTGTATCTACTTATGTAGTATAAACTTTTTTATACTTTGATTCCTAATTATAATGTTATCTAGTAGATGCCATTGTTTTGAATGTGATTTCATTCATGTTTTTTATAGTGATTTTTATGCCTAAATAAAATGTTTGTAATCATTCATTGTAAAAAATTTCAATAATAGCTGATCATTTGAACTCACAGTACCAATACTTCAATAACTTTGGTAACTTTTTTTTATATTTTTACTAATATGCTCTAAATTCACCAAGAAGAAAAAAACCTGTTTCTTAATGGGATTGATGTATTAATGTGGTTTGATAAAAATAAAAGATTTCTTTTTTTTTTGAACTCTTTCAATCTAATATAGGAATACATACATTAATAAAATAAGCAAAAATATCAATATGCAAATCAAGTTTAATATCATTAGATTTTCATTGATATATCCAGAAACCACTAGGAGAATATATATATTAATTTAGATCCTACAGCAAATCAACACCATTCAGTTTCTTTTTGCTTATTGATCTATCTTTCCTAAAAACTTGTAGCTGTCTACCTATTTTCTTAAACTTATTTATTCTGGAAAATAATTTTCACTAAGAGAAGCTATATCAATCTTAAATCTTGACAGCCTTTTATCTACAATGTTGCCCTCTATTTGGGTCTTGAAGACTTTATATCAAATAAAGTTTATACATTCCATTTACATATATATATATTTAAAAATTAGATTTAAAATAATTTCAATAATTATGCGCTTATAACACTCGTTAAAGAAGTTATATATATATTATTAAATTTATTTAAAGTGTGACAGTCAGATGATGTATGTTGGTTTAACCCAGTTCGAATACTAGGCGAAAGTACCTCAAGGCCACCCATATACGAGATATTAAATCAAGAATATGATGACCTCTGCCCTATTCACCTATTCTCGAGGCTAATTACGAACCAACAACATTATCTGAGACACGCATAAGTTATTTTTTTATCCGGCCCAAAACTAGCATCAGAAGGAAAACATGGACGGAAATACCTACAGAGCTAAATAGT
Organism: Epiperipatus broadwayi; assembly: GCA_028023455.1. NCBI lineage: Eukaryota > Metazoa > Onychophora > Udeonychophora > Euonychophora > Peripatidae > Epiperipatus > Epiperipatus broadwayi. The sequence continues at coordinate 3,677,110 of JAQFVV010012497.1, forward strand.
TAAATGTGTGTAAAAGTATTATGAAATATTTGTTTTGCGTGCCTGGATCATTTGAAAAGTAAAAATAAAGCATTAACATAAAATTAGAAAACTGAAGCTTTTTAGTTAAATAATAGATATTTAATTAATGACTTTAAAATATTAATAATGTTTTTATGGCCTCCGCTATTCCCCTGAATTAATGAAAAACTAATTAGACAATAAAGATTAAACGATATAATATTTTTGCGGTCTAAATCTTTTCTTCCCAATTTTAATAAAATTGTCAACTCGAATCTCCTCGATAAAGTACAATAATAAAAATCTTTTGCAAAGCATTTTCTAATTGCTTTGCGCTAAAAACAGACAGTTTAAAAATTATTTAAGACATATATAGCTAAATTAGATATACGTAATAAGCTAATGGCAGACAAAAAAAAGGCATTATCGAGGAGATCAAGTTGGTAAACAAAGGAAACTTACTCGTATGGAATTTAGAAACATAAATGAAATTAGAAAGAGATTTTAAATGACAAATTAACTTTTAAACTTAACTGCAATGGAATACAAAATATTTATTCATATGAGTAATGAAGAATAGCGAAGAAAAAAGGGTTAAATATATATATAGATAGATGATCACGCAATATATATATAAGACTAGTCTATAAAAATGATTACATTACAAATATAATTAAATAAAACAATTCAAAATATAATTCAATTAAGAAAGGTATGAACAAAAGGGTAGAAAGTAAGTAGTTCAATGGAGGAGAGATATGATTACCGTCCTGGTTCCTTGGTCATGTTTCCTATGGCGTTCGTGGCTTGATCCGACTGATAGATATTTGTCCGGACAAGGAAAATGGAAATAAGTAGCATGCTTTTACGAAAAGTCCTACAGACACAGCACAGAGTTCAGATTACATTGGGTGGATACTATGACATTTTGGATGGTATTTAGGAACCTCGGCGATAGGCAAAGCTATTTATTTGCCTAGCCAAGCATAGTAGAATCCATCAAATTCATATGACTTTTAGCTTGAGCATGTTCAAACTTCTCCATGATTTTGAAGATGACAGTTGTATAACTCTTTGGAATAAAATCTCAACAAGCAAAAGCAAAATCTGCCAAGAGTTCTCCCAAGAGAAATCTGAATGAAATTTCAAAAGGGAAATCTGAATGCCAAGTCTTTTGATCACTCTCCTATTTATAACTTTTTTGTAAGCTACCTTCTATTGTTTGTATGATCTTAGATATTGATAAACCCCACACTCCTTTGTTTCAAGGTAACATTTTCTAAAAATAACTTTTACTTTTTTACTCTACATTTCTTTCTTTAAACTTTGAATTTTATTAATTAAAAAAGAAAGAGAAGGCCATCTTTAATTTGTTTTGAATGGGCTAATTAATTAAAAATATACATTCTTTTAGAAAATGTTGGCAGGCTTATCTCAAAATCAAATCATACTAAATATTTTAACAAGATTTAAAAAGAAAAATACATTCTTATTTCTTTTAATAAAATAAGCATTTTATTTCAGCAGAATTTTGCATTAACTCATATATATATATGCTTAATGTATATATATGTTTGACTAATAGGTTTTACAAGCAATTTTTATTAACAGAAATCTAATCTTAGAATGGAATTTATTTAATACGAAATATTTAAATGTAAATACAAATTTAATAAACATAATTAATTTTAGCTTTAATGCAAAACCCTGCTGATATTGGACTATAAACTTAATTCAGGTCTATAATACTAACTAAGTTTATAGAAGGCTGTGAAGCATGGATCGGACTTCAGATCCATTGCTTCAAAAGCTTAGCACTTTCAAAGCTCTATGGCTTCATAATCATAGCTGTGCAAATTAAAAAATAAAATGGTTGATAGTGATGAGGGGGAGTATTCAAATTTATGTTAATTAGATGTTTCGGTATTTTATTTAAAATATTGTTTGAATTTAAAATAATTATCTTATTTATTATTATCACTTTATGCTTCCCACTATTAGCAATATTGGTTTTACAATTATTTCTATCATTTTAATTACAATAATAATCTATCCAGGCTTTATAAAACTATTTTATACTATGTTTTTAGGTCCTTAGACCTTCGTAATAGGAAGAAGAATCCCTAAGTATATCTGTAGCAAACATACAGTCTTTGTATCAAAACCCCTATTCAAAATCCAATTCCAACCTGATTCTTTACTGATTGTGTTATCTCAAGCAAAAATCAAACTAAATACTGCCTATTAAACTACTGAATTATTCCCATCATTGGTTCCTTATTGTATAAATAACTTATACTAAAAAAATAAAGAGAATTAGATCAGAATTGATGTGCATGTATATAAAAAATGAAAATACAAATACGTAATCCCTGCTATCATAGTTAATCCAGGAAGCTGATTCGTGGTATAAGAGGCACATTGCAATTGGGTCTTGCACTAACTTAAGTCACTTAAGATTATAATGAAAAGAGAGCCATGTTCTTTATTTCTATTAAGAGGCTTTATTTTGCAATGACTTAATTTAATTATACATTTATATGAGTGGAAATTAGAATTATTGTTGGAATGTATTATTCAGTAGATAAGTATTATTGTGTTCCTCTGCTGTAGACAATGAAAATAGTTATAAAGACATCCTTAGTTTATTAAAAATCTTAAAAAAGCAATGCTGCTTATAAATCTATGACATATTTTGCAACTCCATTTCATATTGTAAAACTTTCAACAGATACCCAGAATAAAGTAAACCAACAGAAATATGTTTTTGGCACAACTTGGAACTTGCATTATTTATTTATATGTATTTAATTTTTTCATTATTTTTCTACCTGTTTGGACATATTTTTCTATCCTGATGTGCTCACACAGAATATCATACTCCTACATCTTTTTAAAAACAACAACACTATAATCTCTATGTCTTAGATAATCCCACAAATTGTTACAAACAAATAAATAGTTGGGTGGATGGATGAATGGACAGATTGATATACAGCAAGACTGGTAAATAAAAACAGATATATAGTTAAAGACAGATAGTCAAATAAATAGAAAGATAAATTGGTAGTTGATCAGTAGATGGATAAGAATACAGAGAAACAGATAACTACTTATTGACAAATAAAATTATACAAATGGGCTTCAGAAAATACATAGATTTATGAAGTTGACTTCTATAACAAGTGCTGTAAAGATTGATGATTCTGGACCATGCAATGTGATGGAATATTAATTATATGCCTATTTTTACCTCAGTAACTTATTATAATCAAAACTTTTTTAAAGGCAATGCAGTCTTTATCTACCATCAATAATTAGTGAAAGAAAGGTTGCAACCTATTTTTATATCATCCAATAATTTGCCTAAACAAATACATAGCATATTGATTCATTGAAAAGATTAGTGACAATTTTTAACAAAATAGCGTATAAGACTCCATATTGAAAACAATAAAAAAATGATTTATTGGTCCAAGAGGTCATTCAAGGACTAGACATCACAATCCATAAATCTTGAGTTTCAGAGTTTATTAATTTTTACTGCTTTAAATCATCCAGGATATTAAAAACAGTTTATTGTAGATATAATGTTTCTTGGTAACAATAAATTCATTAATAATATTCTGCCATTCTCTTGCCCCCATTTAATTTTTTTATCAAGCTTTCAGTCTGTTGTAAAATACTGAATTTTTTAAATATTTAAGATCATTTATTAGTTAGTATGTTAATATATATAAAAGTAAAACCATATCATTTCTATTTAATTCCAAATCTTCTAACCACATTGTAATGAAGGAGGGGGGTGGGGAGTTATAAATAAAAAAAGACATCAAAAAAAGAAGAAAAAGAGAAATATATGAAAGCAGATACTGTAATTACTAATGGGCTGTCTTTAATAGATTAAATGATTATTTCTAGCCATTTAGTAAAATAATTTATCAATCAATACAGATGCTACTGATTCCAGAATTACAATCTATCTACATTAGATGTCAAACAGAGAGGCATCTAGAACATATTTATATCATAATTTACATTGATGAGTTTGTAATGTAATGTTAAATAAAACTAATGCTAAATTTTATGGGTAATGATAATAGCATTTGCAGTTCATAAATTAAGGAGAGCTTTTATGTTTGACTTTTATTTTAAAAAACATTTTCACTATGGTATTAAATTTGACTTTTTATATGTATACTTGGAATAGATATTGCATCTCAGTATCATGATTTGAAATAAAAGTTTTGGGTGTGGGTCACATAACCATCTTGATAATGATTTAGTTTTAAAAGTTTGGGGAAATATAATAAAATAATATATTCCCATTGTTTAAAATTATTAAACAATATAATAAAAGATGAAGTATATGTAATTTAGATGAAAACCTCATGATGTAGCAGTTGCCTTTCCTAGCAGTTGCCTTTCCACTTGCCATCCTATAATCTGGATTTGAATCCAAGACAGCTCAAACTTGGAAAAAAAAATCAGTTTCTAATAGATTTAGAATTTCATTTCAGGTAGATAAATCATAGCCATTCCAACTTATCACTACACTATTGACAAGATTAAACAAGGTTACCAACAACTCACAAGCCTGATGAGTAATGCCTTTTCTTTTATTGTTTCTCTATGAGGGCCTATTAGTACAATTTTTGCCCTGCAATTTGCAGACTGTTTTTAAACTGTCTTACTATTTTATATGGAAGTCTCGAATTTATTTCACCTGCAACTATGGTACCATTATTCCCACATAAATACCTTACTGACTATTATCATTTATTAAACTAGAAATTATTATATTATTTCTAACATAGATATAGATTCTAAATCTTTTAATTGAAAATAAATATATAAAGTATTATTAAAGACAATCATATAGAATGATATATTCAATTCCATTATTTTTTCTATATGTAATAATATAATTTTAGTATTAATAATTTAAAAAGTTTGTAAATAAATTACTGTACTGCTTTTAAATGTGTATTATTTAGAATATATAAATTTATTCACAGAATAAATAAGTTTGATTATGTTATTATAATCCACAAATCAGATCTTCTAAGAATCATTTTAACAAACTTGTAAACTATTCTCTTATATTAATGCCATTTTGTTTAAATCATTCTTGTGAATTATGGTAATATATTTAGACTTATTTGATATTGGAATAAGTCTTTCATTTTACTATATGTACTCTAATTAATAAAAAAAAATCAGAAAAAGGCAAATGGTCCTCAAGATGCATTCCATATTAAGCCAATATTCATCGTTAATTCAAGTCATAACCTCTCACATGTCTTATATTTTATATGAATTGGATGAACCTATTTGAAAAGTAGATGAATAATATTTTATTTGGCTGCAGACTGAAATCTTAAAAAGATAAAATTTTGATTAATCTAACGTAATTAATAATGTACTGTATTGCTTTTAAAAAAAAAAAAAAATCATTACTCAACCACTGACACCCTTTTCTGTTTTTTTCATTTTTCAAAAGAAATATGTACTATATTAGATTATTACTTTTTATCAAGTTTACGGAGTTGATCTAATAGGAGTAAATTATTTAATGATGCGGGATTTTTTTTTCTTCAAAAGCTTTTATGTAGATTAAAGAGTTGTTTATACCTGTGAGAAGTGATTGGAATTTAAATATATCTTCTTTTTTTTAAAATTCCAATAATAAAATTAATTAATATTGTTTGAACAACATATAATCATATCATTTGTTTACTGATTATATTTATTTAAGGACTAAAGTGCGATCGGAAACTTAAATATATTTTTACAAAAAGCATTGCTAAAATCCTTGACTTATTTTAAATAGTACAACTTTTTTTTTTTTTTTTTTTTATTATTATTACAAGTACATTAAGAAAAAACAACAACATATAATTTCAACAGAATAAAATTAATGAATTATTTCTTTATTTGGGGTTCATAAAAATTTCAAACACCTGAAGTGACAAATTGATCCAAGAACTTTGCTTGCCGCACATAGCCAAGAAAATAAGGCAATACTTTCCTAAACAGAATGTCTCCAAAGTCCCAATCATTTTTTTGTAAATAGTAGGATATAACAGAAAATCAGAAAGGGAAATTAAAGTTTATTTATGAATATGTGTGTGTGTGTGTGCGTGTGTAAATGGCCTTTTTTTTTTATGGTACAAAGATGCTTTTTTAAATATGTCAGGGATTTTTGTGCCAATGCTTTATATATTCAATTATTAATTTGCTAGAGAAAAAATTAATAATGTGATATTTTGAAAATACAAATATACTAAAGAAAATAAAAAAATAAAAACAATTTATTTTTTTGTTATATCTGATAAGAAACATTTTCAAAACAATCTTTTTGAAGTTTTATACATGACTTCCTTTACATCAAGGGAATAAAGTTTGTTGCTTTCGAAATCATATGTGTATTCCCCCCCCCACCGGAAAAATCTCTGATCATGTAGTAGTCTTTTTAAATGAACCAAAAATTGAGGCTATATGGTATTTTTGAATAATTATGAATTGTTTGAGATCTATCATTTAATAATGCAATAAGAGAATTTTCATGTTTATCCAGAATGACAACGAATGCACAAGTTTAAACTTGTCTCACTCTCTTAGCTGGGATTAAAGTGCTTTATGGACAGTTTCCTTAATAGTAGCACATTAGACTTGTTAAATGTGGCCATGTTTGAAAAAAAAAATGCCAACATTAAACTTTTAGACACCCAGTGAAATATTATCATGAATAAATATTATTAGCACACTTAAACCCACTCTTTTGCAATGGTTTCCTGTTCTTTCACATACTTCTCCTTCAGATATATGAAGAGAAGTTGCTTCAATATATATATATGTAATACAAATAAAATGTTTGTTAATTAAAAAATATTGTAATAATAAAAATAATAAATATAATGGTAATTTACTATTATACACAGTCTTTCAATCCATAAAAGTACATTCAGTTAATTACTTAACTCTCTTCAACTGCTGTTAAATTCAAACAAAAAACAAACTTAACAGATGCTTCCTTTATGTTTTTTGAATTTAACAGCAGTTAAAAAGGATCAATTAATTAACCAAACATTTCTGTGAATTGAAAGACTGGGTATAATAGTTAATTAATGTTATACTTATTATTTTTATTGTTATTATATATATATTGAATTAAATATTTACATGGATTGTTATCATAATAAAGAATACAAATTAGGAGATTATATAATAAAAAAATAAATAATAAAAAAAATTAGGAGATTATAAATAGAGATAACATTTTTAGTTTTTGATATTGCCAAGAAATTATCAATTACTACTAATTGATGATCCTTTAGGTTAAACAAATTTTCTCATTATTCTATATATTGAGATGTTTTGCCTATCTTAATATTAATGTTATGTGTTGGTTGGTTAAGCAAACTTAATTTTAATTAAAGTAGTTTTTTTTATGTTTAAGTTGTGTTTTTAGTGAGTGTAGCATTATGTATATATGTACACCCAGTAATAGTTTATAAAAAGTCTTAAAATTAGCTATTTCAAGTCAATAATTTTTTAGCAAAATGAACTTTGTAATCAATTTTATTATTTTTCTGTAAAATATTTTTATATAATCCAGAAACAATATTTAATCTTAAAATTTTCTTTATTGACTCTAACAGTTCATTTTAATTAAGAGTTTATCAAAAATATAAAAGTATTTTTAGTTAATGTAATTAATTTGGAATTTCTTAATTAAAATGTTGGTTTATCTGAGTAAAAATATTTTAATCACTGGTAGCTGATTAGAGAGATTCCCTAAAGTCCTGAGTGAGTTGAATAATGAATAGTAAGTCTATATAATGGGCCAACTAAAGTCATTTAATTACTCTATTTCCAGTTACTTTACTTGATTCTATTTAAAGTATTCTGCAGTGTCTGTTGATCTCTTGTGTTTTGATCTAGCCATGGAAAGCAGTCAATCTTAGCTTAAGATTGAGCTTCATAGTTCCATCTACTAACCTGTATTCAAACCCTATATCCCATCCCACTCTTTTTGTCATATGTATATATTTTATGTATATATTTGAGATGCGCGCTTAAGTTATAAAATTTTAGTGTTTCAATAACCTTTTTTAAAATTATTATTAATTTTTTTATTAATTATTAGTTCTTTTTTATTAAAGTAAATAGGTGCTGGCTGAAATATATATATAGGAGCAAAATACTAACAAAATATGGATTTTTTAAAAAATATTTTATTATATGTCATTTAGACAACTTTTTCTTTTTAAAGTACTTTTTTTTCCTATTAAACTGTATTTTATAAAATCCAATATGGAAGATGAACTGTTAATTTTCCAAAACTAATTAAAGGGTTGGAAACACTATTGTTTTAATCTGGGGAAGGTATTTTTAATTAAAGTTTTACTTAAAATGGAATTAAGATTAAAGATTTTCTTTTGTTATAAACATTTTTGTCAAATCTATTTCTAATCTGGAAATAGATTTGAATTTATTTTTGGACATTATCTAACAGTTGCATCTTTCAAAAACAATGAACTAAGTAATTAAAAGCATTCCAGAAATATCTGGGCAAAGTATAAATGGCCAGTTTTCAAATCACCAAGAGATAGATGAGCTACTATTGAAAGAACTGCAGTGAACATAATCCAAGCTGGTTTAAAATGTAACCATAAAAAGCTCATCACTTTTCTAGCCATGAGGGTTATCTGCCACCATCGTGTCATTATGTTCCCATGAAATGAAGTGAAAGCCTGATGTAGAATTCTGAAGTGCTAAATAGAAGCTTGCTGTCACATAAAAACTGCCATGCATGAGCTGGACTTTCTAATATGGACTCTTAAAATGGAGCAAGGTAAATTATTTCAAACCGCCACCACTGAAACTAAATCTAGCTTGCCTAACTAGTCTCAAACTCTACTACCAATTTTTCCTAATGTATAATTTAATTTTGTAACTTTTCTAATATATAATTGCTCTCAAATAATTTTTATAAATTTAATTCTCTCTCATATGCTCTAACTTTCTTTAACTCTGGTGCAGTCATGTATTTATATGTATGTTTTTATTATTAATATGCCAGTCTCAAGCAATCTGATGAGTTGAATTTTTTAAAATCTTCTCTTCTTTTAAGTAAACCTTCATGAATTGAGATTATTAACTTTCCCTTAAAACAATAATGCATTATTAATTAATACATTTGCCAGATTGTTTTACGAGCTAATGTTGTATTTATGTTTTAGTATAAAAAAATATTTGTTTAACTCTGGATTTTCTACCGGGGGTGAATCCAGAACTCAAACTAATTAATGCTTTGAAATTTTAAAATATTATTTATTCATTTCTGAAAATGTGACTTATTAGTTGTTTTATATAACTGCTAGTTTTTATTTTATTGTTCCATACTCTTAAAATATCAAATATAGTCTTTAAATATTCCAGTTATTATAAAATCAATGAAGGTGGGATTGATTTATTTTAAATAACAGAAAAGGGATGGGGGGTAAACCTTAATGTTTCTTTTACTAAATAAAATCTTCATGTATATTTTATTAAATGAAATCTTCTCTCTATATATATTATAGTGGCATAGCATATTATTTATATAAGTTATGACATTCAAACTAGGGTCATTTATTTTTAAAGCAGTAAACTTATTCAATGTAGTTAGTGGCATTTAACCATACTGCATTACTGACATTTGGCCTTATCTTCATGTTTATATATATTATAAGCTTCTAGTCTTCTAATCTGGGGGTTGCCACAAGTTTGAACCCATAGATTTCTTTTTCAAGCCTTGTTCTGAGGATAGTTGACCTTCCCGGAACCATTTATTTCGTATAAAAAGGCCTCTGGCAGTGATTGCCTAAGTCTGGCACATGCTATGCCTATCCACTGTCTTCGCATAAAAAGGCCTGCATGTCTGCGATGTCCGCAGCATGCCTATCTACTTCATCTTTCATCCAGAAGCATGACTTTTCCTGTTATTTTTTGGTTATTATGTTAGCACCACAAACTTCTTTGTATTATTATTTATTTTGCTTCATGATCCAGTTTTAATGCTCTAATATTAAAATTGTGCTCTGCTTGAAATATATATAAATGCCAACTACTTCTAGCTTTATTAATTAAATTTATTTCAGTCTTATACAATCCCACCATCATAACATTTCTGTATTTAAGAGTATCTATTTGCCTTGGGGAAAATAAAGTGTTTTTCTTACCAGTGCTAATTAACAGAATTTTCATTAAGTATTTTTGTCATATAATCAAATATGTTTTCAAATGTTATTTATTTTCATGACCGTAATGGTGTAAAAATAGTTTAAATTATATCTGTAATGAATCCCAGAATGCTCCCCGAAGTAATATGTTAGTCATCATGTTGCAGAACTGTAAATCAAAGTGTTAATGGCCATATGTAATTCCTTCTAATAGTTGATTGGCATCTTAATATTGGACCCATCAGCACTTATTTATCATATATTATTTAGCTAATAAAGAGCATATGAGAAATAATAATGTGAATGACACTATGTAATCATCTACCGCTTGCTCATTCAAGCACATACTAATGTTTGCAATTAATTTATAAATGTATAATAATTTGTCAGCATATTAAACCATATTTTATTGTCTAACTTATTTGAGTAGTTCGAATTTCTCTTTTATCCACTTCCAAACATACAGCCATGCTTATATATATTTTAGTTTAGTCATAGTAATAGGTCTCATTGTCTTCTCCAATTTGCTAGTAGGCCATATTAATAATTAATTCTCATATGCCATCACTATTATGTTATCCATTAGGTGTTTGATCTGGGGCTTAGAGAGTGGATTCGAATCCAGGCTGGACCCTGACATAAATCTCGGGCTTGACTGCGTTTGAAGTATATTTTGTGAGTTCCAGCTCATGTTAGATGGATAAACATGTTTTGACTGGTACACATGTTAATATATGCCCATCTGGAGAATTCACTCCAGTGACTGTATTAGAAGTGATGTGCTGTTAAGGTACCCAAAGATGAACTCCACTCACCAGCATGAACTTATGCCAGATATGCTAAATTTACCTGCCAATTAACCTCCAAAATAAGCTAACTGCTGACATCCTAGAGCTTATCATATTGACATGCCCAGAATATATACCCTTTTATTTAATAGCCCTATACCCACATCATTATGAGCTGAAGATAAAATCTTTACCTAAACTGTCTGTAGATACATAAGGATATATATTTTTTAATATTTTGATTTATTGATGTGTAATTTATATTTGTTTTATTGGTTTTATTCTTTTGTAGATATGTTATATCACATTATAATCATATGAGTATGTTTAGCTAAATCCGTTAATTTTCTTTGACAGTTGTTAATTTAGTTTAATAAAACACAATAGTTTTTCTAGAATTATTTTTCCCCTCTTAAACAGAAAGTTATTTTAAAAAAAAATCCTAGATCAAGATTCTTCCCTCCTTCCAATTTCATTTTTGTTTTGGAAAATGTAGATTTTCTTTGACATTTAGTAGGAAGAAAGAATTTTCTAAGTTTATATATAAAAAAAGAAAATCTGAATTAATATTTTTTAAAAACTACATGATTTAATTAATAATATCGTAGAACTTGACATATTTATTCTTACTTGATGTGTTTGGATGCATGTATAATAATATTATAAGCATTAACTGTTTAAATTATTGGCAGTTTTCTTTTCTTATGATTTATATCATGCATGGCTGATAGAAAAAGAGATTATTGGCTTATGTGTGTGCATGCATATAAATGATCTCTTTATAGATTTCACATGGAGGTTTATTTATATATTCAGCTCTGTCATTTATTTCTCTGCTTACTGCTAGATATAGACAGATTTTGATTTAGCATTGGATTCAACAAAGTTTTTGTCCTTGTTTATTTTTATCTGTTTTAACCCATGTTTATTTCAGGTGGAAATTATAAATCATTTTGATGTTTACCTTCGATCAAGTATTTCTTCTCAAGTCTTTATTATACTTCATTAATTAACATGGGGTACTAATAGACAGGGCTGGTGCTGGGTACTAGGCGCCCGCATGCAAATTTGATTTTGGCGCCCCTGTCAATATGTATGTTTACTAAGGTGACCCGACCGTGTCCCGTGGCGTTTTAAAAAAGTCATGATTTTTAGAAAGAATGCACGATGTAATGCTATTTTTGATATCAAAAATAGCATAAAATTGATTGTTAAATTATATATTATTTCATACAAACGGTTTGTATGAAATAATATATAATTTAACACGGCAAATTTAGATGTTAGAAAAATTTGCAGAAATTTTAAAAATAATGTGTTTGTTAAAAATAGACAGAGTGATTCAAATATATATATATAATAAATTAAAAAAAAATAATGTTTGAGATTAAAATATTTAAATGTTTAAAATAATTTTCGAAAAACATTTACATATTTTAATCTCAAATATTTTTTTTTTTAAAATTTCATATTTATTATTTGCGTCACTGTCTGTTTTTAACAAACCCATTATTTTTAAAATTTTTGCTAATTTTTCTAACCTCTAAATTTATGCAAATATTAGCAAATTTAATAATAAATTTACAATTTATAAATGAAATAATTTTAAAAAAAGATAATATTACAAACATACATATTTAATTTATTATTATTAATGTACGCTATATCTATATAAACGCTCCATATAAACCAAATTTTTAATCAGCCCCCCCGGTCAATGGTGTCCCGTTTTACCAATGTTAAAATCTGGTCACTTTAATGTATACCACCTACATGTTATAAATATTAGTGTACAAAATCTTTCTAAGGGAAACAAACAAGGCAATGTAAATAAATAATTTTTAATATTAAAAAAAAGCTCTTCCGATCTAAAAAAAGTAAATGCATTACAAAACATGTTATAATTATAATAATTTTATACTCCTTGACTTCATATTAATAAACCTTGATATGATTGTATTTATTTCCAGTTCTGCACAAATATCATTTTCAATAGCAATTAATGCCAAATTAACAAGCCGTTTTTGTGACATAGTTGTTCTCAAGTAAGTTTTAATTAATTTTAACTTAGAAAAAGAGCATTCACCGCTTGCAACACTAACAGGTAATGTTAATAATATTCTTAAAGCTATTGATAAGTTTGGCATAGATAAATTATTAGAAACTATAAAATTAAGTGTTTCGAAAGGGTTTTGAGAATTTAAAAATCCTTTTGAAAAATATCTCGAAAAGCACATAATTCGTCGAATAAATCTGTAGCATTAATATCTTTACTGTTATCAAATTTCAAAATATTTTCTAAATCTTTGCATTTTGCTTGTAACTCGCTCTTATTAATTTCTGATATTTTATATAGAAAATTGAAATTATTATAACATGCTTCGAGGAGTTCAAAGCGTTCTGTTAAAGAATTAATCGCTACATCTAAAAGTGTAAAAAACATGTTTATTTTAAATTTTTCTTCAGGTATTTGAGGTGTTTCATCCTGATGCTCGTAATCAAATTGACGAGTTTTTTTTCCGTTGTCGAACTTCTTTGGCAGTTTTAAATTCTTTCTCTCCATCAACCTCTTCGCTAAGTTCATCTGCAATTTTGAGAATGTTTTTGAAATTTGAATCTGATCGATATTCTCGTAAAAATTTATTTAGATTTGCGATCGATTCTAAAGCAAGTGAAGCATTCATATTTACATTTTGGAGCATTTTACTGACAGGATTTATTCTATTTAATATATCATGCCAAATTATTAAAGAACAAATAAATTTGTAATCCTTAAGGTTAGTGCAGAGTGATTGAGCTTCATGTTGAATTTCTCTATTAAAAGATTCGTTGTTCATTATTTCATAGAGTGCATCATAAATTTCACCCAACTGATACCGTAGAGGCCGGATTGCATCAATTCTGCTTTCCCATCGTGTTTCTGATGGTTGTTTTAGAGTTAAAGTTTTAATAAATTTTAAAAGGATTGACCACCGTTTATAAGATGATGAAAAAAAATTGTATATTTTTTGAACAATTGCAAAAAAACCAATTGTATCTACATTGACTTTGGCGGCATCGTTTATGATTAAGTTTAAAGAATGAGCAGCACATGGTACGTAAAATGCACGAGGGTTTTTGGTTAAAATCAAATTTTGAAGTCCAGCCTTTTTGCCTTTCATGTTGGCCCCATTATCATACCCTTGACCACGCATGTCTTCAATGGGAATCTTCCATTTTTCCAGTTGTTCAATTATTGTTGTACATAAACCTCGTCCAGTGGAATCTGTTATATCTATGAAACCTAAAAAGTTTTCTCTAATTTTAACCGTTCCATTATTACAAAAAACGAAGCGAATAATTATGGTCATTTGTTCAGTTTTACTTGCATCTGGTGTACAATCTAAAATAATAGAATAATATTTGGATTTCTTTATCGATAATAAAATTGTTTCCCTAATTGCTGTACTTAAAATTTCCAATAATTCATTTTGGCTATCTTTGCTCAAATAATGTACTCTATTGTTTTGATCTAGGGCCCTCTCAACATGATTTTCCATAACGGGATCAAACTTCGCAAATAATTCAATTAATTTTAAAAATTTCCGTTATTTTTTTCGTATAATTTATCAGATGATCCGCGAAATGCTAAATTTTGACTACCAAGGAATTTGATAATTTCAATCAGCCGTTCCAAAACACTCCTCCAATGTTTCTTTTCCATTTCATATAAATTTTGAGATTGACAATCAATAGTAATTTTGTTTTTTAATCTTTTCTCAAGTTCATTCCAATTCAATAAACTTTTCATGTGAGCCATACTAGTTTCATGTCTGTGTAAAGTTGTACTTAAATTTCTCCAATTATTGTATCCTTCTATGAGGCTAGATTCAGTAGATCCAAAAACTTTGCAACAAAAGCAAAACACAGAGTTCAAAATTTCGGAATAAATAAGCCATTTTCGAAAAACTACTTCTCCGTTTTCCATTTTTCTATTATAATATACATCAGAAAATTTACGGCCATGTACATCGTTCGGATATATAATATCTTTCTTTTGAACAGGCCCCATTTCTACTAAAATAACACGTAGTTTGTCATCGATTTTATTCCATTCAGCTGGATCTTCTAAATTTGTACACATTTGATATGATATTGGCACAATGACTTTGTTGTCACTTAACTGTTTCTTACTAAAATCTTGTTCAATATTTTCAACAGTTCCCTGTGATCTAGATGATGTGCACGGTTCTGGTTCTTGTTGAGTATAAGCTATTTCAGAAGCAGTTGATATTTTAAGATATTTATTAAGTGATCCACTTTGTTTTTTAATGTTTGCTATTTTTTCAGCTTGGCATTTACGATTTTGTGCACCGGATAGTTTTTTCTTAGTTTTTGATTCCATATTACTTTTACTCATGAACGCCACTTTAAAATAATTTTCAAATGTAATAAATAAATAAATACGGACTCTAATTTATATATTTACATCATGTATCTTAATACTTAAGATTATATATCGCTAATTTAGATGTCCAACACAAATTACTTCTTGCGCCAAAATACAAAACTCTATACGCGGAGGGGAAGAAGTTGTTTAACTTGTTTACCTAAAAAAGGCAGCTAATAAATTGGAAATATTCAGCCATTGACATTAAAAATGGTCAGGTTTTAAAATAACTCAAGTGTCCAGTTTTTACGCTTGATTGAACATTTTAGTTTTACCATTGGCAAGATTTTCTTTTGTTATCATATATTTTTCTAATTAACACAGGTGGCCTGCCAGGCCTGATTTGCGATTTCAATAGAAAATTTCCTGGGATTATAATTATTGTTTACAAGTTCTTACTAAGATTTTAAAATTTGTGATAAACATCATAAGCAAACGTATGTAATTAATTTGCAAACCTAATTAGTATGCAGAAAAAATAGACTTTTGACAACGATTAAAATATATAAAATAAAAAGTAAACTGAAAATTATATTAAGTTTACTGGAATTATACCTATAATATATATTACATACACGTTCGAATATTTATATCAAATTATTATTTAAATAAAAAATTAGAAAATGTTTTATTTTGCAATATTATAATCGTTTCTTACGATTTCAAAATTATGTACATGATCTAATATATATATACGCATATACATACATAAGTTCTAATTTATAATACTTTTAGTGTGTGTTTATTTATATATTTGCTAGCAGAAAGTTACTTATAGTTTACTATAAGCAGTACTATATATATATAAACATTACAATATGAAATTTGTAATATAATAAACTTTATGTTTAGTTTATTGTTCATGATAAATAATAGATTTGATTGTTTTATATTTTTAATATTAAGCAGAGCTTGTGTGCAGGCCTGCTTGTGTGTGTCATTTAATAAGATATAATATGACTTCATATGATTTTCAATAATCTACTCTCAATAATTTTTGTAAATAAACATTTGAGAATAATATTCTTCAAATGTGAGTATTTTTGTTAGTAGAGTTTTAATTTCTCAGGGATGGCGCCTTCTTTTTCAGATGCTAATCTCTCAGTGATGGCGCCTCCTTCTGCCAGCGCCCGCATGCCTAGCATGCGTTGCATGCCCGCTTCCGCCGGCCCTGCTAATAGACCTCTTTATTATTATTCATTGTATGTTTCTTTACATGGCCTGGGTCTTGCATATGAGCTTTGTTAGTAAACTCAGCACATGAGAGCTTATCTAAGATAAAGTCTGACAATGTTTAATTGATAATTAATGTTATTGGAAAGATGTGTGTACATATCTGAAATTGTCAAGCATATATAAAGTTGTTATATTAATGCTCAATTAGTTTAATTAATAATGTTAATTTGAATGAAAGAATAGAGAGGAGAATAAAAAATAAATAACTGTTAACTCTATTAATTACTTCTTTAAAAAAAGATATACTCAATTTTTTATATGTCTGAACTAATACTGATTTAAACTATCATTAGTGTAAGTTTTTTTAATTTATTGGTCTTTCATGATTAATAAATATTGTTGTTAGTTATTAGATTTGTCTGGTGTTTGTTTACTATTGTCTGCCCTGTCAATTGTTTATTTTAACAAAAATCTCTGCTCTCCCTGATTTAGTGGCAATAATTGATCTGTATATGATGGGACAGCTGTAGTAGCTTTTTGTAATGAATATCCATCTCAACAAATTATAAATATTCTAGGCTAGAGGTCTAGTCACATTTTTTGTTGAAGGATATTAAGTGCAGGCTGTCTGATATAATATATATATTGTAACATTCACAGTGGGTTTAGGCCTTATTTTATACACTATAAAATGCTTAATCAAACTATAGAAAAAGAATATTCCATTCACGTATGAGTTCGGATAGTTCAAGAACATAGTTATTTTTCCTGATTAATTGACCTAATATTTTATTTATTATTATGATTTTCATTGCTGGCAGAATCAGTTTTATATTTATTTAAAAGAATGCCAGGGTCATAAACCCATTGATATCCACTGCATTGCATATACATGATTTCACTTTTTTGTCAAGTAACATTTAAGAATTTTCTCCAGCATTTGTAGATTAAAATGAACATGTTGGCATAGGTAATTATACATTTCTTAAAATAATCTTTTGTAATAGTAAAATTTAATAAACTAAAATTAATAATGTACACTGAAAAGTTGATATTAAAGAAAAATATTTTATTATAACGAATTAAAATATTTAAATCCTAAATTATTAATACAACTGGAAAGAATCTTACACATATTCCTCATGATAGTTTTAAATAATTAAACAGTTCATATTACATTTAAGTTTCTTCTAGGTTAATGTCTATTTTGATATTAGAAGCTTCATAGTTAAAGTTAGTTTGCAAACATTTAATTTAGTCACAAATCAGATCTGAATAACAGTAGCTTATTGGTAAGCTATTGGGTCTAGATAGATCATAGATCATTGTAGCATACATGTATGTCTTTGCATGTGAAACTTTGATTTCATTCTGTCGCTATTTTTTAACATACCTGGTCAGTTGGAAGCTATAGCTAGACACAAAGCTTCTAGAGTGACATCTTTATGATGAGAGGTGCCCACAAAATATTCCGATTTCTATTCACACCTGACATATCATTTCAGCATATGAATATTCCAGGACAGGGCATTTATTGTAATTGAGAGAACAGGAACCGAATCTATCCCTGTTCTCTTACCTATCCACACATGAAAAAGCCAGCAAGTTGATCGAAATTGTATTCTTTTTATATTCTCAGCCAGTTTTTAGATTTTCTGTGCATATATTATCTTTTGTTTTGTTACCAAAATACAAGTTGATAATCTTATACATTTATTATTACTTTTTAGTTACAAAGTTCTCTTTTTTATAAATTATTTCAGCCATCTTTAATCAGCATGAAAACTTTGTAATCTTTTGCGTTTGGAATTTTTTTTACTTATCTGGATTAACACCTGCATGTCTTTTTTATTCTCTCCAATTTTAACTTTTATTTTTAATTAAATAGATAATGCTAAATGCACAAATACTTTTCATTGTATGTATCTAAAATAAAGTATATTAATTTAAAAAAAAAAAAAAAATTGCATCATTTGAATGATCTTTAAATTTTATCTTTTTTAGTTTTTTAAATATTACCAAATGCCAATATAGTTGGACCATATCTATGTAAATAGTACAATATATATATATATAATGCCAAGGTATTTTCTGTAATTGTATGATATAATTATGTATTTAATTTTGAAGTTTGTATCTGTGTCTTACAAATTGATTATCTGATTTACCAAGATTTCTGTAATACAATTAAGCATGAACACAATATCATATTTGCCACTACCTCAAGATGTAGTTTCACTACTTAAAACTCATCTCAAATAAGATCCTTTTAATGTTTAATCAATAATCTATAATTAAAAAATGTTGATATAAAAAATTGAATTTTTATAATGTTCCAAACAAGTTTGATTTTCCTAGATATGATTGTAATCTCATCAACAGATTCAGGACAAACAATGGTCATTGCATTCATCAGTTTCTTAAATGAAATTTAACAACCACTGAACTATATAGTCAGTGATCAAACCCTAATTGTGAACCATACAGTTAATGACTTCCAAATCTATAGCTATAGTATCAAAATTAAAAGATTTAATAAAGCCATTAATGAATCTATCTTTTGATTGGAATCTCTACAGGTTCCTTTAAATCGAAATCCACATATTTTTCTTGTGGCAACTGCATCCTATTTTTTTAGCTTATGCCATGCTATCCATTTTGAGAGTTTTGGAGCAAAATATTTATTTAATATGTGTATAAACTCTTGATATGGTAGGTCTTCCAGACATTTTGGATCAATAAGCCTATTAGCCAATTGAGTAATGTCTTGTCCCGCAAAATATAGAAGTGTGGAGATTTTATAACAGTCATCATCAATCTTTTTTATAAACATATAATATTCCACTTGCTCAATATAACTTTTACACAAGTTGACATTATTTATGTCGAACTCATGAATAGGTGAATTAAATAAGAAGTGCATTACTCTAGTTATGGTTTTTAAGTTGTTGAACTGTGCCGAGTTTCTCCTTTTCAGAAACCAATCAGATAGTGAAAAATAAACTAGTATACAATTGTTTCATTTTATGTAATTATTATAATAAATTAAACAATAATGAAAGAAGAATGTTAATATAACAACATATAACATAGTTAATGATGACAAAAGCAAATTTTATGTTGTTTTATTAGAGTTCAATTAATTTCTTCTTACTACATTTGAACTTTAATATTTTACATAGTTTCACTTCTTCTATTTACATTATAGTGCTTTTAAAAACAGTTTATTCATTTTACAGCTCCTTAACAGATGCTTATTCTGTTTGACATTTTACTATTGTGCTTCACACTAGACTGTGCTGGACTGCACAGAAAAAAAAAATTCTAGGCTTATACAACATTCATTTATTGTATATAATTACAGGTACATAAAGTTTGTAGCAGTGCTCTCTTTAATTTATTTCCTAGAGTAAATAATAAAAACATGTATATTAAAGGAAGGAAACAAAGTACTTCTTTAAGTTCACTATCTCCCAATGCACAAATACTTCAAGTAACAGAATTGAAAGACTTAGTAAAACCACTAATGAATCTATCTCCTGATTGGAATCTCTAGATTCCTTTATGATATTTGTTAATTGAAGTAAAGGTTTATTCTGTATGTTAATTTTGTTAACAAAATTACTTAACTAACATTCAAAATGCTTAAGTTAGCCAATTACAAATATAGAGAAAAGGATACTAATCTGAAGAATAAAAATAGTAAAAATTTCAATACTATGAACGAAAATGGTGTCTGCTATAATGACATATAATTTATTAATTTTTCATTAATAATTACAATTTTTCACAGCATGCTTTTTCATATCTCATGGAAAATGAATATAACAAACAATATTTTTGGAAAACACTAATCGCAATTTTATCTGAAAAAGAAATAAGGAATATCATATCATAAGGAATATCATATCATCTCTAATGTCTATCTGTGTTTAACTTTACAATAATTTTGGAATTTAAGCCTGAGGATTAGTTGATATGGTGATTTAAAATAAGAAATGCATTAATAAAACCAAGATAAAAACAACTTGAAAATAAACACTTAGATTGCCTAGAAAATAATTTGTTTATGTTTCAAAAGTTATGGTAAAAAAAAAGTTTTTTTTTTAAAATTCACATGTTAGATAGAAATATTTTTAAATTAATTACTGATATAACAAATTAATGAATTTTATTGTATAATTAATGCTTATATTCGTGGAAGTGGGTGTTTTTAAATAAAAAGAATAGATGTTACTTATTTAATATTAGGCACTTCCTGTTTGCTATTAGTAAATTTTCAGTTAAATAATGTTGTTGTTAAACAAAACAAACAAACTAAGAAATATTTTCAAATAAAAGTTA
Source organism: Epiperipatus broadwayi (assembly GCA_028023455.1). Taxonomy (NCBI): domain Eukaryota; kingdom Metazoa; phylum Onychophora; class Udeonychophora; order Euonychophora; family Peripatidae; genus Epiperipatus; species Epiperipatus broadwayi. The sequence continues at coordinate 3,698,076 of JAQFVV010012497.1, forward strand.
AATGAATAAAATTATCGCATATTTATATAAAAAATATTATTTATTTTACTTTTGTAAAATTATATTGTTTTTTAATTTTCTAAGAACCAAAGTCAGATTCTCAAATGCCAAAAGAGGGATGCACAAAAAATCTTTTCATTAAGTTTAACCTTTGACCTCATTGAATTGAGTTTTCAGTGAACTCTTGCTTGATGCAAATATGCTATGATGAAGTCCGATTTTGGTCATATTGTGATATGATATAATTTAAGTGTATAATGCACAGAAAGATCGGTGATAAAAAAAGAAGAGGATTATTGCCAATGAGGTGGATGGAATCCATTATCTCAAAGATGAATATGCTTTTGAACAGTATAAAAAATTAAAGTGATGGTAAGTTATTTTAGAAAAACATTTCTCATATGATTATTAGAAACGATGATTTTAATAAGCATCAAATAATAATAATAATGCTTAAAAATTTAATATTAAAATGTGAAATATAATGGCTTTCTAAGGAATTGATTTACTGAACACTTTTTCATTTTTGTCAAGTTTTAGGGTACTGTGGTATAATGCATCTTCATGCCCATAAGTTGAGTTATCCTGGCAAAACTTAAAATTGTTTTTAGGTTCATAAAAAGGTTTAGGATTTGTTTGATAAGCTAGACTATAATCAAACTGTCTAACTATCAATATTGATTGGTAAATAGGAATTTAGCTATTCTTATCATTTCTAGAAGAAATAATAATTGATGAACAGTGGAAATCTTAAACTAATTTCCAAGTGATTTGTAAAAGACCTAGAAAAAAACCACACATAAGATGAATGGATGAAATAAGGAACCTTACGGATATGTGGAGGAAAAAAAATGAAAAAAAAAATTATGGGATTAAAGAAATTTGATTAAACCGGGAATAATGTTTATTCTGCAATGAATTGATAATAATAAAAGTGATGATGATAATTAAATATTAAATAAGTATTTTTAAAAATGACAAATGGCAAGCATGCTAAATATCATCTTTTCTTTCACCAATACTCTATGAGGGGACTATTGAAAGTTATTTTATCATTTATCTCTTTATAATTATAAGTTAAAGAATGAAGAAAAATTTGCCAATAAACACAACTAAAGAAAGTCTGAGCATAAAAAAATAATAATAAGTTTTTATTAGTAATTATATTTCTGATTTGTTACCACATAGATATTAATACAAGTTCAGAAAAGAAAATTGATCTTCTTCAGCTAAACGTTTTTACAATTCTTTACTACTGAATCATATTTTATTGATATCAAAGAGCAAAATCTATGACAAATTGTTAAAAAAACTGCAAACTTTGGTGCATTGATAGCATGGCAAACTAGAGATCAAGATCTATATATTTCAGTTAGTTCTATTACTTCCAGGGTTCAAATTTTTAATGACCTCCCAAGCAACAAACCATTCAATTATTTTTTATATGTATATAAAAAACAAAACAATTGGCCAGAATAAAAAATAGTTTATTTTTATTAATCATAGTAATCGAAACAATATTATTTTTCTTTTCTTGTGCTGATTGTAATATATATATATTGAAACATTTTAAATGTTTAGCCAAGAAAAGGTAATACATTTTTTTTTTATTGTTATAATTTGCTAAGCATGCTTTTGACATTGACAGTCAGAATCATAGCGCTCTATGATTATGACCATCAATGCCAAAAGCATGCTCAGAAAATTATAACAATAAGAAAAACTACATTACCTTTTCTTGGCTAAACATTCAAAACATTTAAATATATAAATTATAATCATAGTAATACAAATAAAGATAGAAATAGTATGTATGATATTAACCATGAAAAACTTCTAGAAGAAAATTGGAAAAAAGAAAAAAACAGCTTTTATGATAAATTAAGGTACTAATCGATATGCCAGGCCAGCTGCTTGGTGGCATTGTTTTCTGCTAAAAACCCAGAAATATGCCATTTACATGGCCCAATATTTCTGTGCTTTTGCAGAGAAACTTACAGTCTATAGAACAGTACTGTTCATATTAGCCACTGCAGGCATATATGGCATTGCACACCGATATTATGGTCCACTAATATGCTTTGTGACACTGCAAATATGTACACTTAATAGATCATTATCATATGATGTGAGTATGTAGTGAATTCAAGTGGCCATAACTGCTGTAATATGCATTTTAATTCAATGCCTTACCCACTATCTGACCTAGTATTTGATACTAATAATTGTAAGACTGTTGCCAGGCTTCCCTACAAATTTTGGAAGGTGAAAAAAATTGCAAAAGGTCATGGCCAAGCACCTTTTCTCAGAACTCACGTGAAAAGCCTTGTAAATTACGAGACAAATAAAATGTCTGAGGTTGCACGAAGTTTTGGAAATCATGAACTTGGTTTGATCAGTGATGACAAATTATTTGTCAACCACCCCCCTCACCCCCCCAAAAAAAAAACATTAAAATAAGATCCAAACTTTTCTTTGTTTTTTTTTTTGTTGTTGTTGTTATTTTAAAAAAATACGGTGACTTTTTTTTAGCTATACGGCGATTTTTGTTTCGGCTTTATTTGTATACTGCTGATATACTAAAACTTTTTTCTTTTTAAAACCAATTTTAATTACCTTTTCTAAAAAATAAAAACAAACCCAAAATAACTTTTGTCTCTAGTGATGACAAATTATTTCTCCTCATCTCCCCCCAAAAAGTTAAACTAAGATCAAAACTTTGGACTTTTTCAACTTTTGTTTTCTTTTTTGTTTTTAAAATATGCTGGCTATATGTTGATTTTTTTTTTTTTGCCTTTATTTGTATTACACGATGTCTATTTTGCCATTTTTGAAAAGAAAATGTACAAATATTTGAATCAAATCTTGTATCGTAAATTATTTACAAGAATGTCAAAATATTGGTAAAAAAAAAAGATGTATCAAATGTCAAAATATGTCCAAATATTAGTAAAAAAAAAAAAAGTCGTCTCAAATGTAATATTTTAATAAAAGTCAGAGAAAATGTAAAAATAATTGAAACACAATTGGCCCTGGATCGATATAATTGTGTATTTTTAGCAGAGAAACAATGCCACTAAGCAGCTGGCATAGCATATCGATTAGTATCAAAATTAATTTAATAAAGAATAAAATAACAGTTATAAAGTAAGAAAAATTTGAATTGAATGTGATAAGTGTCATGAGGCAGCGTGATTATAAATTATGTCCTGTGTAGTTTAGTGGAGTAGAAAAATAGCTTAGTTTGGAATTTAGGTCCCTCGATCATGAATCCATTTCTGTCATTTATAATCTCAAACTTTTTATGAAATCCTAAACAATGAATCATTATTATTCTTTATAATGAATATGAATATCTGACCAAGGTGACAAACTGTTAAATGACTTTTTAGAAGAAACTATATTATTAGCTAACCATTTTTTAAACCTCTGAAAAATTAAATGTCAGATTTGAAAAAGAGCTTCAATACTTCAATGAGATTATGCATATCAATTGTCAATTAGTTGAAAGCATAGATGAAAAACACAGAAGCAATTTCAGTGAATGTTATTATAGAAATAGAATATAATTATTTAAAGATGCAATGAAAAATGGCTGAATCACTTATAAAGATGTTAATAATAAATATATATTGTAACGATATATAGATATGTCGTTACATTGATTTAAAAGAAAAACAAAGTTCGCAAATAAAAATAAATGTATTAAAAATCTATAAAAAAACTAGACGCTAAAATTAAAATGTTGTTAAATATATATATTCGCACAGATGCTAAACTTTAAAAATATTTTTTTTATATATATAAATAAAAAAAGGTATTTGAACGTATTTTTTTTTTTTTTTGATAAAAAAAATACAAGAGTTAAATATTAAAATATTTAATATAAGTTAAAATAAAAACAGGTATTAATTAATTCCTGTAATCTATAAATGGAAATGATTGTTTATTATTTGAAAAACAAGCTAGCCCTCAAGGCTCTTATGTAATTAAAGGGTCAGATGGAAATTAGATAAGAGAAATTAGCTGGACCAATGGAAGCACCAAGCCTTGGCTCGGACCCTAATGAAAGTGATGGATTGGTGACATTTTGTTGTTTGAATCCGTGTGGATAATATAAAAAGGAGAAATATTGAGTATTGGGCAGTTCCAGCTGTTTGTTGTGAGAGATGGGGTAGGATGCACATACCTCACTCTCTCTCTATTTTTAAAAATGAACTGATTGAGATACCGAAAGGAACCAGCTAATGCCTCCTCCAGAACATTATCTTCTAAACGAGAAATCACGGGAATATAAAACAAGAACCTGGACTCTGCTACTATAAGCTATCGACAATGAACTTAAAAATTTTTTTTAAATAATTAAGAACTTTCGTGAAAGCAATTTAAATGTTAAAATGGAATTTCTATTTGACCTTTAAGTTTAAAATCAATTGATGTTTAATTTTATATGTTTGTTATTGATAAAAAAAATCATTTCCATTTATTTTAATTGTATAAATTATTTATTGTTTAAATTTTAAATGTAAGAAATTTAAGTTGTTTATAGACGCTTGCATGGATTTGTTTGCGGTTAATTATATTTTGGTTTTCATATTTGATCAAAATATATAGACATTCGATAAATAATGATACCTTACGATGAGTATCTAAAATGTATTTATTCGGATGTCTTTTAAGTTATTGGTGACAACGCAAGTATCTTATGGTGAATACTATTGGGTTACTTATAAGTTTCCCTCTGCGATTGTCGGTATCAATAATTTTGTATTTTGATCGTTTATGCTTATTTTGAAATGTTTTTGACCGTGGAATCTATGTAATCGATCTATACCCAACATTTTAAAACAAATTGTATAAAAGTTATCTGTGCGAACATATCTAAATGATAAATTTAAGTCGGGCGTGAACGGCTATATAGTTTTGTAAGGTTATATTAAGGGAGGGTAATCTTAGGTTATTTGTTTTGTGGTTGAATTGGCTCAATGGTTTCGATATATTTATGTAGGTAGTAAATGTAGCAGGAGATCCGCCACATGCAGGATTACATATATACGCCGCACACCCTCTGTTGCCTATGGAATTGGATAGTAAGACGCAAGACGCAATCCATTCCTATGGAGTTTTATGTTTATTGTTCTACTCGCCATCAGAAGTAGCATTCCTGGTGGTGGAGAGCAACAATGTCTTCTCACTATACTGTTCAGATGTGCATTCCTGACAGTATAGTCTATTTAGTGCCGTTGTATTTTTATGCTACATTGAATACATAAGTGTATCGGATGGTTGGCGTCAGTTTAACTTTGAATTTTTAGCCTAGGGTTAAATAAGGGAAGAATATTGTCTTTTCAAATGCAGATCTATGTAGCCTATTCATACCCGACCCTCTAAATAAAATATTAAACATTATAGCAAGCTATTTTAAATGTAAAATTAAAAGTTAATATAAAAATCTAAATGTTAAACTTATTCCTCGAGTTTAGAATGATTTTATATGTGCGTAAATAAATATTTTTCTGTGTTAATTTCTGGCAGTGGCTTTTATTATTTTTTTATATTTATATCTAAATTTATAGATTTTTATCTCTGCGTCTCCACTGAGCTAGTGACAATGGGCTAACGATCTAAATATGTAAATAAAGTGGAATCCTAACAGCACGTATCTGCCTACTTTATAAATTTTTCTAGGCTCAAATACCTAGAAGGCGCCCTTGGTAGTGCGGTGCGGTGCGATGCGATCTCCCACTTCGTTTGGATAGTTATAATATATATATATTATGAATCAAATATTTATAAAAATAATAATTAAAATAGAAATAAATACAGCACTATAAAAAAAATCCATTGGTATTAACCAGGTGATGGACTATTTATATTTTTTATTTGTTTATAATCAAATAATGACATTTTTTTTCACTTCATATAATTTTGATATTATTGAAAATTATAAGAAGCAAAATTATGACCTTGAAAGGATGAAATGAGATATTGACTAAAGTTGAAGTTTTATTAATGTATTGTATTTTTCTAAACAAACAAATAAATAGTTTCACTTAAAACAATAAATTGCAAGTAATATTAAGATTATTGGCACTATTTATTAATGCGGAGCTTATTATTTAAAAATTTAGCCAATCAAAATTGGCTTGTATATGTCTAAAAATTTATTATAATTTTCTTTTCAAAACAAACAAACAAAAGTGATGGTGCAAATATACTATAAAAGTAATAAATTATGAGTAATATTATGTAACATTTTCCACATTTTATTATGTTCTGGTAGGGCTTCTTTTATGCACTATAAAGTGCAAGTTAATCAAGCTATGGTGAAGAAAAATGTCTTGTTCCTATTTCCAAAAACATAGCTATAGTTCCTGATTAACTGGCCTACTAATTATTACAACCTACACTGCCAGTGGAATCAGCCTTTTATTTATTTTAATAAGGGCACTAGAATTATACAAGAATTCACTGACCCATCACATTGCATCGCATCGTAAATTAAAAAGAAAATAATTTAAAAGATCGGGATTATGATTTCCCATAACTTTATTTTTTAGAGAATGCATGATGAAAAGTTGATAAAAATAAAATATTTTATTCAAACAAATTAAAATATTTAAAAGATAAATTACTAATAAATTAGAAAGACTACACACATGCTAATACAACATTAATCAACTAACTAAAACAGTTTAACAATTAAAGTTCACTTAAGTTTCTTCCAGGAAGTTCTTTGAATGATAATTCCACAAATGTCTCTATTAGTAGTATATTATAAGCTTATAGTAAGGATTGTTTGCAAACACTTAATTTAGTCACAATCAGGATATGAATAATCTTATTGATAAGTTTTGTAGTATGCATTTTGAAGAACCCATTGAAGTTAACTAGTTTCACTCTGTCAACATTTTTGTATGTTCTTGGCCTGTCATAATGCTAGACTTGACCATTTTTCTGAGTGACCTATATGACAAAAGGTATATGTAAATGTATCGTTTCCACTCTGCATGATGATTCACCTCAGCATATAAGTAGTCTGGGATAGAACATTTTCTCTATCCTGGACCTAATGGAAACTGCTAGTTAAGAAAAAGACAAAAGATCCAGTTTGAAATTTTTCTGACCTTTTATATTCATGATCAATTTTTAGACTTCTCTGTGCATCTATTTTCTTTTGTTTTTTTTATCAGAATACAAGATAATAACCGTATACATTCTTTCTTAAATTTAAATTATAAAGTCTTTCTTTTACAACATAATTCCAACATCTTTAATTAGCTTCCAACAAGGTTTTGCTGATTGTAATCTTTTACTTTGCAATTTTTTCTTTTTATTTATCTGGATTAGTAATCTGCATGTCTTTTTTATTCCTTCCAATTTCAACTTTAATTAAATTATATAGATAAATAATTCAAAACAAAAAAAAAAATCAACTCTCATTGTATATTTAAAAAAAATAAATTATACTAACTAAAAAAAATTTTAAATGCCTCTTTTAAAAGATCTTTAAATTTACTTTCTTTTAGCTTTTAAATATTCTCAAATGTCAATATATTTGGACCATCTATGTTTATGCATATTATATATACATACTAGATCTGACATTACTCACCAAACAAGAAAACAACTACCATGCTTTAATGACTGCACAGGGTTTACTAGTATATTTTTTATGACAGTTTATAATTGGCAGGGGGAGACTGCATGGCTTAATGTAGTGGTAGATTAGTGGACTCTAGAAGTTAAGATCTACAGATCATGATTTCAAGTTTGTTAGTTCTAAATCTTAAACTTATTATGATCATCTGAACTTAAACCATTTGATATTTTTTATACATAATGACAGGGGGCACTGAGCTACCAGAACTATGTGTGCAAAAAATTGAATGTGCACATGTACATAAATCAAAATGCTAGTGTTCTTATAATGAACAGTCTATTCATTTACTTACGATTGAGCAAAAGAAAAAAATAATTGGTACTGATTTGGAATGTGTTTTCCACCATTTTGGTTTCTATGAGAGCCTCAAAACTACCACTGATACAACCAAGTGCCAAGGAATATCAGATACAAAATGTTATTCAATATTAACCTTCTTTTAAATTTTTGTTTCATTCACATTTTGTGCATAGACTACTTTTTACTTTGTTTTATTTATTATACATTTGTTGCTGTAAATTCAAAAATAACTGTGGAAATATTTTTTAACAATTAATTTTTCTTTTGTTCAATGCTGGTCAGTCAATCAAGGTGATACATTGTATATTAGGGGAGTACCGAAATTGTTTTCTTTGGAATTTTTTAAATTTTTTTCCTGTATGTATGATATATATACATACTCTTTCAGAAGGTGTTAGTATATAATCATATGAAAATGCATATGTATTTTTTTTAATTAATCATTTTGATATTTTAAAATGACTTTATTAATATATTTTCAAAACATTAGTGTTAAATTATTTCACCCTAGATTTTTTTTCTTTTTCTTTTCAACTATATTGTACTTTTTTTTTTATAAGTAAACAAATCATTTTGCTCCTCTGTTTCAAAATTATACCTTATAATAACTAGTTTGATATAAATCACTCTTTTCTTTTTTCACCTAGTTTTTTTTTTTTTTTTAGCCTTTGGAAATAATAAGTTCTAAAAAGCGAATAATATTAAAAAGAAGGTTGGGAACATTATTATTCTAGAAGATAAACTTACAACTGTTTCAAATGGTCTATGGGCGTAGATAAAAAATCATTAAGGACAAAGGGAGAATTTTATTTCTAAAGAAATATTTGAATTACTGATTATTTTATTTGAATGTTAATTTATATGCAATTATCTTTTTAAATTTCTCTCCTCCGATTGTATGTATCTTGTTAATTTTTATTACTAAACGATTGTAAAAAAAAAAAAAAAATTATTACTATATTAAGGACACTATTAATTTTATGTAATAGAGTCTTTGAGATTTATAATTTTGATCACATTGTAAATAAAATTCTATTGCACCAAAATTGCATGTTTTACTATGGCTGTAGGATTGTAATCCTTATCTAACATATTGAACATGTTGTGTGTATATGTTTTCCTTGATGGAAAATAATGTTCGTTAGCTAACAAGTAATTAAAATACAGAGATCATTAATAACTCACCACTACTAGTGGTAGATGTAATAATTTTCAATGTCTTGCTAAGAGTTGGAAAAATTAACTAAAAATAAATATCATAAATATGAATTTAATTTTCATGTTCCACTTTGATTATAATTTTTGTAAGAATTCTCATTTGTATAAACAAATTATAGAACTTAGTTGATAAACAAGTTAAACCTGGAGTACCCTTTTCAAGTGACTAACTACTATAGCAAGCTTAACCTTTTCTGTCATGAAATTTATTTTAAAATATATAATTGCCTCTCCCGTGTGACCCAAAAATCCTTATTTTTAAGAATTACTTTACTACACTAAGTGTGATTCTTAGAAAATTATTTTTTTATTAAAATGTCATAGTAATAGGGATAAAACTAAAAGTTTTAAAATCTTACAGTTAACTTGTGATATATATCTAATATGGATATCAGTGTCTGAACTACTAAAAAAAAAGATCTTCAAATATCAGTAAGCCAATAATGTTCATTAAAAGCACTAAACCATTGTTTGTTCTGTAATATTAAGTTATGAAGACATGTTGGTTTGTTAGATAACAAAATATTACAAACAGGTATACACTTGATCATCATCATTTATAGTTTGCCAATTACTCTAGCATCTCAATCTTAGAATATCACAGATTTTAAAGAGCAAGAGAATAGAAAGTGTATCCAAGAGGGAAAAAAATCAACTTTTTAATTACTTTTCTTCCAGATGAAATAAATAAAATATTCAGTCAACTAATTTTGAATTAAAACTTCTCAGTCAAATTAAAACTGTTGCATTATAAACCTAAAGTATTTTCAATAAAAAAGGGGGCATTTACAGTTAACTATTTTCGTTGATTACTGTCTATTAATATCTGATGGTAATTTTTTTAATATGAAAATATAACAGGTATTTCTACATATTAAAATATTTCAATAATATAATTAAGACTATAAAATTTTGCCACCAGATACAATTAGCAAAAATACAAATGCATAGTTAATTGCTTATAATAATCAGTTGAATTAATAAGCACCACGTCACATTTGAATAAATTGAATTGCCTCATAGATGATACAATATTATTTACTTTTAATGACTTCTCACTTTGAACTTGAACATGACTGCATTTAATAAATAATATATATGTATTACTATCAGAATAATTACAGACTAGTGAATTACTGTTCTGAATATGATTTATCTTACCTGCTCTGCTTTGCTGTTTGTGACATTGACTATTTGTTCACCAGCTGTATTGTATTCTGAATTCAATCTGTAGAGCATTATAGTTTGGACAAGTTCATTATTGAGATTAAATTCAAGATGATCCATAATAGAATATGTGTGATATTACATAAAAATATATATAATTAGTTTTAAAACAATTATATTTTATAATAATTATCAAAAATAAGTTTACACATACATTAAATTTTTTATTAACTTGATCTTTATAATTCTCAATCATAAACCTACAAAACTTCTTTTTATATAACAAAAGAGATTTTAAAACTAATCTACAATTTAATCATTATTAATCTTTTTCTGTTGGGGAGAAGAGAATATCTATTATTAAAAAAAGTAAGGGAATAGTCTATTTTTCAGTAGTTCATATAATAAAATATCAAAAATGACAAAGCTGAATTGTAATTAGTAGATCTTTATCTTTCGAGTCATCTTTGCTTATTAAAAATATTTAGAACTGCTATGTCTTAACTCTATTAGATTTATTCATCAATTGGTACTTTCCTGTTATCTGGAGCCCTTTGATCTTCCTGTTATGTGGAGCCACTTGGTTTTTGAAATTAATTTGTTGTCTCCAACTTCCAGTCTCTAAATAAAATTAGCCACATATAACTTTAAATGCTGTTGCATTTCTGTTATCAATTTCTGGAGCCATTGAATATTCAATGAGAGCTTGTTCACTAAGCCTAATAACAATACTGATGAGTTCTTCTCAACAGTGGATTCAGAGGATTTTGAAAGAAAGTGCATGAGTGCTTTTTGATAAAAGTGGATGGTTGCAGTGCGGAAACATTAATGACAGTGATTTAGACAATATCAAAGTAGGCTGTTGGGTGCACCTACAAGATGGAAAAACTGGAAAAGGCTGGATTTCAACATTTCAAAGTCAATTATTATTGCTATAATTTCATAAACCCTGACACTGATATCCATGCTCAAAGTGTTAGTTTAAATGTGGGTATATGCTAAATGATGAAATAAACATTGCAGAAAAATAATGTGGCAGCATTTGAATGTGTAATTGGCCAAATTCAATTGGAGAATGGAAGTCAGAGATGATAATATATTAAACTCACTTTTGGAAGCAATTAAAATTTTCTGGTCTCTGGAATCTAAATTATAGACGATATTTATTTCATTTATATATTTAAAAAAATTAAATGGCTCTAGATAACATGAATATACCCATTAACCTACTATTTTCAGGAGTAAAATTAGTTTACTATATATATGTGAAAAATTATATAAATGCATAGGCAATATTTAATAAGTAAACGTGATAATAAGCACAAGTACTTTTAATTATATCTAAAAATAATATTTCCAATAAATCAATATATATTTTATCAAATCAATTATTTAGACAATTTTATTTTATCTTAATCTAATTCTATCAATTATATTTATATAATAATTATTTACAAATTTTAAAGCTTACTAAAAATATAAATAGCAGCGAGACCTGTCATAGTTTTTTATAACCTATAGTTTAGGGATAGATACCCTAGGTTTTAATGCCCCTCAATATTCCTTCTATTGTGACATGACATTTTCAAGGCAGAAAAAAATCCATTCTAAATCTTATAATGTCTCGTTTTATGTTTGGCCTCTTTATATTCTGAATTACAAATTGACCAAACAAATTAAAAATCATACACATCATAATTAGTTTTATAAGCAAATTTTTTATATCCACAACATTTCAATGAATTCTGGAAACATTTATTTAAAAGTTCAAAAACATTTAATTATTTGTAAAGATCTATTTATTGTTTGTCTAAAACATTTTAATTAGTTTAAGCAATATTTATTTAGGATTCAAAAACTTTAGTTAACTCTGGAAATTTTGTCTTGCGTTGTTGGCAGGGGGGTGCCGACGGAAGAAAGGGGGGGGGGGGGGGGGGGGGGGGGGGGGGGCCGGGGGGGGTGTAAAAAAAAAAACTCTGGAAATTTTCTATTTTACAATATTCTATGCATTCAGCCCTCTCCTTACTATACAACTTGGGGCTATATAGTTTTTATATAAATCCTCAAATTTCTTGGGACATTGTTTTTTTATATTTTGTTTTGGTGTTTTACTCCCCAATGGAGTCTCTGATTTCTATTGTTGTTTTGTTTAGTGTCTAGTTGATGTTTTATGCAAGTTCCTTTTTTTCCCAGTCATTTGCTCTTACTAAATAGTTGATTTTTTCTGCTTTTTTTCTTAATTTCACAATGTTTTATATCCTGTCTGCAAAGATAGTTAAGGTGTCTTCAGTATTCTCCATCTTCCTCTACTTGTTTAACAACTATTTCTTTTAATAACCTTTTCATAATGATCCCTTCTACTCACTGTTTATTTAAAATATCGTGTACTTAAATTTTTTCATTCATGTTATTTTACTTCCCTGGGAATTAACATCGATAGTTGAAAAATTTTAATCCCCTACTTATCAATAACTTTCATATAAAAAAATTCAAATATACTTGCTATATTAAAAATATTTTGATTAAAACAAGTCATTGTTTTCAGGATATCTATAAATAAATTTGTGAATGCAAATTGATCTCTTAAAATAACTTAATAAAGAATAGTTAAATAGTTATGAGCTATGAATAATTCTATAAAGTATGAAATAGATGATGACAATCATTATTTTTAATCAGTATTGATCCACTGCAGAATAAAGGTTGCCAAGTTTAATACAGTTTTTCTGATTCATGGAATCTTTTCTTTATATAACACCAGTAAACTTCCATATTTCATTTTCTATTTCACATGTGGTCTTTGTTCTAGGTTTTTCATAACTTTTTGGGATCCAGTATAAACCTTCAAAATCAATATGTTTATTTCAGTTCCATTTCATTCTCTTATACTGTGTCTGTTTTCTTACCTATATATTTTCTTTCAATGTTTTCTTATTATTTTCCAACATACATTTCTTCAAACTTCATTATGTTATCTAAAGTTCCCATATTGGTCTTCTGTTAAGTATGCAATTCTTAGATCCATGCCTAAGAACTGATAAAACACATCTTTCAAATACATATGCATATTTTTTTTAATAGTATTTCTACCAAAAAAATTCCATGTTTATATTATGAATAATTTCATCATTATGTTTTTATCTGTGTTAATAATCTGTTAAGGTATTTGTTATAGTTAAATATTTTTAATTTATGATTATCATCTTTGTTTTTTCTTCTGAGAAAATCCATTAGACATTATTTTAAACTTTTTAGCATTTATCTTTATTTCTATTTTTTCCTGCATCTCTAAAACATTGTTTTCAAAAAATAGCTATATCATATGCAAAATATAGATGGTTAAATAAGATTCCCTTATATTTCCACTTGAATCAGCAAAATATTTCTTATAAGACTATTGTAAAAGGTTTTGGAGATATGGAATTATCTTATTATACACCCATATTCAATTGCTGATGTTGTAATTTGATATAAATTCTTCAAAATATGATAATGGTCATCGTGGAAATGCATTTTCATAATCTACAAATGCAAAGTAAAATGGCAACTTATATTCATTAGTCTTTTCTTTAACATCATTTAATATTTGAATGTACTTTGAGTCCAAATTTATTGTAGATAAGTTGTAATTATCTTGATAAAGATCTTGTATAGAACTGATGGAAGATTATTAGGTCTGTAAATTTTAATAATTTCTATATCACTTTTTTTATATACCAATATCATTATTGCATTTTACCAATTGTCTGTTCTATACACATTTTAATCATTTAGATATTTTTTATAGTTTTCTCACCACTTTTTTTTCAACCATCTCTTTTAAGACATCAATAATAATTTATTATATCACTAAACATCACATGATGATCATTTCTTATGCTTGCTCATAACTGTTATTAAAACAGTATGGAGAGTTTTGCTTGTTTTAATTTATCATATCCTGAAACTTTTCCCTTTTTCATAGAATTAATTGCATGTCTTCCCTCTTCATTTAAAATGCATGGTAATTCAGATTGTAATTGTAGGTTATTATGTTTTCTTTGTAGAACTTTTTATAAAATTTCATGATCATATTTTTTTTTAGACAGTTTTATATTTTTACTTACTATTGAAACAAATTAATTTTCAATATCAAAATGTTGTTTTATAGTTTTGAAACTTTTAGTCTCTTTTATAATATTCCATGCCAATTTACAGTTATATATTTTTAATTATCATTATTAATTCTTTTTTATACATTTTACTTAAATCCTGATGTTCAATTCTTCTTGCTGGATTATTTTTCATATTTCGATTTTTCTTTATATATTGTTTTGTCTTATGTAAACATTGTTGATATTATGAACCAAGAATTATATTATCATTATTAATAAGTTTAACAGCAGCCTAAGACCATTTTTTTTAATTTTTAAAAAAAATTTAGGCATGGTCTGAAGATCAATTGAATGATCCAGCAATAATTTCTGCAGAAAAGGCAATATCTAAAACAACAAATTATTTTAAAAAAGATATTGATCTATTAATATTGCTTAAAAGCTAAAAAAATGATTTACTGTGCTATGATTTTTTTTTTTATTCTTTTAAGTTTTTGTTATATTTTAATTTATTATTTTTTAAATTTTTTTTAGTTTTACAATGTTTATGTGATTTTTTAATTTTCATTTCTTTTATTTAATTAATATATATATATATTCTATTATTATCATCATCCATTGCTTTTTTCATTATATTATTTTAAATAAGTTAAAACAAAAACCCCAGTCTTGTGATAATATCTAGCCCACCGCATAGCTAAGATGTCTCCAGCAGTCCCCTATGAAGAAACAGGGAAGGTGAAAACAGTATTTAGCAAATCTGCCATTTACCTGGTGGCTAGAATTTGAGTAGTTTCCCATTCTTTTTTGCTCTCTAGCTAAGAATAGCTAAATATTCATTTATTGATCAATGTTGGATAGTTATCTAGATTTATTATAGGTTAGCTAACAAGAGAAAATTCGCCAAGTCTTTTGAACAGACTTTAATTTAGCCTAGGTTTGAATCCTGGCATTCCAGATGGATACTTTTATTTCTGCACCATGAAGCCTTTCTAAATAATTTTTTAAAAATTCAGTTTTAAAGACTTGCCTCAGGATGACAAAATTGATTGATCTAATCGTGATTGAATCAATACTTCAGGACCACTGATCCATGTACAAATAAATAAAAATATAAAACTGGAATCAATTAATTAACAATCTATTAATGTAATGTATTTAGAAATAAAGTCTTAGATAAATATAAAAGTTGTGTCTTTATGAGCCCCAGTGACCAGGATTTCAATTGTTAATTAAACAGATCAATTTGGATTGATTTATTAGATGCAATAAAATATGTTGAAGTAGTCAATTAAAATTGGATATATTAGCTGGGTATTTAGAATAGTGATCTCTTTTGGTCAAGTACTAATGTTGGTCAGTCTGATAGACTACATTAGACATTCTATTTCAAGTTCAAAGCACACCAATATTAATAATGTAAAATAATGTGAGCAAAAAACAAACAAACAGTTATTTACTTATACCTGATGTTTCTGAAAAAAAAAATTAGTAATTATATGTTGAACTATTTCAATCATCTAATATGACTGTAGAAAAAAAGTCAAATTTAATTTAAATTTTTCAAATACATTCAACTACTGGTAATAGCACATAGCTTAATGTATAGCATAACATTTTGAGTAGTATTATACCCTGATTTTCAGGTGTTTCTGGCCTGACCAGTAATACTAACATGGGAATTGAAGTTGTACATTTGTGAATATTGAATTTAAGATGACATTAAATTTAACTCTGAATCTAAAGATCCAGGTTCAATTCCCATATTAGTACTATCATTTGTCAGACCTATAATGCATAAAGAAGAATGGAGAATAATACCACTCAAAACATAGTGTTACATAGTAACCTGCATGCAATTACTAACAATTAAATGGATTTGAAAAGTTTAAACGAAGTTTGAATTTTTCTTCAGACATATTAGATGTTGGAAATAATCCAATATATAATTACTACTAAAAGACTATTATCACAAATCTTCAGACAAAAATCTATATTGATATTGAAACTTTATATATTTATAACTCAGAATCAAAACTATAATATTTGATTGTGGCATGGCTAAATTTACATTACCAATAACACTTAAAGATGTTCAACCCATCATTCCATTCTATAAGAAATGATCAGGCTGAGAGTTTGGTTCAAGACATGAAAAAGATTCTGAAAAAATCTATAGCAGTTAGAACACTTGTTTAATTAGAATTCTCCTAGAATGCCATTCTATATTTGTCATTGTTACAGGTAAGACATGCTGCACTGCTAGTCAAGTCTGATCTGTATGCTACAATGGAAAAATGGAAAAATAAATAACAGGCTCATATTTTATGTCCTATATTTAGTGGGTTCACTAAATGGATTCTTCAAATTCCAAATCCTAGATAAACAATATTAATATAAGCATAGAGACATTTATAGCATGAATATAGAAATAAATGCCCTGAAGCAATGAAGACCAAATTAGTTGACAGTAAATTAAGCAGAACACTAGTTCTAAGAGGGATCAGTTCATTAGTAATCAAACTAAACCATGCTAAAAATAAATCAGAGAATGAAAATAAAATATGTCTGTGAGCCTACCTATAGAATTTGAAGATAAAGTTAATAAATGATGAGAAATGTTGTTGTAGCCATAATAATAAGTTTGTCCATCTTATAGAGCATTCTAGAAACTGGATTTGGAAAATAATTTCATAACTATTTAAATAATAATAAATAAATAAACAGCTAATGGCATAAATAGGTCAATCAAATAACCCACTTAATGAATCTAATGTGTCCCTCCAGTAACCTGATAAGTGAATTTGACTATATTCACATTGTGGAAGAAGAGTTGTTATAAATGTGGAAGCCCATTTGAAGGTAATGAATTTGCTTATTGAGTAATAATGGACAGTAAACTTATGGGGTACACTGTTTATCAAAGCATTTACACAAAGTTAAGATCAAACCAAGTATGTTTATTAAATAAGGGTCTGACATTTCATTATGCAAATCACAGGGACTCGAAGTGATGTGTTTTACTAATAGCAAATCATGGCTTTTCTTGTTAACAATTTATTATTAGACCACAAATTAGAGCTTGTAATCTCACTAGTCCTAGTAGTGGTGAACATAATTTCTACTATGTAAGAATATTAATATAAATAATAAATATTTGCTATTGGTTTATTTCAAATATTTGTATTGCTGAAAAATATTTTGCCGCATTTACACATTCAATACACTATTCTCAATCTAAAGCAATGTTTAAAATTTTTCCCCAAATGTAAATTTAAATAAAGAACTCAATAGCAAAATATACAAAGAGACTGAAAAATTCTTAGTTCAAATCCATCTATTTACATATATACGAAATATTCAGTATGTGCAAATTACATACGGCTTTAGAATTAAATAAGACAATTTTAACATATATTATATCTTTGGAAAATTATAAATTCATTTTACCTCTAGAGAGAGAGAGAGGGGAAGACTGAAAACGTAAATTAAAGATTTTATCAATTCTCGCAATCTAACAATTTTCATTTTCATGAAATCGTTTTCTTAATCCCCTATAATCAACGACTTTCTTTCTAATGCCATCTAAAATGATGTACAGTAGTTCTCTATAATTTTTTTTTAAAGCTTTGAAGTCTTCACACATTTAAATAAATTACAATAAAATATGTAACCTTTTAAGCAGGACAGCCTTGACTTCAAACTCTTTAATAGGTGAGCCATAGAAACACTTTTAACACGGGAGGTATGAATTTTAATACTTTTTTTAAAATTAGTAAAAGTCTAAAATGTTGCTGATAAGTAAAGTGTTTTAATTTAAACCATTATATTAATGCTTTAAATCTCTCTTTTTTTAGATCTGCACTGACAAAAAATGACTTTTTTTTTTTAATAATCTTTAAAGTTAGATCTCATAATTATTAATATAAGGTTGAAGGAAGTTTGAATGGCGGACACTGATATAGAATGAATAATAGCTCAAGTCAAGACTAAAGATAAAATCAAAAGGTTAAAACTGCTTTAAATCTGCGCAGAACTGTTTTTATGAATTTTTAATTTTGAATAAATATGTATTGCACTTAGTTTAAAAAAAAAAAACCGATCTGTTTAATTTCTGCTATATATATATAATTTTAAAGAAAAATTCAGGCTATTTACAAATTATTCCTTAAGATCTTTATAATTTTGTTGTTACTAAGCCAAATTAAGTTGTTTTGATAATTATCATAATAATAATTGATGAATGATGAGCTAGTGCGCGGCTAAAGAAGTTTGAGCTTTATAGTTGATGTATTAAGATCGCTAAGCCGTTTCGAAGGCTTGTGCTTCATATTCAAAGCTGGGACAAAATTGTGATGTGGTGGAGTAGTATATTGTGATTATATATACGGTAGTAGAAATTTAAATTTGAATGAAATTGTTGAATGTTAACTAGTGTTTTAAAGTCCGGTTTTTGGAGAGAGTGAATGATGATTTTTTCGGTTAATAGCTTGGGGGAAACGAACCATATTCAGTATATGCAGAGGCAACTCACAACAAAAAAATAAAAAAAGCATACTTTAGTTGCTGTGACTGATATGAATATGTGTCTAGTTAACTTTTGGTGGTTCTCTGTTTTAGTGGTTGCTTTCTTATAGATATATTGGGTTGAGATAAACGAGTGTCTAGTGATACACGAGATTCACCAAAATAAGTTGAATTATACCCAGGGTGAAAACATTGGATTTTATAAACAATGCAGGGGGTGATAGAAGCAACTCCACCTCCCCCTTTGATAATAAAACATGATTTCTCCCATATATTCCTTCGCTTACTAAAACTTATAAGAAAGTATCATCTACATAACGCATTGCCTGCCACATGTTTCCTTCCTCCAATAAACTTTTAAATAATCAAGA
Organism: Epiperipatus broadwayi; assembly: GCA_028023455.1. Lineage (NCBI taxonomy): Eukaryota > Metazoa > Onychophora > Udeonychophora > Euonychophora > Peripatidae > Epiperipatus > Epiperipatus broadwayi. Next base: position 3,717,416 of record JAQFVV010012497.1, read on the forward strand.
AACAAACTAGAACCAGATCTCATTCCCTGAACTGTTTATGAAATCCAATGCTTCCACATTGGATGTAATTCAACTTATTTTGGTGAATCTCGCACATTATTGGCCACTCATTCATCTCGACACCAATACACTCACAAGACAGCAAACACCAAATCAGAGTGCAGTTCAGTATATTTCAACCACCAAAAATTAACTGGATAATATTCACACCAAACACATCAACTATTTAGTATATAGTGAAAGACAACTGATGATGAAAAATTAGAGAAGCATACTTTATATCTAATTCCCTCCAAGCTATTAACTAAAAAGTCTCATCTTTCCCCTCCTCCAAAAATGAACTTTATAACTAATTAACATTCAACAATTTCATTCAAATTAAAATTTCTATTACCGCATTTATAATCACAATACACTACCCAATTACATCACAGTTTTATCCCAGCTAAGAATATGAAAGCACAAGTTTTCGAAAGCACTTAGTGTATATTAATACATCAACTATAAAACTCAAACTTCTCTTTAGCTGTGTACTAGAGCACCACTAACTAATTATTTTAATTAAATTGAAGTATAGTCATAAACTTTTATCATAATAATCAGAGCTAATAGTGGACTTTTTTAGGGCTCTAGGCAAGCCAAATCTCTGTCTACCTTTTATCATCACATAGGTGGTAGTAGATTGAAGCCCAACAGCCATGAATGAATGATTTTACTGCCACTGATTTTTTTCTATCATTTTGAATTTAGTTGCAATAACATAATATGAGCTCTTCATGATGTGGTGCAATAATACATTCTGGAACTCAAAGTTCACAGATCATAACCCAGGTCTGTCATGACTGATAGTCAAATTTCTTATGACATCCCAAGAAATGAAATTAATTAATTAATTAATTAATTAATAATAATAATAATAATAATAATAATAATAATAATAATAATAATAATAATAATAATAATAATAATAATAATAATAATAATAATAATAATAATAATAATAATAATAATAATAATAATAATAATAATAATAATAATAATAATAATAATAATAATAATAATAATAATAATAATAATAATAATAATAATAATAATAATAATAATAATAATAATAATAATAATAATAATAATAATAATAATAATAATAATAATAATAATAATAATAATGTAGCAGAATTGTGCCCCCTTTCCTCAACTAATCAGCATTCCAGTCATTTACTTGCTGATTTTTGTTATCACTATAACTCTGATCATAACTATCAAAAATAAACTGTACCTATTAGTGAATTCCAATTGATTAAAATACTGTTTAAAGTGTGGTAATCTATTTATATAAATAAAAAAAATTGAGTTTGTTTAAAATTGGCCAACTATTTTTAGAAAGCTCTTGTTTTACACTCAAAATCAAGACATTAACTAGGCAATAAAATACTATGACCACATAATAAAACTTGATTATCATCAATAGTAAAAATCTTTATAGTAATGAAATTAAGACATATTTTCAGCATATTCTAGAACTATTTACATTAAACATGATTAATCAATGAAAACAATATAGTATAGTGCTATAAAATTGCTACCTCCAGATTGACTGATTTCTGGCTTTTGCCTTCATTAGTACATACTAAGATTCAAAAGTGGAACTACTACTCTTACATATCGAACAATCAACTTTTCTTGGCAACATGCATGTGGACATGCAATGTTATTGTTGAAAATTATTAATACTTTTTGTAGAGTGAAAATTTATGGATAATTTGCAAAAAAAAAAAAAAAAGCATTCTTCATCTAACAACAACAATAAAATAAACATTACAGTATATTTAATATAAAAATATATAATTATTGTATATACCCTAAACAATTCTACTAAGGCAGTTGTGGGAATGATTAAAATATAAAATATTAATTATTTAAAATTAAGAATTTCTATGAAAACAAGTCACCAGAAACAAAAACAAAATGAATGTGATGAAAAGAACATTATAGTAATATTAATTAATAATACTAGAATATTAAAAGAAGAAAAAATTAACTGAAAAATTGTTATTTGTTTAAGGTAAAGAATTACAATTTCAATGTTCACACTATTTTATTTTTTCTAAAGACAATGAATCTCTTACATAAAATGCATGTTGTTTTTTAGATTTATTGCAAATATATTTCTAATGTTTTGTACTATTCAACTCAAAACGTTTTTCCAAATAGAAAGTTTAAATTTAATCTGAATGTGCCAAACAGATCAAATGTCATTAAGTGAACTATTTAAAATGGGTGTTTTTCCCCCACTTATGATGCTTATACTTAAAAATTAACTTGGTTTCAGTCATCTCTGAAAAACTTACTATGTCATTACTCTGTTTTATTCTAAAACAATTTGTAATTACAATCCGCATAAAGTGACAAGTCTTAGTTCACACAAAAAATGATTATTAAGCAATGTGTTTGTGTTTGCTGGAAAAAACTCCTTGAAGTTAAAAAAAGATTGCTACAGGTTGCATGTGAATAGCACCAAATGTTCTCATTAATAGTGAAACATCATATTTGGAAATGTACAGTACAAAGATGTTGAAAGACATGATAAAATTTTCAAAAATTAAAATCGATATAATAAATAGAAGTATTTGAACTTAGGATTTTCAATTTCTATTCATCCTAGAATAGTTTTTCATTTTCACATGTGTGTGGACATGTGTATAAGTTGTTTGAGATGGAATGGGGGATGAGTATAGACTGAAAATTCGAAGTTCAAATTTCTCTGTTTTCTATAGTAAGCAGTATACTGAATGAATAGATTAAAATCTACATAATATATAAATCAGTACTAAACAAATAAAATTATCAAATTACTGTTTTTCCGAAAAAATATTTTCTATTTTTTAAAACTTTTTCCGAAAATTTTATTCTATCGTGTAATTTTTAAAAAAATATTTTGCATTTAAATTTTTTTTTTTAAAAAAAGCCTAAAGATCTGTAAATATATATTGTAAAAAAAAAATTAAATTAGAAAAAAAGAGATAAAAAAGTAATGAACTTTATAATTTAAAAAAAGTAAGCATTTTTGATATTTAAACATAAACAGCAATCGAAAATAATTAATTAAAAAATATTGAATGGTTAATAACAAATTTGAGCAAAAGTGACAAACTGGGCCACAGTCCGTAAACCTTGAGCTCTAGAATCTACCACTCTACTACTGCACCAGGAACCAGATGTGACAAACAGCCTTGATCCATGAACTTTAAACTTCAGAGTCTGCCATTCTACCATTGCAACAAACCATTTGTCAGTCTGACTGTAATTTTGAACTTCTCATAGAATCCTAATACTATTTGTTTATTATTAAAAACAATTTTAAAGCTGTTAAGTCACATAATATTTGGAAATAAGGAACTCTTTAAAAAAATTAGTATATACTTTTTTATTGCTTTAATATTATTATTATATTCAACATTTTGACTGAACATTCTTGTTCTTACTTATAAATAATATATGAATTTTTCGTAGCAGAATCTTGTACTCCACATAATAAAAATTCTTTATATTACATATCTGTGTCTTAAAAATACAAATTATATATCTTAATTGTAGATTATAATTAATTTAATAAGATATAAAATTAGGCAACAACAGAAATTTTATCACACTTTTTTTCTTCATTTAAAAAACTTGATTTTTATTGAACTAAATTACGCTAAAAAAAATGGTTAATTAAACATTTTATAACAATGTTTTCCTGAAGATTTGTAATGATCATGTCTTAGTTGCATTTATATATTGGACTATTTCCATCATCTAATATGAGTATTGAATGTCTTTAGAAAAATTTAATTTTATTTTAATATTCCAATATTCCAAATACATTCAACTGTTAGTAATCACACACAGGTTAGTATATGCACAATGTTTCAAGAGGTATTATTCTCCCCTCTTATTCAGGTGTGGCTGACCTGACCAGTGACAGTGCTAGCATGAGAATCAAACCTGGACCCTTAGATTCTTGAGTATTGAATTTTAAGGTAACACTTTAAGATTAGTTAAAATGTTACATTAAAATTTAATATTCAAGATTGTAGCAGTCCAGGTTCAATTCCCATGCTAATACTGTGATTGATCAGGCCAGCAACACCTGAAGAAGAGGGGAGAATAATACCTCTTAAAACATTGTTCTGTTACTAACAGTTAAATGTATTTGGAATATTTAAATAAAGTTAAATTTTTCAAAAGACATTCAATATTCATATTAGATGATAGAAATCATCCAATATATAAATGCAACCATTTTATAATAATAACTATTTTAATGAATTGAATTTCTTTTATCCTTTGATCTCTGTTGACATTGAGCATGACATAATTTTTTAATTACTTAATATCATTTTATTATGTTTCCCTCTTATGTTTTGGCTATTAGTTTTTTCAGAATTATGAGTGGCAATATTTTAATTTTTGTAATACTAAATTTTGTATTAGGCATTATAAGCATTTGTTTACAATACATATCAAAGTTGTTTAAAAATTAGAGCTGAAATCTCTTTAAAAGTTTATTTATATCTAATTTAAAGTGTATTAACCCATTTTTAAAATATAAATTATGTAAAAGTCCTGCACTATTTATGCAATGGACTCTTGAGCTTAAAGTCCATAGATCACACCCAGTTCCATCATTTTCAACACTCAAACTTCTTATGAATTCCCAAGCAATGAAACCATTTGATAATTTATATAACTTTTGTAAAACATAAAACTTTCTATTATGTATATACATGCATAAATATAATATTCAGATAATTATGCATATTAGCTTACACTATCATATCTATATCATTTCAATAATTCTTCCTGTACATTTACATAATAGACCTGCTGTTCGTGTTTGAGATTGCAAAATGCTGTACCTTTCTTCAGTAGGGAGAGGAGAATGTTTGCAATGGCAGAATGCCATATTAAAACCTCAAATGTTTAACAATACAGAAAGTATAAATTTTTACACAAAAATAATAAACTCATTATAATACTAAATAAAAACAAGTAGTTATGACTTATTAATATGGCATTCTGCCATGGCAAACACTCTCCCCCTCTTCTTCTGGAGAAAGGTATGGCATTCAGCTGTTAAAACATGAGCAGCCAGTCTAATATGTAAGTACCAATTCTTTCTTCTTTTTCATTTTAAAGTTAGTTTATTTTCAGATATATAAATTTCTTTATACTTTTTAAAAAATACTAATAATTTCTGAACGTAACTTTATGTACATAGAAAATATTTACTAATATTTTAATTATTTTGTATAATCTTTTTCAAAACATAATTCAGAAATAATCTGAAACATAAAGTAAAAACAAAAATATATGAATAAATATGTAATATAACATTCACTAACAAATACATAAACTATAATATTTTTCATTATGCTTTGAATTTGTAGATTATGGAAAGATATTTGATTCTATCAGCATTTCCATGATGATTCAAGACATGGATCTGAGATATCATATTCTGACAAATACTTACCAAAATGCAACAGCAATGATTATATTACATGGTGGTACTAAGAAACAATCTTTTTAGTATCCTTGTGTGATCTAATCATTGCTATTGCATTAAAAATTTACAAATGTATTAAGATTAATTCCATATCTCCAAAAAATTTTCAGCAGTTTTACAAAAAGTATTTTGAAAGCTAAAGGAGTAAAATATAAGTAGTAATTATTTAAATTATATAAATTTTGCAATTGGTATTGTTTTCCCTAAATAATGCTTCATAGTTTCAGTAAATGTTGAAATAGTTATTAAGTGGAAATAAGAATGTAGGATTAAAGATAAATATTAAAAAGTCTAAAGTGATGTCCAATGGATTTTTCAGAAAAAAATAAGAATTGATTATCATGAATTAAAAGAAAGTAACTATAAATACCCTGGTTAGATTATTAATGCAGATAAAAACATAATGAATGAAACTGATCATGGAATTAAACTTGGATGGAATGTTTTTGGTAGAAATAATTTATTACTAAGAGAAAATGTATATGTGTGTTTGAAAAGGAAGACTTTTAATAAAGGTATTTTGTTTTAGCTTTCTTATGGATCTGGGATTTTGACACTTAACAAAAGAGCAATACAAAGAATTCAGACAATTCGGTGAAATATGGAGGAATGAAATCTAAAATGAAATATATGGTTGAGAGAACAAACATCATTGAAAGAATTGAAAGACTGAAATGGAATTAGACTGTATGTATATTTCTAAAAGAGATGATAATAGGTGGATATTAAAGCTCAAATTGAATCCCAAGAGAATGTAAAAAACCAAAAAGAAACCACATATAGATAGATGAATGAAATAAGAAAGTTTTTCAGTGTGCTGTAGAGAAGCTATGATTTGAGAAACTGGATTATCCTTGGAAAAACCTTCTATTCTACTGCAAATTGAAAATGATGATGATTTTTTTAAAAAGTTATTTTTTTATCCTCTTTTAAAATTTTAAATAGGAAATAGTAATAAAATATGTTAAAGAATAGAATCTATATGATTATGATTCAATGTTTACAGAATCTATAATTTTTTAAATCATTAATTAGAAGTCTTTGTTAAACTATTATATTGTTATATTTTCATATATGTTACTTTTTAAAAGTTTGTGAACAATTAAATATCTATTATAGGATAATGTCAAAATACTAATGAAAACTTGAAGAAATATACAAACCGTAAGGCATCTATATTAAGGATTTGAAACGAAAATTCTGAAAATATTATGCATCTTGGAAATGATGTTAGATTTGAAAATTTAGTCATTATGTTCGAACACAAGAATCTTGCTTCACTGTCAGAAAGACTTGATAATGGAACTCTTTTTCAAATTAAAAAATTATAAAAACAGGAACAGAAAAGAGAAAATAATGATTTCTCAATGTTTTTCATAAAGAATTCAGTTGTTTTTTTTTTTTACAAATTCCGATGTTAAAATTAAAAAAAAGGTTTCAAGTTTGAAGATGATGGAAAATACTGATCATTACCATAACAATGTTTGTAATAAACAACTGAAGTAAAACACTTATACAAACTTCAGTGTTGAATAATTGTTAGTAAAAGCAATAAAAAAATATTTTCATCAACAAATATTTCTAAATGTGCATGACATTTTGCTAATGCACTGCAGTTGAATCCATTACAGTAATGTATTGATTGGCATGATATCTGCATGGTTTGATGCAGTGATGCTAGAAAACTCTGGGGCTCAAGCTCCATGGGCCATAATTCAATTGTCACTTCTGATACTTGAAGGTCTTATGGCTTTCTAAGCAATAAACTATTTGATTGTTCTTTTTGCTGGTATAGTTTTTGCACAATGTATACTTTTCTCAAAATCAGTCAATAACATTATACAAGATAATATTGTATATAAATATGTACCAAAAACTAAGCTTTTAAAAACATTACTGGAAATGTTTACTAAGGCTATAAATCTCAAGGGTGCTCATGAAAATGCAAAGGTAGGGACCTCTACAGGTCTTAATCACAGGCTTATGCTTTGGAAGAAAAGAGGGGAACCCTTCTTTACTTCAACCTACTTTCTATATAAATAGGTGAAGCTGAAGCGGTTAGATCTGAGAGCGTAAGCTTGTGGTTAAGACCTGTAGAGGTCCCTACCTTCGCATTTTCATGTGCAACTCTTGAGGTTTATAGCCTTAGTAAATATTACTTATGTAATCAATGTGCGTTTAAATAAATTTATAATTATTGCTGGAAATGATAAATCAGTTTTAAAAATGGATAAATATACAAAAATAAAATTATATTTTAGAATATACTGGTTTTCTTCTAGTAAATAAAATTCATATCAATCTATCAAAAATGTAGTTATAATACTCTGGATTATTTAAACATTTTTTTTCTTTATTAATATTATAACTTTTTTATTATTATAGGTAAACTACTAGAGACAGCACTAATTTGAAAAATTCTGTTATCCATACAAAATATTATTTTAATTTGTTTTTATATCCCTACATAAAAATGTTGTTCTGATATAAATATATTCTGTAGTTTAAAGTTCTATATATGATCAATAAATAGTTCATAAGAAGTATATCAGTATATACAAACAACAGATAATAAAATTAATGTCTGTTTAAATTTTTAGCAAAGTTTGAATTTATAATGAGGAGAAAAAGATTTATTATTGAAACCTGAAAACTCACAAATTAAAAAAAAAAAAAATTCTGGAACTATGGATTTTGGATTAATGGTGCCTGTATTTTTTTTAAAAAAAATTACTTTGGTTATATTGTATGATATAGCTTCTAAATAAGATGATAACTTATATTAATAGATTGATCAACAACTCAAAAGATCATATTGATCGTTCATTCACCCCACATGTAGTTTATTCTATTTCATGTCCTCAAGAAAAATGTCTTGCTGTATATTATGGTGAAACTAAAGCTACTGTTAATACTAGGCTTGCTCAACACATGTACACTTACAAGAGAGCTAATAAGAACAACAATATATCTTCTGTATTTTTGGAGCATTCCATGAAATCTGGACACAATTTTATTCCTTCCAATCCTGTAATTTTATGCACTGAATCAAATGATCATAAGAGGAAAATAAAAGAAGAATTCTATATTAATGGAAATATTAATGCTATAAATAGAAAAGACACTTGCTTTGATATATCGAAGAAATGGTCCACATAACATGTGCTAATTTTATATATCTTTGTATATATTTTATTATGTATTTTGAAGAAAGCTATGATTATGAGGCATGGATCCTCAAAAACATTTAGCTTATTTTTATTATATTTATTTATAACTTCTCTTTTTTAACTTCATTTTTAAGTTAATATTTTTTATATTAAGATGGTGGTAAGCAATGACAAACTATGCTCAAGTGTTATACTTGATGACTAATTATTTTATTGTGTGTGTGTGTGAGTAAATTACTTAAAATATATATGTACTGTATATAGTATCTTTTCATAACTGTAAACTTTCTCTTGCTGCCATTTTCAGTCCAAATTCATAAAGATGTGATATATCTGTAATGACTGTATATCAATGCTTTCTATAGCATTGAGAACATACATATTATCAATAAATAAATACTGACAAATATTTCCTGAAAAGATTTTGGGCCTAATTAAAATCTAAAAAGATATGACAATTTTGAAAGTGCTACATATATATATTAAATATTTTCATGGATTGTTATTACAATAAAAATAAAAATAAGATATTTATATCCATGTAAATAGAGATAACTTTTTTCCTTTTGTTGTTGCAAGAATACTATCAACTATTACTAATTGACAATCTCCAAGGCTAAAAAAGTTTCTCCATTAATCTATAATAGCTCTTTTGGGATATATCAGAATACTACTCTTTCTTATTGCATTGCCAAATGTATGTCATATAATACTAAATCATCCATGCACTTTACTACTGTTACACAATGCTTTATTTATCATCCTCTTTTACAATTCACAGTTTCAATTGCCCCAGTAATCTTCTTCAGGAGATATATAAAAGTTCTGAAGAAGATTGCTGAGGCAATCAAAACTGTAAACTGTAAAAGAGGGTGGTAAATAAAGCATTGTGTAACAGTAGTAAAGTGCATGGATGATTTGGTATTATATGGTAATATTAGCATTACATATATAATTAGTAATATAATTAAATTATAATAAATTTAATAAATCTGTAAACAAGTCATGATTATTAAATATAAGATTATAGTATCTACATCAAAATGGCTCCTAGGCTATCTTTTGTCTAATTGGTAGAGTAGCATTAATATAGAAATTGGATGTTATTCACATATTTATTAAAATAATTTTCTGAATATGACTTGAGAATTGTTATTATAATAATGAATTTGGACTTAGTTGCATAATGAATAAGGTTACAACTAAATTAATATTTTATTCTCTGTCTTCCATTTCTTTTACTTTTTACTTGATCACAGCTGTGTATGGTTTGATGCAATGGTACAGTGGCAGATTCTAAGGCTCAAGGTCTATGAGATCATAATCCAGTCACATGACATTCAGTGCTTGAACTTCTTATGAACTCTCAAGTGATAATCTTAATATTTATCAATATTTATCATTTGCCTTTGTGCAAACAATATATATTTAATAAAAAAAAAGCAGCCTATTTACATTGCTAAATTTTCTTTTGCTGCCATCTTCAGTTCATGTCCACTTAGTCAAATAAAGAGCCATTCATAGTGAATCTCTCATGCATCTCCAATAGAGATAGTCACATATATGCCAAACATGGCAGATTATGGATCTTAATTTGAAATATTGGAATCTTTGTTATAAAAATAAAATGTAGGATCCAAATCTTGTAAAGTAATTTTGTAAATTAAAAACAAATTTTTATTAATACTTACAAAAATATTTAATAACCATTCTATGTGACAAATTAAATCAAAAATTCTTCAGCATTCATTCTATAAGTAGATATTTTGCACTTGTCTAATCTTGAGGTAACTAAATCAAAGGATTCCATAACTGTTTTTAACTTTCATTTTGTAATTGGTTACCCGTAATTAACATTAAATTATCTTTGTTCATGAAATTGATAAAAACGAAACAATTCAAATTTGACTTCCGCTTAATTCACCGCATTAAAAGTCTGGTAAAAGCAAAACAGACTCGAAGTCTTTTTAAAATAAAAAAATATTTAAATTAAATTTTGTTTTGTATGGAACATTTTATATTTCAAGAAAAATACTAAATATTAGTTATTCATAGCATATTGTATTTTATACAAAAATTGAGCCATGCAAAAATTGTATGGGGCGTGTGAACTCTTAGATGGAAAAAAGTGGTGCATGGGTGTGAAATGTTAACCCTTAATATACAGTATCATATATCTTTCCAATCAAATATTTACGTTTTAATTACATTCAAAACAATTCTCACATAATTTCATTGTTTTCTAATTTTTTTTTATATTTTCTTGAATTAAAATTGTCAAACTATTTATTAGTCGCTGCTAATAGTAAAATTATCTGTTATGTCTGAGGAAGTCAAGGCAAAGTAATTCGAATGCACCAGAGATCCATTTCCAGATAATGGGCTCTTCAGATATTTTATCAACTAAAATTCTTACTCTTTCATAGTGTATAGAAATATTTATATCTTTTTTTTTTTTGATTTTGAACATAAATCAGTTGATGTAAAATGACATTTGCTACCTGTATTAAATAATCTATTTTAATAAGATCCTGTTTGTAATCTCCTCAGAGCAATACCAGTCAACTCAAATCAAAACAAATTATATTTGTGCATCTCATTAAAGTTTCCCTCAGGATGATTGAAATCAGGCCGAGTAAGGAATCATCATTAATGGAACATTTTTGTTTAAATTTTAGCTTTAAAAAATAATTAAAATTTAAGGAAATGTATATGTATTTTAATTACTTAATAAAAATATACGAAAAAGTATATTAATGATGACATTTATTTTAAAAATGCTTTATTGAAAGAAAGAAAAAACTAATTACAATTTTAGTTACTTTTGCAATGTAATTTTAAATTATTTAAGAAATGAAAATATGGTTAATTCCATTTGCATATATATAAATACAATAACATAATGAAACAAAGACTTTTAATTAATTAATAAAAAATTACAAATTGAAGAACACATTGAATCATTAACATACAAACTTTAATCTTTAACTCATATTATAGTTCATTAAAAACTAGTTTACACAGTCATATTATAAAATTTCTGTTTTTATTCATTGCCCCATATGATTTAGCGTAGATGGGCGAGTCAAAAATCCCAAAATGAATTTCAACTTATTATTTCTTCTACTCAAGCATGACATAATTTTTTAAGCAACTAAATTATAATAAATAATAAAAATACCATATACAACAGCTATATAAATATATATTGTAATGGTCGGACAGACTAAACATGATTTCAATTGACTATAGAACATGGTATACACAATGAATAAAATATACCCTATATAACTTTATATCTGCTAATTTATATAATTTTCCATTCCTTTTTAATCGGCTAGTTATTAATTAAATTTATTAAAGATTTATAAATATTCATATAATTATTTAAGTTATGCTTAATATATTTCATACATTCATCTGCTTTTTGGGTCTTTAGTATAATTTAATTGTTTAATATTTTATGCCCATAAGTTAGGTAGTGAAGGTATAAAATAGATCTATCTTGCTATTAATACTGTTATGTTCTTTAGCTCTTAACTCTATTTCCCTGTATGACCATAATAAATCATATTGCTATGGTCACAATTTTATATACAATTCCTTTTTTGTTTTTTATATTATTTCTTAATTTATAATTTCTATTATTTTTTTTAGACTTTTTCATTTGACCATCTAATATTTATATATTTATCAATATGATTTTTGTTATTTATTAATATAAGATAAATTTGGGGATAATATGAAAGTTTAATCCATTTCTTATTTGAAGTAGTATTACATCATTATGATCATTTCGCATGGAAATGTTATTTAAAATAGATATTTTACAATTAAAAAGTATATATTTAATATTTTTAAGATTATATCAATCAGCTATATTTTTATCATATTATATTTATCATTTCTATATGTTAAAATGTTTAATAACTATCATCTTTTATATTCGTGCTTTTTGTGAAATTATATGAAATTTTTTTTTTAATTTGTCTTTTTAATATAATTTTGTTATCATTATCTTTGTTAATTTCTATATCTAAATATTTGTTTTCAAGTTTTATTTTTATAAATTTAATATTTCATACATTATTATTAAAATCGTTATTACTTTGACTAAGCATTCATTTTTTTAATGCTTGTATTATAAATAATTCATGCATATTTCTATGAAATAAAAGGTATAGTTGCCTACCCTTATTAAAAAAAACTGAAACTACAAAACTATATAGATACTAAATTGGTATCAGATTACAACTATGCAAGCAAGCTGACAAATTAAAAATATTAAGATGATTTTTGATTTCAGACTGGTAGCTTGGTAGTATTAAAGGAGTGAAAGATGGATTCTAAAGGAAAAGTGCATTAGATCCAAATGTCTTCTTTGACAAAAGTTATAAACTAGAAACTAGACTGGAGATATGGATCTATTACTTAATAAAGCTTATTCTAATTGGCAAAATGATAATAGGAGAAATAGATTGCTACTAAAAGTATTGTGTAACCTAATGTAATGTGGTGTTTTGTTATGATCTAAAACATTTATTGAAAGTTATGCTATAGCTTTAAGACTGTGAATATATTTTAAATAAATGACCAGAAGTGACTTAACAGTTTTTGGGCTAGTAGTATATAAAACATCAAATTCATTATAATGTAGAGAGCAAGCCTGATTATCTGTTATAGTAAAAGTCTTTAAACAGTGTACTGAAACACAACACAGTTTGTCAGCTCTCCATAAAGAAACAGTGAACACCAGGTTTGTCAAGTGGTGATAGTTTTAAGAGACTTCCATTCTTGTTTTATCTCTGGCTAAAAATAGACAATCACTCAATTACTTGCAAATATTGGATTGCTTTCTGGATTTTCTGACTATGTAAAAAATTTCAGATCCTGATTAAACACAATTTTTTTAAACTTTATTCAGCTAATTTTTAAGATCTGAACTAATTGCAATAAGCTCAGACTTTTTTTTAGATAGCTGGTTCATTGCAATTGCACAATACAGTTGCTAAATAATTTTTTTTTAAGTTTAATACTTAATTACATGTCAGCATATTTTAAAATTAAAAGCTAACCTCAGGTAAAACATTCACAGGTGTACCACATATATTCATCACTTTCAATGGTCATATTATATATCACAACACTTTGCAATTTAAGACTCCTAATCAAATAGTTCTGGTATTTATTTTATTTTCAAAAATAAGAATAAAATACATTGACCATTGCTAATAATGATCTCTTCATACACATAAACATAAACAGTAAGATAAATATCTGCTCCAATTGGTTAATACCAACTTGTGAGATGCAGTTGTAAAAAAGTATTATGTTTTCAAGCATTTTTATAGCTTTGCTAATACTATATAACTTGTATGTTTATGTTTTTGTTTATTAAGATGATGACAATTGTATTAAAAGACTAAATATTTTGAAATTTAAAATTCTTTAAATGTGAAAATCATTATTTAAAAAATTATATGAGCAATTTGACATCAATTATGATGACTCTCCGTAGTGTTTAATAATACACACTAGATTATGTGCATTATTAACTAAGAAATGAATTGGAACATTGACTTATATTATGAGATATACAGAAAGCAAACAATGGCTCTATTTTGTCACTTTTGGTACTCAAAATTCGTATGAATTCCCAAGCAATTAAACATGCTTTTTTAATATCTCTGATAATTTATTGTCATTGGAAAGGTTTTGCAGAATTGATGCTATACCTTTTTATTCACTTTCTGCACTCCAATTAAATAATGAGTAATGACATTCTACCCATGATTGTTTATAATCAATAAGTCTTACAATAACATTCATTCCTTACATTAGCAACTATTCATAATTATGGATGTAATTAACGACAATTGAGATTTCTTCTCAGAGAGATTCTACTAGTAATACACTGGTTGCTATTATATTATTAAGGGCATGTTTATCATTCTCAGTCAGAAAATTAAATTAGAAAATTATGACAATCAGCAAACTATTCAAATATTAATATTTATGGACTGGCCAAAAAGTATATATTCTTGAAGATACAGTATGTTGTAATTGCTTCCTGCAATACAGGAAAAAAAAAAGATCACCAAAAATATTCTGTTCTTACCTATTTATTTCTATTTTTAAAAAATAAATTTTATACAATTAAAACATATAAATAGAGTACTGTGAAAACTATGTTATTTACACTATTCTTAGAGATGATTACAATAATTGTATTGCGATATCGATATAAATATGCAATTTAAAAACAAGTAATTGAATGGTTTATTGTTTCAAATCTTATAAAATATTCACCTACCAGAAGTAACATAGCTAGAGCAATGGTTTATAGACTGTATGCTCCACAGTCCATAATTTTACTCTGCTTTAAATTATATAGGACAATGTACAAATGATAAAAGCTAAAGATAGGAAAAGATGGATTGAACTTGGAGAGACCTTCATCATGCAGTGGATTGATAATGGTTGATGATGATGATGGCAAGTAATAATAACTAATTAAAAATAAAAATTACTTTTATAACTCGACATAATCATGTAAAAATGTATTTTTTATAATAAAAGAATAACAAATAATAATATGTAAAAGTTTGTTGAGTATTATTGAAAAAATGTAAAATATTTTCATATTTTAGTAAGAAATCAGGAGAGTTCTTCAACAAAGTATTTGAAGTCGAGTGAAAAATGAATGAAATTCTCATGCAAATTCAAGATTTTTTTAAATAGGTATTTTTAGTTAGAGGTAAAATAAATTCTAATGGGATAGGTCAAATGAATGCTGATGTGATGGCCACATAAACTGCACTCACAATTGAAAAAAATTGATCATAAAAAAAAAACCATAATCCTTATTCATAATTGAGAAAATCACATATATATTTTTATTTCATTGTTGAAATTATGAATAACACTTTTTACTATATATACATAACTGAAACTTTCTTATAGTATAAATGTTAAAATGCCTTGCTTGGCTCAGTGCAGACCTCAAGATCCATGGATAAGAGCCAGCTCTGTCACTTTCAGTACTAGGGTTTTAGTTTTTTTTAATATTCATATAGCCCATGAGAAAATTATCATAAATCTAGACCAGTATTTCTCAGTCTGTACAATATCGAGTTTGATCTTGCTCTTTATATCTCATGGTGCATCTAAGGAAAATACATTTTAAAAAATTGATCTACTTTCTAATTATTAGTTATGTGAAAAACATGTTTTGATCGTTACTGGAGTGTTACCTTTTTTACATCACATTGTTGCACTGAACATGAAAAGAAAAATTTTTGTTGCATTCTTTTATTGTATCAAATGTATTTGTATTCATGTCAAAATGTGATAATTTTATTTATTTCTATATCTTGCGGTCTGGGAAGTATTCACAGCGCACAACCCAGTTGCAAATTACTGTTCTAGACAATAGTAAATAAATGAAAGGACTTGTCAATATTGTTTTAATAATTAAATATGCACTCATGTAAAAAGTAATGAACTGTATCAAACTCATAAAACCAGCAATGGTTAGAAGTTCCAAAATAGAATTGGGAGATTTATTAAGATAGCTGAAGAATTCCTGATTAAGCTCAGAATTCTTTTAATTAGAAATAAAAAGATGTGAAGTTGTATAGAGTGCTGATTCAGCATCATATTCACTCATCTTTTTCACTGTTGTGTAGAAATTAAAAGGGTGAATGGAGTTGAATTAATTACTACATGCAACTGTGTTTGATAATAATGATGTAATTCTTAAGGCAGTATGTCATTTGCTTATAGTGAATGTTTCCTATTTATGTAAATAGAGGAATTTGAGCTTAGGATTTTTCAATCTATTCATCCTTCACACTATTTCCAGCAATTGATACACATGACCACACACGTGCATGATCATCAATATACTTTTTTTGTGCAGAACATTCCATCATTAGTTTGTCAATGAAATGAATGATTGAATAATTGGAAGGATGAGAAGATTGAAACCTGTCCATTAAAGTTTGAAAAATTGCTATCTTAATATAAACTGAGTGCTGATTTGTATATATGTATGGGAAATTATGATCTATCTGGCCCAACTGATGAGTACTGGTTCTGTACAAAATATGTATATTGGAGATTTTGTACCTTTATCACAAGTGTGTGGACATGTGTATT
Organism: Epiperipatus broadwayi; assembly: GCA_028023455.1. Taxonomy (NCBI): domain Eukaryota; kingdom Metazoa; phylum Onychophora; class Udeonychophora; order Euonychophora; family Peripatidae; genus Epiperipatus; species Epiperipatus broadwayi. The sequence continues at coordinate 3,734,297 of JAQFVV010012497.1, forward strand.
GATTGCTTGAGATAGAGTGGAGGATGAATAGACTAAAAAAATATGACATACAAATCCCTCTATTTAAATAATAGTAATGATTTATTAATTTTTAATTAATGTTTAAAGTGTACATCTGGGCTAAAAATAATATAATTTTCTAATTTAATAAGTATAATTAATAATAATCATTACATTTATCTAAGGAGGATAGAGTCATATTAGCAAGTGCAGGAAATTTAACACCTTTAGAATGGACTGTATGCAATAATTTGAATAAATTAAATTTTAAATGGATTTCTCAGGTAAGAGTTGATAAAGTAACCTTTAAATGAAGCAAGCACTCAACTGAAACCAAAAAAAAAAGATACAATCTTCATTATTTTGGAGAGGCTGTGTATATCTATAGTGGGGTGGCCAATTTTTAGGCATTGGGGGTGACTTTTTTGGTGAAAGTGTACCTGAGGATGACTACATTTTTTTCAGGGCTTCAAATCGAAAACCAGAAGTTATTTTTGCAAGAATGGAAAAAAATAATTGTTTGAAGTCCTGGTTTTTTTAGAATGTACTTTTGAATTGGTATTTTTTTTTTTATAAGGGCTTTTTAAGTACTCATAAATATTGGTAACGTTTTTTGAATACACACTGATTAATTTTTTTTCTAGAAGATCATACAAATTGTCAGAAGACATTTTACTATGACTACTATTAAATTACCTCAGCTCCCTATAGTATTACAATTTGTCCACGTCACTTTATAAAATATTTATTAAATTACAATTTTAAATTACCTATAAATAATTATTTTCTAGAGTTGATCCTGAATTTTAAAAAAAATTCAAGAAAGTATAGAAAAAAAAAATTATTGTTTTAGAATTGTATTAAAATAAATTAGATGCCAATTTTATATATAAAAAAAAATTATGCAGTCAATGTCTTAGCCACCCCTGATCTATAGGCAAAGGATATTATGCATAATTATTATAATTAAATTAGATTTATTTAATTATTTGTAATTCTTTTTTGAGATAATTCATTGTTTATCTATAATCACATCTACTTATAATTGTTTATTTTCATTTAAATATTTATTTTAAATAATGAATTCATTTACTTATAATTTAGACCGTTGTATGTTTAGCAATACTTTTAATTAATTTGATTTATTAATGTTTAATATTTCAATCTCTATTTAATATTTTTGAGAGTTTTTAACTCCTTATTCCAAAATATTTGTTGATGTTTTTAAAAGCGTTCTAAAATTATATTATAAACTATTAAACAAAATAATAACAAAGAAAAGAGGAAAAGCGAGGGTAAAAAATTTAAACTAATATTACAAATACTGATAAGTTACTTAAAGAAGTGAAAGAAGAGGAAAAAGATACTACAAAAAGTTCTTAATGCTTTTAGGAAATCCTTTTCTTCTAATAGATTACAGGTAACTAAGGTAAAATCAATCTTCTTTTAAGAGTTTTAAAAGCATTTCTAATACCCAAGTTATAATTCATTAAAAGATTAACAGTATTTAACAAATATATTTATATATATAAACAATTCAACGCGCGTGTGTGCATATTTGTGCTTATGTTGTGTATATAATATTTACCAAATAGATTTTTTTTTAAAAAAAAAAAAGAATATCCATATGTTCCTATGATATGTATGCAGGTGTATAGGTGCATATATATGTGTGGTACTTACTAATTGGTATACTAATACAAATTTATCTACAATGCAGGTAATTATTACAAATTAAAAAGAACATTTTTACATGAGGGAAAATTAAAGAACTAATATATTGTATATATTTAAGTCATAGCAGAAATAAACAAACTTTTAGTAAAGCGGAAGAATAATGAACGTGTAAACATAATTTGCATGCACAACTCATTAACTATGCAGGTAATGATCAATAACTAAAAATTAATACTGCCAGAATAGAATGAACTTATGTTGCAGTAATTAGGGTATCACCTGTGACACCAATGTTGTCAGGTTTGAATCCAGGTAAGATATTTTTTTATGTTGCAAACAATTTTAGGATTTTTATTTCAAGTAATCATCCCATGTTGACCCTAGCTAGATATTCAATCATTGGTTAAAAATCAATCTATATTTTATTTTACGAACATTTCTAATCGACTCTAAGCATACATTCTAAAAAATCAATTTTTAGAAATGTGCTCTGAAATAAATATGATGATATATAAAACCAAAGATATTCAAGAAATAGTAGACTTTGACTTTTATAACATATTACTGCTTCCTAACTTGTAAAAAATAATTTTTGTGTATTGTTCATTAAAACTGATTTAAGTAAGCAAAATGCAATAGTTGTTGCTTGAATTGGAATATAGATGCGAATGTTATTTATTACTGTGGATGCCATTTTAAAATCAGAAAATGATTTTATATGGATAGTCTGAGAGTAGAAAACTTTTTTTATCATGTATTAATTTAAAAAATGATTTAATTAATATGAAACATTAATTGTTGTATGGACTGGTATAGCAATGACTTAATAGCCAATGCCTTTACTTAGCAAAATCCTGCTTTTCACATGAGCAATTTTACACAGGATATTTTAAAGAATATTAATTTAGATTTTTAAAAAAATTGAAGTGGGGGGGGGGGTACTCCAGAGAAAACTTAATAATGAAGAAGCTGTCACAGAGAACTTCATATACTGTGAAAATTTTTATGAATTACATATTGTTAAATTTGTATAATTTTAAATTAAATTCAAAATATTTTTCCTGTCATAATTATTAAATAATTAATTTATTTAAAGCTATGTAGAATCACTTAACTATTTGTAAGCCTATAATAATTAAAAATACTGAGTTCCCCCAGTATTTATCTACTTATAGAAAGAAAATAAAACAAAGATTAAAAAAAATTGTTAGAATTCCTCATCACTTGGCAATTCATCTTCTCTGTTTTTCTGTAACAGAATTATTGAAGAGTTTTTTTCCCCTTTTACTTTGGCTTTTTAACAACTGAATGATAGCTAGTGTTGCAAATGTTTCTCATAAGCTGCTGTTGAAGATTTACAGCATATTTAGTAAATAAAATTATTTAGCTAGCTTGCATGCATAAATATAATTTATAAATTATCTTTGTTACATTGTTTTACCACAAAGATAGTGCATATTCAGCAAATTTTACTAATGCTAACATGAAGGGATTTTTAGATAGTAATAGTGTTATAGATTTATCAGTACTCATTTGATTTAATGAATATTATCTCTGTGGATATATGAGAATGTATACTTACCAATACATTACTACAACAATTCACAAATCAGTTTCTTATAGGGTACTTTCACATGACCCACCACTCTCTCCACTCTCTCATATCACTGATATACTTGAACACATATATGTCAGAAAGATAAATAATCACAACTATACTCATAATACCCTATATATATATATATATATTAATACAGGTATATAATAAGCCTGTATATTAGTTATTAAATCAGTTTCTTATAAAAACATTTTTTAATAATATTGCAAGCGACACCCACTTTTATCTAATCTTCATCTTCTTACATGGTAAATTAATCAAAGATTGATATTTTAAAAGTATCAATGTTTTTCGGGTCACTTCTTAAGTAGTTAAAACCTTGAAAGTTTTCATTGGGTCATTAAAATTTTCAGTATAGTCAGTTACAACTGAAATAATTATTTAAGCAAATTTACTTTCACAGTTTTATTCTTCCAATTTAGACTGAAATATAATTTTTAAATATTTTACCAGAAAAGGTTCTTTATGTCTATATTATTCTTTTATTTATAGAGTATTCTAATACAAATATTGGTTTAGTGGGGGGGGGGTAAACATGAGAGTCTGAAATGTTTTTCCTTTTAAATAAATCCTTCTTTTCTTAAAAGATTGCAGTAGAATTCATTATTCAATTTGCATAGTTTTTCTTTCGGTAAATTAATTTTTGAGCAATTCATTCCACATATGATAATCCTTATAAGTATATCCTTTATGAGCCAAAGATAATGATAGGCTTTGCCTTCCATGAGACTAAAGTTTCTTTAAAAATCCTGTTTCAATTAAGACTGTATTTCAGTCATTATCGGTAGTAAAATGTTATAATTCTGCAAGTTCAAAAACAAAGGTTTTAAGAGTAAGAGGCTATTTTAAAGTTATCATTTTTCTTTTAAAAAACTTTTTTAATATTCTGATATTAAAGTAGTTAAATATTAAAAAAATTTGGGTTATAAATTAGAGGAGCAAAAAAATTACTAATTTTTAGTTAATTAACTATTATTTTTTGGTTAATATAAGGCGTCAGTAAGACATCAGTATTTATATATTAAACCATATAAAAATATATATAATTCATGATTATTTTGAAATTGGTAATATTGAAAAGCTAAAAAAAGTAAAAGTTAAAGTCCTAATTTAGTTTTTTTTTAGTCAGTAGAATTTATTTTGATACATGCAATGAAAGTTATTTGTGTTGCTATTATCTATTTAATTTAATTAAAGTTAAAATTGGAAAGAATGTAAGTGCATACAGATTATTTATCCAGATAAATAAAATAAAAACATTATGCTAATTAAAATGGTGGAGATATTATATAAAAAAGAGACTTATGTAACTAAATAATAATAATTGTACAAGATTACAAAATTTGTCTTATGATAAAACAAAAGATAAGGACATATGCACAGAAATCTGGAAACTGGTTGAGACTATAAAAAGAAGAAAATAGCTTTATGCAAGGTCTTGTCTGTTTTTCTTTTAGCTGGTCCTGGATTACGAAGTATCCAGGACCATTCTATACTGAACTAATTCATCATGTTGAGTGGAAATCAGAGCATTTGCAGACATCAAAATGTCAATGAACTAAATTTACAATGAGCTCTTTCCTCCCAAGAAAATCATGCATGGAATAATATACAATCTACATAGATCCACCTATCTTACTGATAAGCTACTATTATTCATACCTTGATTTTTGATTAATTAAATGGTTGCAAACTAAGTTTAACTAAGAAGATTCAAATACCAATAGACATTCACTGTTTTATTATTCAAAGAATTTGTGTTAACTTAAGGAAGGTAATGAGAATATGAACTGTCTAATTATTTGATTAATATTATCTGGATTAGCATGTAGTATTCTTTCCAGTTTATTAATAATTCTCATTAAAATATTTTAATTTCTTGTAATAAAATATTTACCTTTAATATCAACTTTTCATTGATGTTCTTAATGTTACTTTATTAGATTTATTGTTAGATAATTGTGTGAGAAATGTATAAATTACATTTGTTAATATTCTTGTTTCATAATTAATCCAGGGAAAATTCATAAAGAAAAATTCATACAAAAGATTAAAGTGAGAAAAAAAATAAAAAGGCGAATTTTTTAAAATATTATGTTTTAGTCATTTACTGCAAATCTACAAAATATACAGAATTAGTGGGTCAACAGACTCTGGTGTCCTCTTAAATAAATAAAAAACTGACTCCACTGGCAATTTGAATAGCAATACAAAATTAGGCCAGTTAATCAGGAAATATAGTTATGTTCTTGAGATATCTAAACTCATATATGAATGGATGATTCTTCTTTTTCATAGTTTGATTAACTAGCACTTTATAGTGCTTAATAGAAAGTCTAAAACCCACTGTGAATGTTACAATTTGCATGCCTAACTCTTCTATATATTGTATTGGATACATATCAGCTAAACAGAAATGCATCTTGTTACACTATATATATATGTTAAAATGAAGATTTGCACGGGTTAAATATATAAAATACATATTTTGCGGATAAACCCGCAAAATATGTATTTTATATATATATATATGATATACATTGTTTCTATTATATATATATATATGCTATTAGATTAAATTTATGTGCACTCACTCAATAAGTGTTTAAAAGCATATGTGTAGCACTTATGCTTAGAATTTGTTCAATTATTTGTTTACACACACACATATATATATATAATATTATAAATTGATGTCTGTATTTCTTCAAAGCAATATACAGAATCTTATAATTAAGTATTAGTAAACACAGTAATCAAAAATTTTGAAAAGTACAAAAAATATAAATGTCACTTAGGAGCACTTTCAACTATCGTCATAGTCTTTGTCAATTCATACTTTGAAAGGTTAACCTTCCCATAATTCTGTGATCTTAATGTTTGCTGTCTGCCTATTGATTAAGTCCTGCTTATATTATATATTAGGATAGCTTCCTTTATTTTCCTCTTATTGTTATTTCTCTCAATTTGCAATATTTTTATATTATTATAATTGAAATTAAAACCATATATACATGTTTTATTATGGTCGTAAAAAAACAAAACTGATGCATTATTATTTTCTTTACAATTTTGTTTCATATTTTGGACCCTTTTTAATAAAAGCAAGTGCTCTTTAGTTCTTTTCTTCAATGTACATCTCAATTCCCCTATATATTGGCTACCATACCTATATATCCATTCATAAATGATGCAATTTTTATTTATAAATGAGGTTTTATCTTTAGAGTTATTTATTAATTTATTTAATACAGGAAGTACATAAAATGCAATGTCACATATATCTTTATAAATTTTCCTTATGAAATTTGCTTGCTGATTCAAAATATATGGTATTGATATTTAAATTTTTTTATTAATAGAAGAATCAACCTTATTATTAATATTTTTATTTTTAGTATTAAAATTTTTAATAGTATTATAAATAAGATTGTAATTATAGTCAACATTTAACAATTCATTAGAATACATTTCAATATTTTTACTTTATTGGATGAATATTTACAAAGATTATCATTTCTAAATATATATATAGTAACCAATAAAAAGTGAGAGGTTCAAGTGGTTGAAAGGACTAAGAACCTCCACAAAAGCTAGAATGCATTACAGTGTGAGAGACGCTTATGATATTAGATACAATTTCTACTTATTTTAAAAATAAGTGCATTATGGTGCAACTGTACATGTAAAACTAGTAAAAGTTAACATCATTTATATTTAACATGAGCTAAAATTAATAATATATCAAAGAGATTTATATTTTTCTGCACATAAAGTGTAGAACTAAATATTAATAAGCAACTTTTTTACATTTATATATTTTAATAATGGCTAGCAAATTGGTTCAAAATTCACATGTTATATTTAACAGATAGAACAATTATCTCAGGGTTTGAATATCATGTAAAAATTAATATTCCTGAAAATCATGAATTAAGAAAATGATTTATTATTGGTATAACAAAACAATGAAGGGATTTTATCATATTTAATCATATCTCAAATAAATAAAATACTACAATGTAGATGGTGACTATGATGTAAATAGTGCAAGTGAATATAATAAAGTATAACATTTCTTTTAAGCAATGTGTAATAGTTTTAAAAATCATGTTACCATATTTATTTATTAAAAGTGTAGATGATAATCCTTAACTAATTAATGACAAAAAGACCAGATAATTTAACAAATATAATTAATTTTATTAACAATAAAATTATATAAAATATTCAAAAAACGAATTTGCTTCAAAGTTGATAAATAATACTGTAATAGTATAATTACTAAATACTTTCTACTTTAATGATAACTACCTATGCACTATATTAATATGTGACATGAAACAAAACCCTCCATTGAAGAGGGTTGTATGGTGTTTAATTTAAAGACTAGATATCAACAATAAGCCAAAGACAATAATGTTTTATTGTCTCCTTTATTAGTATAACTGTAACCTTTATGCATATCAGAATCATAAAATAAACCTTTTCATCAAAGAGCAGCAATTGACTAACTTGTGTATTTTATTCTCACAAAAGTATAATTTTAACTTAACCTGAGTGTCACAATAGCAGATATATTATGTCTAAAATTATAACCAAGTATTGATAGGAGTTTGTTCTTAACTACACAATATTTATTAGTTATTAATATCACAGGTATTGTCAGGTACACTATCTAATCTTCATAGACTCATATGAATAATTGTTTAGGTAAAGTAAGATAAGGTGGGAAATCTTAAATATTTAAACCCATTACTCTAGGTACCTTTCATCACATAAAGAGAAATGTGATGTTAAATTAAAAGATCAATAAATCACATAAAATATTAAATATTGCTTAAACTAAAATTATTCTTAATTAAACTAAAGTCTAGCCCAAACAATCTTCAAAGGTATGACAAATTAATAACACACGTTTATATGTTCATTATTACCTTTTCTTCTTTGAGAACTTTTTATACATAATAAAAATTTTAAATATATTAAAAGTAAACAGATTCAATAACTTTATTATATATCCTTCAGATTACCATCCATAGTTTTTTAACAATGTTCAATATTAATAATCTAGGTGCAATTATTTCCATATTCACAATTATTAAGTAATTGATGTTTCAAGGCTGGAGGATCCCTTAGGATACTCCAGCCTTGAACACATTCCTTAGAATGTGTTTAACAATACTTAATCCTTGTATGAAGGTTGAGTTTTTTAAATATGAATCCTATAAAGGTCACTTTCTAAGAAATATTTTGACAAGTCTATAATAAAAAAATTTTATGAAGATAAAATATTAATTAATGTAAATCCATTTATTTGCAGTCATTCTAATAATAATTATCCAAAGCTTTATTTATGTAGTTTTTGTAATAATATTATCAAGCAATTAATTAATCTATTAATTTACATTAGATTTATAATATTCATTCAAGGCTATAAGTTGATGTAGCAAATATAATTCCAAACAATGATTTCTAGTTTGGAGAAGAGATGAACAAACATGCAGTTCAAAACATAGCATTCCATGAAGCAATCTTAAAATTTTCATAGTAAAATTCTAATATTGGTTTTCATTCCTTTTTAAATTCATTATTGAAGTGATGCACATTGTTATACTTTTATTTTCTCCATTCAGAATGATGAGAGAAGCATTTTCCATTAAGAGGCAAATGTTTAGCTGGTTAACTACCCAGACATCATTTAAGGTAGGATTCCAATATGACTAATCTTGAATTTAAATTCTGTGCAACCCCTTTGCATACAATTTAGTAAAAGACTAACAATTTCCTATCAGATGATCAGTGGCATCATGGATTTTACCCACAAACCTTCACTTATTTAATTTTTACAGGAATATTCTGCTGCTGTTGTTAGAAACAGAATGAAGTAGGTGATATGTTAGATTTTAAATGTTAAGAGTACCAACATTTTATAATGATATCATTCTAAGTCTAGACAAATATTATTTGAAATATTAAAATATCAAATTATATTAATTAAATGACTAAAACAAAACAATACATTATTGTTTTACAAATAATATTAAAATATTAACTAAATGATTTTTCATTTCAAGTTTTTATTATAATTAATACTAAATCCAATTATTATTAGAGGTATTCACTGATTATTATTTTAATTCTAAATACATTTGACCAGGCAAACAATTGTGCACGCATTCACATGTCTTTGAATATTGTTAAACTTTTTAATTATTCTTAAGTGTAGTCTAGATCTTCTAGCTGTAATAACAAACTTTGTTATTATAATCAAGTATTTTCAAATACTTTATTTTTGTTATAGTTAGTCTTATGCATTTTTATTCTGTCTGTTATTCTTTCAAAATGGATTTTAACTGTGCATGTATCATTCTTAATCAAATTTCAAACATGATAAAACAAAATTTAATACTTATATTTTTTTCTTAAGATAAAATCTATATGGAGAACTTCTTGGATATTTTAATAACTTGCTTCACTAGATATTATCATCAGCAATATGAATATCTCTTCCAATCAACACTATTTATAATAACAACAGTAATAATCAACAATATTTGCTTTCTTGAAGCTAGTGAAATTTTTTAGAATTTATGACCAGTAGAGGTCCCTATCTTCGCATTTTCAATCGCACATGCTTTAGGTTTATTGCCTTAGTAAATATAATATATGCATCAAACAATTAAAATATAAAAGCTATTAACCTAATGTATTTGTACTGTGCACTATTTTTAAAAATAATTTAAGGATAGAATACATTTTTTTTAAAACTCATAGTTCAGTTTTTAAGATTTCCCATCAATCTTTTTGTCATAATGTATTCAGGATAAACTAATTCAAAATTTAGTTGTTTTTCTTTTTAATTATTATAATTTGTATTTTTAATTATTCCTTTTTTAATATTTGTAAGTTTTTTTTTAAATATAGTATTTAATATATATATATATATAACTAGTTCTCTCTATATAAGGGGTTACCCCAAAATACCCAGAATCATTCTCTTGTAGGTTAGCTCATTGTAGTATACTCCCACCACTAGATACATCTTGTAGGGAATCCTTGTATTTGTCTTCCAATCAGCATCATCAAATGAAGTCATTATGCTGCATAGTAAATTATTTTGTTAAGTGCATCTCACTTATTTGCCAATTTTTGGGATGGTTGAAAAGTTGGACCAACATCAAATTCTGATTTCTGTTAGAGAAAATGACAGGAAAAAAGTCATAATGTTTGAAATAGCTTACAAGCAAGCTCTTCCAGTAAAAACACAAGTTTATAAGTGGTTTAATGGAAGAATTTAAATTTATCCCATCCCAAAAATGTACGTTAAGTGAAGTTCAATATCAAGGTAATTCTGATTTTTTTCGTTGTTTCAAATAGCATTGTTCAATCAGAATTCATTCATAATAGTCAGGTAGTTTATCTACAGATTCTGAAAAAATTGCATGATGTGGTAAAATGAAAACATCCAATGTGCGGCAAAGTGGGGAGTACAAGATTTACCATGATAATGTGTCAGCACACAAAGCCTTAAATGTGAAACAATTTTTAAGAAAACAGCCTATCTGTCAGCCACATTCACATGATCTCACTCTGTGGGACTTCTTTTTGTTCTCCTAAACAAAAAATGCTTCAAAGAATAAAAAAATTTTGCAGACTTGGAAGTTGTAAAGTAAATAATAATTGAGGAATTTAAAGGTATCACTTTGCAAGAATTTCAGAACTGCTTTGAAAAGTGAAAAACCCATTTAGACCATTACATTCTACCAAATGGACAGTCCTTTTAAGGAGATTCAATTTGTAACACCTAAAAATAAATACACATTTTTATTACAAATTTTTTTTTTTGGGGGGGATACCCCCTCATACTCATTATTTTTTATATATCTTACGCCAAATCCACATATATATATATATGCTCATCTATGTTTCAACCAATTCCTATTATCATTTTCAAAGTCTATTCCTGTAAATATATATAGATCTATAAATCACTTAAAAATCCACAACACAGTATTCACAAGAATTTATAAATCTATCTATATTTATTATTTATATTTACAAAAATCAATAATGATAATAACAATAACATAAAAATTCTTTCAAATAAATTTATTTTATTTTCTACAATTAATATACATATATATTGCATTCCAATTTATCTGTAATAGTTATTTTTCTTCCCTCCAATTTATACATTTTTTTAACATATCCCTTTCTTCAGTACATTCTTTTTATTTTTTTAAAGAATCTTCCACTTCAATTAGTCTGCTCGAATTACCAATTCAATTTAAATAGTTTTATGTGTATTTTGATAATATGCTATCTTAACCAAGAATTTATCAAAATGAAATTTGTTTTCTGTGGGTATTTTTTTCATCTAGAAAATAAAATAAAATTACTCCAACTCAATACTGCTGATATATTAAAATCAAAAATGGAGATTATTAGCAAATTAATTGTTAGCACAACATCGACATCAATGTGAATTGTACTTCAAGAGACTGATCATTGTTTAATAATACATATTTATTGACTTTTAATAGAATACCTTATGTTTGAAATTATCTTTAAAGCAATTAAATTTCTATTGAAGATAGTTCAAATGATATTGCAATCACCATTAAATAATTTTTACATATACAATACAAACCTCTCTATACAAATTAGCCCCATTCTTCACTTCCAAATCTTCCTACAACTTCTGTATTTCTAAAAAATTTCAATTCTCATTGTAGTCTTAGACATTATGTAAATGAGAATCAAGCAGATTATCAACTTGTAGAATGTATGGAGAAAATATCATGTGCTTACTTTATAATGACAAATAAGAAAGAACATTCATTTGGGCAGATGGGAATAGAAAGAACTCCTGATTTATGTCTTGTTTTGACAAAAAATAGTTCACCATTATCTGCTGAACTATTGATATTAGATCATTTCTCCTATTTATGGCCAGTATAAATCAAGTCTAATCATTTTTGGAATCTCATTACTATAACTTAAATTTATCCTGTTCGAAGATAGAATTAAAAAAAAAACTAATTGGAGACAATTTATTGGAAATCTTGAAAAAAGAATTAATAGAATCTCTCTTCTTTTTGCTGTGATAGGTTTAACAAACTCTTAATAACAGCTGCCAGAGAGTCTATGTCTCATGAATATTGTAAGCAATTGCTCTTTATAGTCAATTATTGTGTAAGACAGATCTGGAAATCACAGTTAAACTTATAAAATGACTGGATAGGGCTAGAAAAGAAAATTGAAGAGAGATCATGAAGGAGATCTTTGTAAAGTCAGGCATTTTTATAAAAGCTTGGTGAATATAAAAGTATATCTAAAAAATCTTTATTTTTACTGCTAATCAAATTGCCAATATTATATACAAGATTTCTAAACCCATGATTGATTGAATGTGGAAAAGCATCAGCACAGATTAATTGCATCTTTTTCACAGTCTTCTTATTATATCAACCTGATAATTCCTATAGTTGCTAGTGAATTTAAACTTGCCCTTGTCTTAAATCAGGAAAATCCCCATGAGCTTAAGTTTTTAAAAAATTCAGGTCTAAAACTAAGGCATGGTTATGGGAATTATTTAGTTGAATAACATTATTCATAGAGGAAGATTTCCAAAAATTTGATATACAAGCAAAACTATAGTAGTCTTAAAATCAAACAAAGCAAAATAATTCTAAAAATTATTGTCCAATATCATAATTATGTGTTTCCTATGAGCTTTTTGAAATAATCATATTACCCAGAATTTTGCTAACAATTGAGAATCAGCCTCCTATAGATCAGGATGGTTTTAGGCCAGAAAGAAACTTCTGTGATCAAGCTTTATTTTTACAAACTCACATTGACAAATACTTTAGAAATAAATTAAAAATTGGAGCTACTTTTATTGATCTAACATTAGCTTATAATTCTGTTTGGAAAAAGTGGTCTAAGAGTTTTTAAAATTCTTAAATGCAGACAAACCATTAATTTACTTGACAAATTGCTGTCCAATAGAGAAATTAAATTGACATTAAATAATCATTGCAGTAAATACAAAATTTTACAAAAAAACTCTACAGGATTTATATCTCTCACATACTTTATTTAATATATTCATCAGTGATCTTCCAAACAAAGAATGCAGGAAATTTATCTATGTTGATGATATTGTTTTGATTTCTCAAAACAAATCCTTTCTTGAAAAGTCTTTCAATAAGAATATGATTTCAAATATTGGACTCTTTCTCCTAATGCAATGAAGACAATATCTTCAGTTTTTATCTAATCAACAAGAAATCATCTTGTAATCTAAACATAACCTTTTGCAATAGTAGTGTGAAGTATGATCCTATCCCATACTATTTAGGAGTGACCTTGCATTTATTTAAGATTAAAATAAAATGAATTTATAGGAATAAATTTTGCTGGAATTCCTTGGAGTTGTGTTGCAAGTACTTTACAAACAGCTTGTTTAGTGTTATCACATTCAGGTGGTGAATATTGTGTCCCTGTTTGAAAAAAAAAGTTCTTATAATAAATTTCTGGATACTCTAAAAAATATTACCCTTAGAAATATTAACAGCATATCTAAATTTACTTCTTTACAGTGACTTCCTATTCTTCCCCATATTCCTCCTCAAGATAAAGAAATTGTCTCACAGAAAATTTATAAAAATCCTGTTAAGTAGGATTGGATTTCCCACCATAAGACAATTCAAATCATGATCCTTTTTTTGGATGTTCAATCAAGAATTCACAGTTAAGATATGGCATGAAAATGGAATTATTATTAGATTACAAATAAATATCTTCTTTTTCAGAACCAACAATAAAGCCAAGGAGTTTGATCTTTCTAGTCACAAGAGGAATGTCATCGACAGATTTAGAACAACTTATGATCATTATTCTCATCTGTTACATAAATGAAATTTATCAGTCACTGATCTATCCGCAGAGAGGTGAATAATAACACTAGAAACATTGTTATATATAACTTGTGTGTTATTACCAACACTTGAATGTATTAGAAAAATTTAAGTAAAGTTCGAATTTTTTTGAAAACAAATTAGATGATGAAAATAGACGAATATATACTGTATATATATATTATAATTGTTTTTTACTAAATGTAAAATAATTTGTCTACCTATTTTATTACGTATATAGGCAGTATATTTTAATATATATGAAGTTTAAAATTTAATATGATTCAACAAACTCTAATATATTTGCTTAAGGGGTTAAAATTGATTGTTGTTGTCATCTAAATGACATTGAAGACCTTAACCAATTTACTAATAGTAAAAGAAATTATAAAAATCCAGGTCATTTTTTTGCATATATATAATACATAAAAAAAATTTTAAATCAAGTTTCACTCTTTTATAATTCTTTTCCATTTTGGTTTTATATTTTATTCAATTCAAATGGCAACTATATCTATTTTTTAATATAAAAAAAACAACAAAAAAAAAACAATGACATAAATTGAAAGTAATATATATATATATATTAGTGACTTTATTTATTTTTATTTAGTATTAAAATTGTCAAATAATTGGATGCAATTTTTTTACTACGGGTTCTAAACATATAAACACATTTATCATTATTATTAGGCGACATTAAATTACCCTAACAATCGCACGAATAGCATTTTTATACATTGGTCTCGCATAATTGGGAGTTTTCTATATTACAGAAAGGCATTTACTAGTAGATTATATCTCATTGATGGTCATCCTCTTAATTTTTTTATCCCTATCATTTCTGTGCACCACATACTTTTCTAATGAATTAAATCAACTCATAATATGATCAAAATAGGATGATTTAAATCTGATTACTTTGCTCCTTCAAATAATGAGTCAGCTCTAATCTGACAAATATATTTACTTGTAGGTTTATCTCACAGTCCCCAGAACTTTCCAAAAGTTTTCATCAGCACTACAGTTCAAAAGGATTGATCTTTTCCTATTATTCTTCTTTCAGTTCCTGTGTGAGGAAAACTCTAGACCTCGAGATCCATAGACCTCAACTCCACCTCATCATTTATAGCATTCAAACTTCTTACGAGTTCCTAAGCAATAAACCATCTGATTATTTATTAGCCTTCAATAGTTTAATACAGTGATAGAGTAATATTCTTTGGAGCTCTTCGGTTCCAATGCTTGAACTTTTTATGAATTCCCAAGCAACAAATGGTTCAATTAATATTATTATTATTCATTGTTTAATTTTTCCATTCATAGAGTCCTATGAAATACCATAGCTCAAACAATTTTGATATTTATTTTTAAAACATTTTTTTTTTATTCACTGATGATTTACACTTAATATTAGTCCTGAATACAATGATTCTACTAAATGTTCAAATAACAAGAGCACTTCTCCCTCTTCTAGGTTGTCTAGTGTAATCTTGAGTAAATCAGTAGTTACCTGATGATATTGCAGTTTAATTTTTACCCCCAGATTGGTTTTTAGATTTTTACCAAGCTATAATCAGTGTAGTCATGCATATAGTACCCATATTTAACTTCCTTTTTTTTTTTTTTTTTTTTACTATCAAGCTAATATCTTGAAATTAAATCAAGCAAATTTCTGCATATTATGCAGATCTGATATCAAGTTGTAATTATATATTTAGTAATATCAATTCTATTCTAACAGTAGATACTTTTATTTCTAATTAGAGATATTAATAACAATATAATAGCCCTTGACTTTTTGAGCTTATTATAGTATTATAAACACTTTTTTTTTCTAACCAGTACACCATTTATTAATCAATGTTTACCAGATAGTAGTTGTTTTGTTAATATTAACATTTCTAGATAAAAAAATGTACCTATAGTTAGAAAAGAAGTTAGCAGTCTTTGCAAACAAGTATAGTCATTACAACTCCATAAGAAAAAGTATAATGATAATGATGATGATGATATACTTGAGATGACTTTTGTGATGACTACATGAACCAATCTGTAAACATGCTAGTCTATTATTCTACTTTTTTTATTTTTCCAACAACACTTTGTCTAAATATAACTTACCAATATATTTTACCCACAAATTCACTATAAAACATACTCTTAAGAAGTCTTGTAATGATTTTTCATTTCATCCGTTCAATCCAATGAAGATATGATTTTATAACAGTGAGTTATATATTATTAAATCCAGAAAATTGAAGAACATATTGATTGATCTTACGGTCTTTCTACTGTACTTTTAAAATTTTGCAGATCATTCTTAAATGAAACTTTTCTTAAACTTTTTTGTTACATCTAAGGATGGCAATAAATTAGATAAAATAGTAATAGTTTTTCACTTTGATGAAATATTATTCTCATTAATTTTTTAAAAAACAGCAGAAGTATGTGTTGTACCAGATTATCAATAAGTCCATCTTTCTATTTAAAAAGCTACCAAGATATTTAAAGTCATTTTATTCTCAAGTTAATAAACATTCAAACCAAAAATTACTGATGACTTTTCTTCATCACTGATTTAAAAGTTTTGAGGATTTTGAACATTTATTAGTAAATCAAAGTCTTTAAATGTTGCATTCAAAACATTAAGTACATTCTGTCAATTATCTTTTGAACTGGAAAAATAGCACAATCATTGACATTCTGTAATTCTAGAATCCAAGGAGTTGAAATTCTTGTTTTTGCTTTTAATTAATTCAAATTCAAATTTCCACCAATCAAAACTGTATTGCATCTTGAGTCTTGATTCATCAAGTTATTTATGCATATTTCCCACAACCACAGCTATAAAAATCAAACACAATGTTATAGCAACTATACATGATTAATTAACATCCATTTTATTTCAAATGTCTGAGATTTTCCACCTATAGTAATAACACTTTTTCTCATTTCATCATGTAAAATCTGTATAATGTTAATAAATTTTGATGAACAATGAACTAATTTCAAATACTGCCATAAGTCTGTTCAATTACCCCAGTCAAATGCCTTGAACAAGTCAATAAAATTATTCTTTTGCTTATGGCATTCTTTTTTGCACTTCCATGGCAATAAAAAACATATTTGTAATGCTTGATTCTCTAAAACCATATTGAATTGTCAAGCATTGGTGGTCGAGAGGTCAACACAGATGTCTTACAAGCAGTTGTCCCGGGTTAGCAGGTTCACTTCCCGGCCGATGCTATGACACATGAAAAAAATAAAACCATATTAAATTTCTGAACCATTCATCTATGACTGAAAACCAATTCAACAAAATTGTTGAAAGTATTTTTGCTGTAGGGAATAATAAAAACATATTCCATGTAGTTATTGCAATCTTGTCTACTGGAACAATAAAAGTAATTTTAAGATGAGGCAGCATAACCTCAAGAGTCCATAAACTCCTAAAATATTTGATTATTTTTTGAAATGTCATATGTTGTTAATGATATATTATTAGATCTATAATTGGTTTAGTTTTAAAACATTTCACTTTTTTGGATTTCAGGTATACTAGCATGGTAGTAAAAAAAGGAGCTAAAAATGATTATCAAATACATAACTGCATAGATTCCAACCATAAATTCAATTCGTTTAAAAAAAAAAAAAAGACACATTTATTTTAAAGACACTAAATAATTACTGGCAATATGTTACACTTTTATAATTTTTTGTTGATAAAAGAATACATGTTGGTGGCCTAGTGGTTAACATAGCTGCCTTCCAAGCAGCTGGCCCGGGTTCGCTTCCCAGTCAACATATTTGACATATGAAAAAAAAAAAGAATAAATTTAAAACAAATTCTCTATTTTTGTGTAATTTTTTTTCTTTACGTAATACCATATGTTATTCAAGCCATGGCTCTATTCTGATTTTATGTTTTTGAAAGCTATTTAGTTTTAATGTTTTTTTTTTTCTCATACCTTTTTTGTTTTCAACCAATACTTCTTTTATATATATTTTCTGTAAATATTTTTCTTTACCTTTTTCATGAACTCTATCAATAACAAGCATTGAACACAATTTTTTAAACCATAATTCTGCAGACATTCTTAGTGATAACTACTATGTTTGTAAAAAAAAAAATCCAAATAAAATCAAGAGGTTTTTACTTCAGAGGAAGACACAAATGTCTAAACAAACAAGAGTATTGGTGCTGTCAGCACACACTGGGCCATGTTAGTCAGCAACTGGTAACTCTTTACTTGGTAGGAGAATTATTGACTCTGGGAAGAGGAAGTTCACCAAATATTTCAGTGTCATGAACACTCATAGACATTGCCTTTATGCTAGCTACTATTTCAACTGGATCATTTGGAACTCTATCTTCATATTCTATATCATGCTTCTGTGGTTGAGCACGTTGTAATGCTGTAAAGTTATTATGTGGAATAGCCATAGATAATGATGCTGATATTTGAAGAGGATGAGTTTTTGCTTTTCCTGACAGACCATAATTATTTTCAATATCTTCACTTTAATTTTCCTCTGATGAACTGCTAGAAGACAAATCATCATGAAGACCATCAATGGGAAAAATAGCATCAGAAGTCAAGAAAATAAACTCAAAAACTAGTCTGTTGATAAAGATGGCGCTGCCATTAAATACTGATTACTCAAGCTTGTCATAGATGGTTCTAGAATAAAAAAAAGAAAAGAAGATAAGCTTTTATTTCCTGTAGTAAAATGTAAGAATCAAATGTTATTACGCTGGTATAGAAATATTCAAATATTCAATATTTAAACTTATTAAGCATTATGATACTGATGCTATGATTAAATCATTTTTTTCTGTATTTTTTTTTCGCCACGAATTGACAGGGGATTGACTTATTTAAGTCACACACACACAACCTGCTTTCAGTTTCCAGACAACAAATCTGTAAGTCAAGCTTTTAAAAAACGTTTATAAAAATTAAAACAGTGGCAAAATTCTTTATACAATAGTGTCATCCAGTGCAAGCCGTAGGAAATGGTGATCATGCGATATGTTAATCTTTTAGCGAACTTTTTACAGTTTTTAAGAATAAAAGTCAGTTTATTTCAAGTTAAAAGAATAGCAAACAATAATAATCAGCCGTAAATTATAATCAAATATTACTTTGTGGAATCCTATTGTTTAGTAACTACCATTTTATTTCAAGCAGATAATTTATCACATTTAATCCAAAACTATTAAATCCAAGATTTAAAATTTATCACAAGATTTGCCTCATTTATTTCTGTTGATAAAATATAAAGGCGTAGATTATTAATTTTGACGATATATTTTTTTTCCGTAAAGAATAATCCCCCTCTCCCTCAATTATAATTAGCAAAACTGCTTTTTAACATCTCTTTAATCTTTCCCTTGATGATATTAATTAATTTTTTGCACCTGATACCACATCAAAATCTTTCACTTTCTAAACAATTATGAAATTATGACATTTAATATTCAACGTGGGGCTCAATAAAAGCACCTATCAACTTTCAAATATTCAAATTCATTTTTCTTTTCTATTTTCTAATTAACAATTCAGTTGACATTTAGATGGCGCCATCTGGTATAAATATTGTTAATGAAGGAAGTTTGTAATTATCAAAGTTCTTTAAAAAGATTGAAGTTCTTTTATCATTAATTGTTTGTTGCAGTTGTTTTTTAATACAATAAATGAAAAATATTCTATCAATAGATAGAGAAAAAAAATATTTTGCTTGCTTGTTTTAAATTATTTACATTTTAAAAACCAATATATAAAAAAGTTGAATTTCAGAATAAATAAACAAATTGTATAGAATACAACTAAAAATTATAAAAAATAATATCAATAAAACAAAAATTATATATATTTTTCATAAATAATGGGATTCTAAAAAAATCATACATTGCTTATTAATATATGTATTAGAAAGAAAGAAAACTTGTTTCAAGTTTAATATTTGCATTTTCTTTTCTTTTTTTTTATATAATCAAATAGTATTTTTTATTATTACAGTTATATAATATTTATTAATAATATTGCTTTTATATCTATTTAATATGTAATATTTAAACAGCATTAACTGTTGCACATGCGCTTTGGGTTTTAACTATAAAATGAATGAATACTAACACTTCAAACACATAATAAAGTATTTGGAAAAGATAGAATGGCCAAAGTGGCCATCTATCTTTTCGAACCCAAACGCGTTATCATGTGTTTGAAGTGTTAGTATTTATTCATTTTATAGTTAAAACCTAAAGCGCATGTGCAACAGTTTAATGCTGTTTAAATATTACAGTTTATAAAAAACATCGCACTATATAAAATAATTGACTTATCTATTTAATATGTTAAATTGTAACGTTTTAAAATAAATTTTGTTGAAGATCGGTGGTCAAATATTTTTTGCTGGATCACTGTGTCTTTGAAGTCATAAAATCTATTTTCTGCTGGAAGATTTAAATCAGTAGAACACACTATTTACTCTTAAAATTGATATTATTCACAGAGCAACTAAGTCTGAATGTGTTACTACAATATTCACTAGTCAAATTCTTAAAGAACCATTTTTTAAATAAACTTGCAAAACACCAACTTTTTCTTATCACATCTAATCTGTTGATCTATCAAAAGATGTCCTCAAATAATAAAGTAAAAATTAATAATTTTAATAAGCCTATAAATAAATTACTGCTATAAGATATGTAATTCTGAAAAAACAAACTTATTCATGGACTTGATGCAGGTTTGCTAAAAAATTATTTCTTAGAAATACGACTTGTGAATTGTTGTAATAATATATTCATATTTAATTGTTTCACAAATAAATTGACATTTTCAGCATTACATATTCATCATTGTACATAATCCTGTAAATGATCATGTGACTTCAGTTTGATTTTATGGATACTCATTTACTATTATTATAATACAGGTATTGATCCAACAAGTTAAGCACATGAAGGAAAAAATTGAAACTTTTTTTAATCAGATACAGAGACATCACAGTCATTTCAGAAAAATAATTTTGGTTACATTCTTGACAGCCAGAAGTGAAAGACCAGGTTCAATAACAAAAACATGGGTAAGAGCAGATTGTGAAACAAAACCTTTAAGGATTTGTGCAAACTTTAATGACACTGAAAATGTGCCCCATGTTTGTTCTATATGACCTGCATATTAAATTTATTACTTTTAAAACAATACCAAAAATTGATTTGAAGTTTTAAGTATAATTAATAATGAACTGATAAAATATTAATGGAAGTAAAAGATATGAGAAAAAAATGTGAAAGGAGAAACAATGAGTACAATCAAAATAAGATACGGCAGAATTGTGAAGAAAAAAGTAAAATCCAAATTATAAATGGTAGAGATCTCCTAAATGAATTGAATAGGAAATTTCAAAAAGTGTCCAGAAAAGACAAGGACCAATATTGATTGGTGATGGCAGTTTCTTGTAATTATAAGTTGAACTATTTCCATCATCTTGATTTAATTGTTAACTGTTTTTAGAACAATTTAAAACTTTATTTAAAAGTTTTAAATACTTTGTCACACTTTTAGTATATAACATAATATTTCAAATGTTAGTCTCCTTTTTTCTTCAGATGCTTCTGGTTTGATCAATGAGAGTATGTTCATAGAAATTAGTGATCTTTAGATTTATGAATACTGAATTTTAAATGATGCTTTAACCAATTAAACTGTTTTGTCAGAGGTTTATCTACAAAGGTACTCCTGATTTCACCACTTTTTTCTTAAGGGCAAGATTATTAGTGGATTCCAAATATTGTGGATGATCACACTAGGTTGACATATAAAATCATAAGACATGTAAGTACCTTTAAAAAAAAAAAATGTTTACTTTTCCTCTCTGTCCTATATTTTCAATTGGAAGTAATAAATGTATTGAACAGAGAGAAAAAAAATTAAAAAATAACAAAATTTAAAGAAGATACTCACTTTATTGTAATAATCCATAATATTTGGAAGCTATTAATTGATCTTGACCTTAAAAATAAGAAGAGAGAAATCAGGAGGATCTTCATGGATAAATATATAAAATTTCTACTAATTCTTTGCAGAATAGCATGATCTTAAATTCAAAATGCATCAATTTAAAGATTAATTGCTTGATTTATATATTATTGTTGATATTGGTCAGGCTAAAAATGCTTGAAGGAGAGAATAAAATAATACCACTCAATTCTGTATATTAACCTATGTATTATTGCTAACAGTTGAATGTATTTGAAAAGTTTAAATAAAACTTAGAATTTTTTTTTAAAAACTGTAACAATTAAAATTACATAAAATTATATTTGCAAAATTGTTGAAAATAGAAAGAAGCTTGAAAAAACAGGTATTTTTAAAGGATTCATGAATTCAAACCAAAAGTCAAATTATAATCAAAGTAACAAAGATAAACTTCAGATGAAAGGGAATATAGAAAAGAACTATATTGAAGACCTTTAAATAATGGAAGATAATGTCATAATAGTCTGAAAGTCATTGCTAAAGTTAAGATAACTAAATTTAAGATATTGTATAACAAATTTTGTAGGAAACTGAAAAAGAACCAATAAAAGTACTGATTGTATTATGATAATTATTTGTTAAAATAGTCAAGGCCTTCAGATTGAATGAAAACAATTTATATTATTATATATATAAAAAAGATCTTTTGTACAATACAAATAAGATTATACAGAAAATCACATAACAAAGCCTTAATATTGAAAGTGAATTTCCAGATATTCAAACTGCTTTCACAAAAGTTTGTAAAATTAGTTGTCATTGATATGTGCATTGGATATTTGGCAAAATCATAGAATACAAAGAAAAATAGTTTTCACACATTTTACTGATTATAACAACTTACAACTCAAAAATGAAGTAAAAAACCAAGAATTTTATTTCAGTTCTGATTATAACAAGTATTTTTTTTATATTTAATTGACCATACTATATTGTCAAATACTCTTTAAAAAATGGGTATATCAAAACATTTCATTATTTTTATGAAAAATCTCCTATATAAATTAGAATCGATACTTAAAACAGACTATAATGAAATGGATCATTTTCATATTGACAAAAAAGAAAGATAGATCTGCATATTATCATCTGCTCAATCAATTTTTATTCTGAATATATATAATAAAAAAATTCATGTTGGACAAAGGCAAGCATGAAAGAAATGTCAAAAACCTTAGATATAAACAGAGCAAAACTCTCCATACAGTATTGCCACCTGTGCTAAACAGAGTAATCAATGGATGCTAGAAGGCTTGTGCATAAAATCCCTATCTAATGCCTACTCATCCAATATCCCCAGACTAGTTTCTGGCTTGTGGCCTTCGTCAGTGAGGAGCTTTGGATCTGAGAGCACTGCATCTAGATCTTAGGATCTAATGCAACCCTCTAGCAAACACCTTTTATCTCTACTTAACTACAAAACTATGAGAATGAAATTGAAAACACAAAAAATAATTTCAATCTAAGCTCAATAGCTTATATAGTCATATGGGTCTGAACTCAGTTCAGCACCCGTACATTTTTGGTGTCTTTGGCTCTTTTACAACCATAGCCACCACTATCCTATTAGGCAAGATTGGTGTTAAACCATTAAGCATCACATGATCACATTTCCTATACTAGCACATTAATTGTTGATAAACAGAGCAAACTCTCCATACAGTATTGCTACCTGTGCTAAACAGAGTAATCAATGGATGCCAGAAGGCTTGTGCATAAAATCCCTATCTAATGCCTACTCATCCAATATCCCCAGACTAGTTTCTGGCTTGTGGGTGCTGAACTGAGTTCAGACCCATATGACTATATAAGCTATTGAGCTTAGATTGAAAATATTTTTTGTGATTTCAATTTCATTCTCATAGTTTTGTAGTTAAGTAGAGATAAAAGGTGGTTGCTAGAGGGTTGCATTAGATCCTAAGATCTAGATGCAGTGCTTTCAGATCCAAAGCTCCTCACTGACGAAGGCCACAAGCCAGAAACTAGTCTGGGGATATTGGATGAGTAGGCATTAGATAGGGATTTTATGCACAAGCCTTCTGGCATCCATTGATTACTCTGTTTAGCACAGGTGGCAATACTGTATGGAGAGTTTTGCTCTGTTTATCAACAATTAATGTGCTAGTGTAGGAAATGTGATCATGTGAACCTTAGATATAATGCACCAGCTGAAAATTTAGACTTCTATTAAGAAACAACAGAAAACAGAGAGAAAAGTTGATATTATGACTAAATATGAAGGCTGACTTCCAAATTGATATTGAAGCTATAAAAGCATTTAACAAATTTATCTCACCGGATCACTCATTAACAAAAAAATATTTAGTAATCATGAGATTCATCACAACTTTTCATTGTTAATTTTTCATGCTTGCTGATTTAATTTTGTTCACTCTGATATCATTGCAAATTGATGTTATTTTAATAATAATCACTCACCAAGTTTAATCTGCTAATGACCAGTTTGTTTTTAAAGAAGATTATTTTTATTTTAGTTTTCATTTTTATGCATAGATGGCATTTCTATTCAGGGGAGCATCAAAATTTTAATTGATTAGTTCCCAGTCCAGTGCAATGAAAACTTTTTATATTACGCTTGTCAAGAAGAAAGATAATATTTAATTTAATTTAAAAGCTTATTTTTACATTTTAATATTTGAAATATAGACATTCTTCACATATCTGGAGCTTAATTGTAACTGTATGAGATTTGAACCCAGACTTTCAAGCACCCTTCAACTATCCACACTATCTCATACCACTGATACACAAAACCACACACATGTAGAAAAGATAAATAATCACCAATAATTATATTTCATGCTGAACCAGCAATCATGAGTTAGGTTCAGAGCATCATCTTCCACACACATATATAATCAGTGCTCAGTTTATATTAAGATAGCAAATCCTCATACTTGAATGGACAGGTTTTTTTACACCAACCTCCAACTCTTCAGTCATCCATACCATTGAAAATTTGATGCTAGAATGCCAAATCCCATGCTGATGCCAATATTATTGTTATGCCCATGAGGGGTCAGAAATGACTTGAAGTGAACATGGGCATAACAATAATATTGGCTTCAGCATGGGATTTGGCATTCTATCATCAGATTTTTAATGGTATGGATGGCTGAAGAGTTGGAGGTTGGAGTAGATTGAAGCTTGTCTATTAAAGTATGATTTGCTATCTTAATATAAACTAAGGACTATCCACTCAGTTGGCACAGCACAGGTACTCATATAATAGAGATCCCAATCAATGTTCCATTTATTCAGTTTTCTTTCAGCACCAAAACACATACCAGCATGAGTGTGTGTCATATTCAGAGAGAGGTACAATCTCAAAAGAAAAGTTAAATAAGCCTTCTTCATCTCCAGAGACAAAGAGCCATCAACAGGAAAGACACATGCTATGCTTTATAAGGAAATGGAATGTCTTGCTTAATTAATACAAATTTGCATATCATTAACCTCATAACCAGTCAGGCTATGATTATGAAGGCTGGACCCTTTGAAAGCACTAAGCTTTTCCCTTCGTGTTTATTTATTTATTAACAATATATAGCTTTGAGGACAATCACGCTACACACATAAGTGGACTAATATATATATATATATCTTCTCAAAGTAAATATATTTGACCCATAAGCACTTGATTGTATATATATATGTGTGTGTGGGAGATGATGATCTGGACCAAATGATGAGTCCTGGTTCAGCATGAAATACATATATTGGTGATTATTTATCTTTTCTAAATGTGTATGGTTCATGTGTATTAGTGGTATTAGATAGTGTAGATAGTTGAAGGGTGCTTGTAAGTCTGTGTTCAAATTCTGTATGTTTTTACATTTTAAATATATTCTCATTTATTACAATTATATTTTTTAAGAAAAACTATATTTAATTTTTATATATACCAATAGTTTTTTTTAGGATCAAAACAATCCACATGGAAAGGGGAGAAAAACAAAAGTAAATTGGAGCTTAGACATAAGTTTTTATTATTATCATACAACATAAATTAATAATTTAATAAATAATTGTATGTATATTTATTAACTTTTAAAATATTAATTATTATAAAAAATAATTTAATTTTCTTACACATTAAATTCAAACTGAAAGCTACATATACACAAAATTAAAATTAACATTTTATATTTCATCTAAATTAAATTTAAGTCTTCCAAGAAAAAGTTAACCTTTATGCTTAATTCTAATTTGTCCAATTATCCCAGAGGTTCTTCATAGTGTATCCAGCTTTAGTGATTGCAATTAATAGCTAAAATCTGTTTTAATTTCCTATTGGTAGAAATTATTATTTAAAAATTAGTTTCTGTAAATTGTTAGTTCTAATTATAATAACTAGATGCCAGAAGCAGGTAGAGCAAAATCATAGATTATGTATTAGTAGAGAAAAATGGAATGAATAAAATACAGAAAATTAAAGTGTTTGATAATGAAGAGAGGGTATGTAATAGTGATCATAATTTCTTTGTAATCAAAATGGTTAGTATTGTGATGGAAAAGAGTAATAAAAGTAGAAAGGATAGTGAAAGATATGGATGGAGAATGAATGATAAGAATAAATTAGAAGAATATAAAAGTTGAAGAAATGATGGAAGAGTTGATGGGAATTAATATAAGGAATGGGGTGGTGAAGTAGAAAAAATGGCAAATTTAGTGTTAGGTGAGAATATTCAGAGAAATAAAAATAATTAGTAAAAGTGTAAAAGAAAGGAAAAAAGCATGCAGAGAATGTAAGTGTGCCATTAAGAACAAAGAAAGTGAAAAAGATGTTAAAGTTAAATGGGGAAAGTATTTTTAAAAAAGAAATTGGCCAAAATAAATAATTATATAGAGAGAACAAAATTAAATAGTAAATTGTTGGAGGATATTAATAAAGTGAAAGAGATGGGAGTAAAAAATTTTGGAAATACATTAAAAGAAGGAATGTAGGGGAGAGAGAGAAATGGTATTATTATATGGTGAGGAAATAGAGCATAGCTCTAGAGAAGTATTAGAGACAATCTTAAATAAGTATGTAATGGATATACAAAAAATGTTAGATAAAAGCATATAATAATGGAAATATTAGGTTCACAGAAAATGAAATGAATGAGACAGGGAAGAAATTGAAATGTGGAAAAGCAAGAGGTTTAGGTGGATGGTAATGAATTTAGAACATAGGGCAAACTTAAACTCATTATCATATTTTAATAAGATGGCACAGAAGAGAGATATTTGAGTAATACAAGATTAAGACTACTATTTAAAGGAAAGGGTAAGAATCATAGAAAGTTAAGTAATTATAGACTAATAGCTCTAATATCAGTGTTTATAAAGTTTTTGCATATATGGTGGCTGGAAGGATCGCAAATGGATGGAAGACAATAATATAGTGGGAGAAATGCAAGGAGGTTTTCGATCAGATAGATGCCTAGCTGATAGTTTTTTTTTGTAGTTACCCAACTTATAGACATAGGTAGACAGTTATATATGGTTTTTATAGATATAGAAGGCATATAATAGAATAAATAAAAATAGATTATGGGTAAGTTTAGTAAATTTGGGAATGGATGGAGCTTTAATGGATCTTATTAAGAGATTGTATAAAAATAATTACTATGTGTATCAATTAGGAAATATAGAATCAGTTAAAGTTAAAAATGGGGTGGGACTAAGGCAAGGTTGCCCTATGACATCCATTTTGTTTTTGTTGTATTTGAGAGAAATGGAGAGAACAATAGAAAAACTAGTAAAAGGTGTAGAGATATCATTAATAGGTGGCAAGGGAGTATACACATTATCAGGCCTTTTATTTGTGGATGATATCTTCTTGTGCACAAAAAGAAGGAAAGGTATAGAGATTATGCTGAGGACATATGAAAGGGTGGTTAAAGAGATGGGAATTAAATTTAGTAAAGAAAAATCAAAAGTAATGATAATTAATACTGGGGAAAAAGAAAACAAAGAATTTTTATTGGAGGGTATAAAGTTAAGTATGGTGAATATGTATAACTATTTGGGAATCATCTTAAATAATCAGAGAAATTGCTTTGATGAATGGGACAAAAAATTGATCAATGAAGCAAAGAAAAAAAAGACTGATAAAGAAATTAACAGTGTTTTCATATAATAAATATGATGTGGCTAGAATTGTATGGAAGGGAGTGGCAGGGTTAACATATGGAAACAATGCATTATGTGTAAGTAGAGGGGTATTAGATTACTTAGAAAAAGTACAAAGAGAAGTAGGAATACATGCATTAGATGCAGATATATGGGCAGCAAAGGAGGCAATTCAAGGAAAAATGGGATGGCCAAGTTTTTATATGAGAGATGCAAAAAGCAAAATGAAAATGTTTAATAGATTGCACTTTATAGATGATAAGAGAATAGCCAAAATAGTATTTAATTGGGTTAAAGTAGAGAGCAGGCAACAAGATGAGTGAGAAAGGTAATATGGTATGGAGGGGATTTGGTTAAAGAATTTATCTCAGTATACTTTTACAAAAGGTGGGATGATTGTATTAGAAGAATTGTTGAGTGAAATAGTGGCAAAGAATGGAATAGAAGAATAAATGCATTAATAAAGAATAGGAAGTTGGAGAGATGGAAAACTATGGAGAATAAAAGAGTTTAAATATATATAGAAGTAAACAGAATATTGGGTGAGAGTTAATTTATGATAATAGCAAGGAAAGTAGTTTACTGTTTATGGCTTGAACAGGATCTTTAGCAACAAGGGGAAAATATATATATAAATGAAAAAATATGGGTGAGTTAGTTTACAAATTATGTAAGGAATGCACAGTAAATATTAGACATCTGTTAAGAGAATGTAAATGCCTGCAAACAGAAAGAGTACAAGTAATGAAGTTGTGGGAGAATAAATTATAAACAAAGTGATCATATAGAAAGTGGGTCCTTGGTTTTAATACTGGGTTTGAGGAAAGATAAGGGGGATTTGGATATAAAGACCATAGTGTTGACAAAGATTATATTGTGGAAATGGGATGAAGCTGGATAGGGAACAATATGGGAAAAACTTATGGTGGGGAATGGAAGGGGAAGGTAAGGTGGCTAAAAGAGCACTGTGGCTGAGAGATTCTTGACTTTCGATAAAGGAGAAGCCACAGTGCATCAAACCACATCACATATTAGGCTGCAAGTTATGTAATGAAGACATAAAAAATATTAGGCATCTATTAGTTGAATGTAAATGCCTGAAACCAGAAAGGATACAAATAATGATGTTGCGAGAGAATAAATATAAACAAAAGTGATTATACAGAAAGTGAGTTTTTATTTTTTATGCTGGGTTTGGAAAAAGATAAGATTTAGCTATAAAGGCCATAGGTGGACAAAGATAATGTTGTGGAATGGGAATGAGTAGGAGGGAGAAGAATATGGAAAAACCTTAAGGTGGGGAATAGAAAGGGGAAGGTAAGATGACTAACAGGTCTCTCTGGGTATAGTCAGTGAGAGATCTCTGACTTCAAGAAAGGCGAAGCCACAGTACATTGGATCATATCACATATTTACCAGAGTTGAAAGTATAATTGTTTCTGCAGCATTGTCTTTTGTTTGTAATATGAAAATAAAATAATAAGTTTATATAAAATATATTTATTTTTTATAACATTATTGAATCGTTATTTGTAAACATACAGGTGGCATTTATATTTCGATTTTATTGAATTTTTATAACTTTAGAGCAAATTAATCAAGTAAAGTTAGTTGATATCAGAAACTGAAAAAAATAACACTGAAAAAAAAAATGGCAATGCCTTTTGACAAAACCAGTCAAAGCTATTGTTTAAATATTTCATTGATTTTTTTTTTTTTTTTTTGTATAAGTTCGATTTTTTAAAGAGAGTTTTGATTCTTTAAAGTCAAATTTTAAGATATGTAATAATCATTGTTTATTTATTTTTAAATAATTTTATAGTCTTATAGTGTCAAACAAAGCCTATTTTTATTGATATTGTATTTATGTTATTAGTTGGATTTTTTACTTGCAATATTAATATTTTACTTTTGGATTAATTTCATTTATTGAATTTATCTCTAGAGTAAAAAAAATAAAAATTAGAAACTGAAAGTAGAAAATAAAATTATTCATTTCAAGAATATAACCAAGAAAATATCTGAAAATAAAATATAATATATCACATCAAACAGGTTAGTATATGCACAATGTTTTAAGAAGTATTTTTCTCCCCTCTTCTTCAGGTGTTTCTGGCCTTACCATTGACAGTATTAGCATGGGATTTGAACCTGGACTATTAGATTCTTGAGTATTGAATTTTAAGGTAATGCTCTAACCGACTGAGCTATCCTGCCAAAGGCAACAGTCTGTAGTAAATTTCATACTTATCTATGAGATTCTTCCTGATTTCTCCATTTTTTCCTAAGAGAAAAGTTGATTAGTGGTTTTCATATATTATGTATAGTCACACTGGGTTGGCTTATGGGACTTTTTGCCATTGTCATATGAGCAGCTTCTTTAAATTTTCTTCTTTGTACCTTTTCTTCTCTATCCAATATTTTTTGTATTTTCCCAATTATAATAACCTATTTGATGTGCTATTACTAACAGTTGAATGTATTTGGAATATTTAATAAAGTTAAATTTATCTAAAGACATTCAATACACATATTAGATGGTGGAAATAGTCCAATATAAAAATACAACTAGAAGTATTTATTTGTATCTATAACATACCCTTTAAGAGAATACCTTGTTTCAGCAAATTCACAATTTTAATTTAATAGCTGTTAAAATTTAATGTATATGGATTTCTAAAAAAGGAACACATTTTTTTGTGAATATTATTGGAATAAGATCTTTTTAATGCATTTATCATTTTAGTTCTGGTCCATTCTAATTTATGATCCATTCAGTATTCTCTGCTTGAAAGTACTCATATAATGCAAATTTCTTTTGCATTCTATTCCTAACAATAATGTAGCTTATTAAATGCCACTGTTTTGAATGTGGATGCATCTATGTTTCTTTATAATAGTCCTGTCTAAACAAAATGTTTGTGAAAGTCAATCCATGTGATGAGTAAAATTTTAATAACAATAACCCATTTAAATTTATAGCATTAGTATCATTATTTTTAACAACTTTGAGCAAAATCTATTATTTGTACCAATACATGCATCACAATTTTTAAGAAGATAAAATTGGTCTTTTCTTGATATTGCAATAGTAATGTTATTTTGTAAGAAATATAAGCTTTTTCCTCTGAATCAAAAATTGGAGCATATGCACTTATAAAATGAGCATTAATAGCATTGTGTAGAAAAAGTTTTAACACTATTAGCCTTTCATTAACACTATAAGGAATTTCAACAACAGAAGATACTAAATTAGACTTTACACGATATCCAACACCATGCATTCTCATCTCAGTGAATAGTCTGTCCTTTCAAAAACTTGTAGCCATCCACCTTGTTCTATTCCTCCTCTAGAAAATTAAAGTTTTGCTAAGAACAACTACATCAATTTTAAATCTTAACAACTCCCTAACCACTAGTGCAGTTCTTCATTCTTGTCTTGAAGGGTTTGTATTTTTTAAAGTTCACACATTTTCACATACCTATATTTAGAAAAAAAAAACATTTACAATACTTATCTTTAGTATTACCACTGCCTCTTGCTTTAGCAATATTACTGATATTATTATTATCCCTATCATTGTAGTAAATAATCCATCAAGAATGGCAACTATCCAGACTATGTGAGGTAGGCCAATTTTAACAGTTTCTAAGTCCTTTCCATGGGAGGTGGGGGAATCCATAAATAAGTCTTCCTAGATATATAATCTCTGGCAGCTGAAACTTCATCTCAAATTCATATCCAAACCTAAGTTTTGAGAAAAGATCACAACTAATGACTTATGGCATACTAACCCTGTCTCTATTATTTTTTTCTTATTTCTCAATGGCTTGAGCTTAAAAATAAATAAATAAATAATAATAATAATAATAATTCAATTCTTATTTATTACGTGCATTTCAACACTTTCGCTTAAAAAGAAATACACAAGATTACAAATAAATATACAAAACAAACAAAACATTATTCAATATAATAATAATAATAATAATAATAATAATAATAATAATAATAATAATAATAATAATAATAATAATAATAATAATAATAATAATAATAATAATAATAATAATAATAATAATAATAATAATAATAATAATAATAATAATAATAATAATAATAATAATAATAATAATAATAATAATAATAATAATAATAATAATAATAATAATAATAATAATAATAATAATAATAATAATAATAATAATAATAATAATAATAATAATAATAATAATAATAATAATAATAATAATAATAATAATAATAATAATAATAATAATAATAATAATAATAATAATAATAATAATAATAATAATAATAATAATAATAATAATAATAATAATAATAATAATAATAATAATAATAATAATAATAATAATAATAATAATAATAATAATAATAATAATAATAATAATAGATCCCGCAGCAAATCTCTGCTGAGGTAAGAAGCAATCGTTAAGTTCTCCGATGTAAGTATTTATTTTTTACTTTTGTTCCAACTTGTTATGCGAAAAACAAACATAATACAGGAAAAATCGAATTATATAATAGATTAATAGTGTTTTTTGAAAAATATCGGTGTGTTTTAATATCTTTTTTAAAAAAAATACTGACTTGAGTCAGAATAAATCATGGCTACTGCCCAGTCAAGCGTGAGCGAATTAAGCACCAATACAAAATTAACAACATCGTTAGTTTCAACATCGCCTATTTCGTATGCAAAAGTACTTAAAAGTAATAGCAATACTACAGCACCAACTCAAATACCGCGCTTCCGTAGAACAAACACAAATGATATTAAAAATCTTGATCTAAACACTCGAGAGGAAAATCAACCCCCAGCCGCAATCTGGACAAAAGAAACGCTTGAAAATGTGACGGACCGTTTCAGTAATACGGTGCCTCGGACGTTATTTGAAACATTTCGCAGGTTTTTTTCACCAACTTCGTTAGTACTCGCAGTAACCGATAATCAATGCTCATTATATCGTTTCCCAAAAGCTTTATTATATGAAGCAATCACGCAAAATGCACTATGGGAAACAATCTCTTGTATCGCCGACCATCCAAATTCTCGATATATAACCATTGATTTTTATACTCAGCAGCAAAAAGAACGGTTTCAATCCACTATTTTAGCACTTGATAATTACGCACTCGTAATTATAGATGAAAACCGGAAAAATATAATTACTGGAGTGCTTAAAAATACTTATCTTAAATACAACGTACAAGATTTTCAAAAAATGATAAACCCGTTTGGAAAAGTAATTGCCCTACAGCCTATATATTTAAAAGACACACCTATACCGATATGTAGTAATCGTTTTGAATTTAAAATAAAACTACATAAAAACGTAGACGCCTCAACGATTCCAACACAGATTACAGATCAAGAAGCGACACTCTCTCTTCACATAAGAGGTCTAAAGCCACTTTGTTTTGGCTGTGGACAGAGAGGACACCTAGCAACTCAGTGCGATAACACAAAAAGCAATCACTGTGAACAAACTAAAATCCTCTCCCCAGAACAACCCAGTGATGAAAATAAAATTTATAATAACACTACATCCATTGGCAACCCAATAATAGAAACCGGAAAAAAACAGGTTCAAACACCCACAAACAAAAATAATAATGGATCAGAATTGCCTATCCCAAAGACCAACCAAAAAAATAATAACACAAAAACTAACACAGAAATCCAAGATTCAAACGAAAATAATTCTCAAGAAACCACAACACAAAATACAGCAATTACATCACAGGATCAGCATCTCAATAAAACAAAATGTGTACCAAGTAAAAATCAACAAACAGAAAGTAAACACACACAGTTATATAATGAAAATATAAATCCAGATAATATAAAGATACCAATAATAAAAAAAACTACAATTATAAACAAAACTGCATCAAACATAATGGATGCAATAGAAGCCCCTCTTCCACCTATTCAAGAGAATACACCAGAGGGAAAAAGGAAGCCAGGCAGACCAAGTAAAAATCATGAATCCAAAAAGGCAAAAAAAACAGACCAAAAGCACAACTCATCAGACATATACAATTTAGAAAATGATGAAATAGAAATGGATGTAAGCCAACAACAAATGGACACCTGTTCGGTTTCATCACAAATTGCCTGTATAGAGTCTGAAGCAATATTAAATGAAAGAAAAACTGATAATAAACCCAACAATGTCTTAAATATGTATCAGCATCCATCTACTGCAATATAAACAAAAATTTAGTATTAAAAATAAAATAAAAATCAATACCCTGTTAAAAAATTATTTAAAACATGAAGATAAAAATTGGATCTCTCAACATTAGAGGCTTAAATGCCACCAAAAAACTTTTTGATCTCAAAAAATGGTTACATACAACACAACCACACATACTTGGGCTTTTGGAAACAAAAATATACAGCAGCTCTCAAATTGATCCATCAAAATATTTAGTCAGCCAAGGTTTTTGTGCCTGCTCAAGGCAATCATCATCACCATCAGGTGGCACAGGCACAATTATTTCCCACAACTGCCCTTTTGATTCTTTTAAAATTATATATATTGACTCTAATCTTATCATATTAACACTCCATCATAAAAATATCACACTTAACCTAGTATTTGTATATATACCACCAGGCCCCATCATCATCTC
Source organism: Epiperipatus broadwayi (assembly GCA_028023455.1). NCBI lineage: Eukaryota > Metazoa > Onychophora > Udeonychophora > Euonychophora > Peripatidae > Epiperipatus > Epiperipatus broadwayi. Next base: position 3,769,379 of record JAQFVV010012497.1, read on the forward strand.
CAGAATAATAGCAACAATAAATTCAATGCTTACAGCAACACCAAATCCCATAATACTCCTGGGAGATTTCAACATGACCTACCAAACTTTTGTCACCAAATGGATCCATCAAATAACAATCCCACTTATGAGTGCTGAGGGTTTTCTCCCATCAAACTCAATATCTTTTAATAACAATAGATATAAGTCACTTATTGATTTGTGTTTCTACTCACCAATGTTACATCATTATTTTAATCTTGAACTCTGTCCATCTATAATCTCAGATCATGCTGCTCAGTTCATCACCCTCGACCTAACAAAAATACAGAATACAACAATAGCCCTCCAAAAGACTATGCGAATACTTCTTCCAGCACAAACAACTGAATTCCTATATTCAGAAACATATATAATGCTCCAAAAACTTCAAAACATGTCACTCGATCCAGTACAAAAGTATATAGCATTCACCAATATACTTTCTTTCAACATCAATCATATTACCTGCAACTCAACACCCCCCACCAGATTATTAGCATTGGCAGATGAACTACATAAAAGAATAACCATTTCCAGACCAACTACAGATAATCAAACACAAATTAAAAAACTTACAGAAATGTACAACAATACATGCAATACACTAAAGCAATATGTAGCAATAAAAAAGAAAAAAAATATGCCTTACACAACAACATACTTGGACCAGAGCATACATACGGTGGGCATTGGGATACCCATCCACAGTCAGAGTGCCTATGGCACTTGAAATAGATGGTTCTATAACAGCTGGACATAACATGATAAACCCAATATATCAACACTTTAAAAAAAAACTGCAAAAACAGAGTGTGTACATACCAAATGAAGACATATTTGGAGACCCTGAAACAGACACACCAATAACAACAACTGACATTGTATTTCAACTTGCAACAATAACAAACACATGTCACCCAGGACCACAAGGAATTCCCAAATTTGTGTTCAAACATCTTAGTCACTTCACAGCAAAATACCTGTGCGATCTAGCCAATTACATATCCCAAAAAATTTACAACATACAAAGTCTATACCCAATTGCAATGGTTCCATTTAACAAAAAACCAACAGCAATATCATCTTTATCTAATCTACAACCAATTTCAATGGGACCTTTAGGAATAAAAATTCTTGAAAGAGTGATAAAGGAAAAAATAGAACAACACATACTCCCTGTGTTATCATCAGCACAATATGCCAAAAAAGGATCATCCATTGGCCAGGGTGCCTTAATGTACAAAACAATTATTGAAGTAGTAAAAAAAAGAAAGAAATATGCACCAATTATAGTTCAACTAGACATTGAGGCAGCTTTTGACTCAGTGCCTATAGCCAAATTATTAGACGTGCTGAAAAAAACAACAACACCTCCATCCCTACTATATATAATAGCAAATCTGCTACTCAGCCGTGAAATTCACATCACATTGAATGGAAAAAAATCACCAGCCTTCAGACCGAGTCAATCCATCCCACAAGGATCCCCCCTAAGTGCCTTGCTCTTTACAATATATATAAATCCTCTATTAATAGAGATACAGAAAAAAATAAAAGGCATTCAAATTCCAAACACTGCTTTAAATATATCATGCATAGCCTATATGGACGATGTAACCGTTTTCCTCCCCTCTAAAAAGAACCTTCCCATATTACAAGAGATAATCAAGAATTATACCTCAAATTTTAATTTAAAAATTAACACAAATAAAACTGCTGCATGGTCAATATACACAGGCAAGCACTGTACAGAGATGTTTAATGGTAAACCATCTGCTTTCCTTGGTTTCCCATTCTACCTTGGAACCAATGGAATGAGGCAAAAAATTCAAAATAAATTAAAAATAGATGCTGAAAAAATCACAGCCTCACTTGAAAAGTCATACCTGTCAATATATGCAAAGGTAGCACTATTTAATCAACTTATAACTACAAAAATTACATACTATACACCTATAATCAAATTTGCAAAAACATTCATATCTAAAATCTCGTCAATCTGTAACAAACTAATATGGAAGAGAAAGACAGTGGCAATCTCTTTAAAAAATCTGAGCAGACCACCACATAGCAATGGACTTGGACTCCATACAATCAATGTTTTTTACACACAGAAATCAGTAAATCTAATAACAGCAACCATAAAAAGATTTCCAGACCTGGAGTGTGTAATCAGTATAATACCCACAGACAGACCACCCCCTTCATATGGATATCTATCCACACTGATTGAAGAACTCAAGCCAATATACAACAAAATATCACTCAATAATGACAACAAGTATACATACTGGGACATTTACAATATACTACATCCCAACCAGACACCCAATCTACATCCATCAGTTCTTGGAATAGACAACAGGCAACTACTGCAACAATTCAGAAAATGGTCATTAGAACCAAAATTATTCGATTTTCTACTTAAGCTTAATCTCAATGCTCTACCCACAACCCATTTCCTTAGATTTCGTAGATTCTATACCAATATAGACCCCATGTGCGGACTATGTCATAGAGAAGAAGAGACACAAGATCATTTTCTTCATTCCTGCAGTGCCCTAGAAACAATACGTCGCACAATGTTTACCACATACAGAAAGGCTATCATTTCAATAGATGAAATAATAAATACATTTAAAAAAGGCAATAACCCTGCTATTCGTGCAGCAACATACAGCCTTTATGCCTACTGGTGCACCAGATGCACTTTTGCACTTGCCAATAACCCTCGACGCCACCCAGCAACATATTCAATAAAACTAGAACTGTTAAGAAAAAGAGACAGCATCCTAGCTCAACCAGATATATTTGCAGCCACATGGTCACACTTGAAACAGAGATCCAGTCTATGAAATATAAAGACCAATAAGATAGATGATGACATTTTCAACATCAGCATTTTTTCCAACTTTAAAAAAAAAAAATGCAAGCATAAACTGAACTAAATAGAAGACCAAATTTAAAAACAAGAAGAAAAAAAAAGGATGCAGAAAAGATAAAGACTTATATACTGAAAGTTGTAATTTGTTTTTCATTTGTAAAAAATCAATATATGACTCTGTAACTTTTTAGACTCAATAAAGTTTTGCTTTGAAACATAATAATAATAATAATAATAATAATAATAATAATAATAATAATAATAATAATAATAATAATAATAATAATAATAATAATAATAATAATAATAATAATAATAATAATAATAATAATAATAATAATAATAATAATAATAATAATAATAATAATAATAATAATAATAATAATAATAATAATAATAATAATAATAATAATAATAATAATAATAATAATAATAATAATAATAATAATAATAATAATAATAATAATAATAATAATAATAATAATAATAATAATAATAATAATAATAATAATAATAATAATAATAATAATAATAATAATAATAATAATAATAATAATAATAATAATAATAATAATAATAATAATAATAATAATAATAATAATAATAATAATAATAATAATAATAATAATTCAATTCAATTCAATTCAGTTTATTAGTAAACAACAGCTTACAAAGCCAATAAAACGTTTACAATGATTAAAATTAAAATTTACATAAAATTTTGATTTAATGAATCTAATATATACTTTTTAAATATTTTAAAATCTGATGTAAACTCTACATCACTAAACATATCATTATATTCATTTTGTAATCTATATACAGGTGCATTTTTTACACATTTATGTTTAATTAATGGTAAATGAAAAAGTTTGTGATTTCTGCTATTGAAAGTTGGTATTTTATATAGCAGATTTGTTACTGAATTATCAAAAGTTATTGTGCCATTTATCATTTTATATAAAAAACACATATCAGATAATATTCTCTTAACACACAATTCATTATTATTATGAAATGAAGTTTTATACACATATTTACAATATTTATCATAAACCTTTTGTATTTTTTTCATATTCGTTTCATTTATAGAATTCCATATAATGGATCCATAGTGTAAAATTGGCAATATCAAACTATTAAATATTAATTTATTAGTCTGGAAATCAAAAACAATTTTTGATCTGAGCATCCTGCCAATGAGTTTAAATGCTTTATTAACAGAATATGTTATATGGTTATTAAAAGTAAAATTGCTTGTGAAGATTATACCCAAATCTTTATGATCAGTAATTTTCTTAATTTCAAGATGATCAATATGGTAACTACCCCGTATTAACATTGTTTTTCTTGAATATGTCATAGCATTACATTTGTCAATATTTATTTTCATGTTATTTTCTTGGCACCACTTGTAAAAAACATCTATATAATTTTGTAAAGTTTTAATATCTTCTTTACTATTAATCTCCAGAAAAATTTTAATATCATCTGCATAGCATAACACACTCCTACTTGGAATAAGTGTTATCAAATCTGATATATAAATAGCAAAAAATATTGGGCTTAACACACTCCCCTGTGGAAGTCCAAGTCTAGATTTAAAATTATTTGACTGTTTATTATTGTAATAAATATAATTGCTTCTATCAGATAGAAATGACTTGAATAAATTCATTAGATTGATTGAAAACCCAATTTTCTCTATTTTCATAAGAAGTAATCTATGATCAACTCTATCAAAAGCCTTTGTTAAATCAAAATATATTACATCCAATTGACTTCTTGCCTCAATAGCTCTACCTATGGCATCTGATATATGGACTAAATTTGTTTCTATTGACCTTCCCGGAAGAAATCCATGTAAAGAATAAGGAAGAATATTTTTTAAATAATGTATAATTCTGTAATAAATTGATTTTTCAAAAATTCTTGATGGTATAGGTAGTAAAGAAATAGGTCTATAATTTCGGACCTCTGATTTTTTCCCAGATTTGTATACAGGTATTACTTTAGCTGTTTTCCAATAGTTAGGAAATATTGATGTTTTAAGTGACAAATTAAAAATATACAATAAAACTGGAGCCAAAAGTTCAATGCATCCTTTATAAATAAAAACTGGTATATTATCACAAGCAATACTTTTTTTATTTTTTATTAATTTTGTAGAATGGTATATTTCATCCAAATCAAATTTTAATATGTTTATGGAATCATTATTGAATATAAGATTTTGAATAAATGGATATTCCAAGATTAAGTTATTATCCAATTCACATTGAGTTGAAAAATAAGTCATAAAATCATTTGATTCTATATCTACTACACATGTATTTTGTCTAACTGAAGTATAATGAGTCTTTATTACATTCCAAAAATATGCTGGATCTTTATGTATTTTGTTTTGAGTCAGTTTAATATATTCTTGAAAATCATATTTTTCAAGTACTTTTACTATGCGTCTATAATTCCTATAGTTATTCAAATACAAAAAGCATTTATATTTCTTATAATATCTATGAAAAATTTTTTTTCTCTTTATACATCGAACTAGTTTCACAGAGAACCATTTTGGAAATTTAATACCTTTACTTTGCTTAACTGGAATGAATCTATCAACAGTATCTGACAATATTTGATGAAATATATTGGTAGCTAATGATGGGCATTTACATTCATAAACTTCACTCCAAGAAATATGTTTAATGGCTTGATACAGATTATAATAGTCTCCTCGTGCATAACATTTATTTGCATAGGTTATGGAATTTTTCCTGAATCTAGTTCCCACTGACAGTTGCAATTCTAGTGCTGGATGGTATACATCTTCTGATACTAGAGGATATTCAGAATTATTAATAATTATATCTGTAATTCTTGTAAATATCAAATCCAAAATATAATTTTGTTTATTAAATATTTTGTTTACTTGTTGTAGATCTAATAGTTTAATAAATTGATCCAGTTCAATGAATTTTGGTGTATTTTCTTTTTCCTTAGTGTTTTCATGATAAGCAACATTGAAATCTCCTAAAAGAATCATTTCATATTTATATTGTATGAGATATAATTCCAGGATTTCAAGATTTTTTCTGAATTCATTTATTGATATATTTGGTGGTATATATAAATTTCCAATTATGAGTTTTGAGTTTTTTATCTCTAATTCAATCCATACTGACTCAAAAGTTATATTTTCAATATTTATCTCTTTATGTATAATATCATTCTTGACAGCTGTTAGTACACCACCTCCTCTTGATGCAATGGTGTTTGGTCTATCATATCTAATTACATTATATCTATTATCTATCAATTGATCATTTATGATATTTTCTTGTAACCATGTTTCTGTGAGACAAATAATATCATAATTTTCAGTAAGAATATTATAATAATAATAATAATAATAATAATAATAATAATAATAATAATAATAATAATAATAATAATAATAATAATAATAATAATAATAATAATAATAATAATAATAATAATAATAATAATAATAATAATAATAATAATAATAATAATAATAATAATAATAATAATAATAATAATAATAATAATAATAATAATAATAATAATAATAATAATAATAATAATAATAATAATAATAATAATAATAATAATAATAATAATAATAATAATAATAATAATAATAATAATAATAATAATAATAATAATAATAATAATAATAATAATAATAATAATAATAATAATAATAATAATAATAATAATAATAATTCAATTCAATTCAATTCATTTATTTACCGTACAAAACTACAGCATAAAGCCAATTACAGTATTGCACCATAACAAATATATAAATACATAAATGAGTTTAAATGACAAATTATTAATATAATTATGTGCCACATTTCAATAAAAGATAATTAACACATTTAAAAATCTAAAGTAAAATTAAATATCAGCATATAAACAATTATTATTAAAACATTAATAATAACAAATAAATAAAAGGGATAAATATAAAGCACGTAACAAAATAATAATAATAATAAAACAATTTAACATATATATATAAACAAAATCAAGTTAAACCAATCAAATATGACATTTAAATTTAATAACATTACAAAATTGATTATAATCTAAATTGAAGTAATTATTATTACTACAAATCTGATTATATAAATATGGTAGTCTAAATAAAGGAGAAAATCTAAGAACATTGGAATGACAAGTTTTAATGTAACAAACAGAAGCAGACCGAGTATCATGCACATGAGATCTAATTACAACAGTAGAAATTGTGTCAGATAAAAGAACTATTTTATTAATAAGTTTATAAAGATATTTAAGATCTCTATATTGTCTTCTAGAAGAAAGATGAACAACAGTTTTATTTCCCAAAGAAACATATTTAAAAAACTTATTACTCACTGATTGTAATAAGTTACATCCCTGTTTAGAGCTAGGATTCCAAATGACTGAACAATATTCAATGATGGGAAGAACCAATGATAAAAATAATTTAAATTTTGTATCACCACTGAAATGATGACCAAACCTTAGAATAGTACCTATAATTTTTAAAGCTTTACCAATAATCATTTCCAAATGAGGAAGAAAGGATCCATTACTAGAAAATATAACTCCCAAATCCTTTTGAGATTCAACAGAAATAATTTTGTGACAATTAATAAAATAAGAAAAATGCAAAACTTCAGATTTTTTAGAATACGAGACTAAGGAACATTTACTGAAATTAACAGTCATATTATTTAAATCACACCAAGCACTAAAATTATCTATATCCTTTTGAAGAAGAGTGCAATCAAACACAGATGTGATTCTTCTAAAGATTTTACAGTCATCTGCATAGCACAAAAGATAAGAAGATTTTAAGCAATCCTTAAGGTCATTCATATAAATGTTAAAAAGCATAGGTGCTAAAATACTACCCTGAGGAACTCCAAAATTACATTTGAACTTAGATGAAATAGTATTATTAAATTTAATATATGCAGTACGACCATGAAGAAAGGATTGAAACCAATAAACAAGCTTAGTAGAAAAACCCATTTGATATAATTTGCAAAGAAGAATACTGTGGTCTACTTTATCAAAAGCTTTTGATAAATCAAAATAAACAACATCAAGTCTCTGCTGGTCCTCAATTGCATGAGCTATATGATCATAAATTGTTAACAAATTAGTTTCTACGGATCTATTAGGTATAAAACCATGCTGTGAAGAAGAAATGAGTTTACTAACATCTAAAATAATTTTATTATAAACACACCTCTCAAAAATTCTAGCAATAGTATGTAAAACAGAAATAGGTCTATAGTTATTAAGACAATCACGTGAACCATTCTTAAAAATTGGGACCATTTTGTCACACTTAAGCACATTAGGAAAAACACAAGAATTTAGTGATAAATTAAAAATAAATGCAAGAGGAACTGCAATAAATTCAGCTAGCCCTTTGTAAATAAATGAAGGAAGATCATCATTTCCCAAACTAGAATGAATTTTAAGTCGCTTAATAGCCATAACAACATCATCCTTAGAAATATGGTCAATCATACAATGAACAGTTGAAGAATTACAAAATAATGCAATATTTGAAGATATTGCATCATGTGATGAATATACATCAGCAAAATGTTTTGAAAAGTCATTTGCACTTAAAGTGAAACCATGAGTAGCTTGAACCTTTTTTCTACCCAAACCAGACTTTTTAATGAAATCCCAAAATTCTTTAGGGTTAGATGAAATATTAACCTCAATTTTTCTAATATAATTCTTCAAATCTCTTTTATAAACATGCTTCACCAATCTTCTGAAATTAATAAAATTATTATAAAAAAAGATATTCTGTGTTTTAAAATAAAGTCTACGATGATAAGACTTCCTTTTAATAATTTTAATAAGATCGCATGAAAACCAACGATCGGAAAACCCTTATAAAAAGGTCGCTTATTGGGAATATACAAATCAATAAAACCATTAAGAATCTTTAAAAACTCATCCAAGCAATAATTTACATCATTAAAAGAATACAAAAAATTCCAATTAACTTTAGAAAAGTTTCTACAAAAATCAAAATAATTACCCTTCCCATAATCCTTTCTTAAAATATTAGAAAAATTAATCTTTGAGTGACAAACGTTAATATAAAACTCAAAAGGTGGATGATGAGCATCAATAGGAAAATTAACAGAGACAACTTGAAAATTACTAACTACTGTTGAATTACATAAAATATAATCCAAAGTACGATGAGAGGAATTAACAAATGGGTTATATTGCTTAAGTCCTAAAAATTTACAGAACTTTAACATTCTAGAAGCCTTAGAAGACAAAAGAGAAAAATGTGTAGCAATTCTACCCTGATATAAATCCGGAATATTTAAATCACCAGTAATAATAATATTATCATAGCCAATCAGAAAATCTTCAAGTGATGTCAAAAAATAATCAAACTCCAACAATGACAAAGTGGGTTTGAGATAAACATTACCTATCTAATAAATTTAAAATTGTGATTTAAAGTAATTTCACACCATGTAGATTCACAAAAAGAAGAAGAAAAAGAAAGTTCTTTATAAAAAACATCTTTATGAAGAGCAATCAGAGTACCACCACCTCGAGAAATATTATCCATAGATCTGTCAGTTCGCAAAATACTGAATCTATCATCAAGAAAAGAACAATCAGGAAATTGTTGATTCAACCAAGTTTCTGTAAGTAAAATAAGATCAAAATGTTCTGTTTCAAAAAATTGTTTAATTTGAACACATTTAGTCCTCATACCTCTGACATTCATGTAAAAACAAGAAAGGCCTACCATGTTACCCACAAAGATAATGGAAACAACACAAATAAAACCAAAAAGAGAAAAAAAAAAGTGATAAAGAAAAAAAATAAATAAATAAAAATAAATAAATAAAATAAAATAGATAGTAAAACAAAATAAATTCTCTTAAAACCTTAGAGAACTAGCCAGAGATCCATAAAAAAAGAAATGGAAGCACCGCAAGACCATAAATTGGGGGATATTATTTCATTATGTTTATGTGCAGAAACAGAAACATAAAAGCAAGAAGACTTAGAATTATTCATATTAACTTTATGACAAACAATGCTAGTTTGTAAATTATTTTCAAGAAATACTGTAATATCTTTTGAACTGAGATTTACTGGCATATTAGAAAGAAAATATCTATTATAAGTTATATTAGTATTAGAATAAACATCAGCAAAATTAGATTTATTAAATCCATCAGATATATTAATTTTTTTAGTCCTTGAAAAATCATTTTTACTAGAAGATAAAGAGGAGTATCCAGAATGATTTATCCAATAGTTACTATTTGAATGAAAGTCAAGTGAATGTGATCTATAAGCTGGAATGAATTTGGGAGCAATATCTGGATAATTAAGAATTTTATGTCTAACAGACTTAGAATAAACATTAGCAAAATTAGATTTATTAAATCCATCAGAAATATTAATTTTTTTAGTTCTTGAAAAGTCATTTTTACTAGAAGATCGGAAGAGTATCCAGAATGATTTATCCGATAGTTACTATTTGAGTGAAAGTCAAGTGAATGTGAACTATAAGCTGGAATGAATTTGGGAGCAATATCTGGATAATTAAGAATTTTATGTCTAACAGACTTAGAATAAACATTAGCAAAATTAGATTTATTAAATCCATCAGAAATATTAATTTTCTTAGTTCTAGAAAAGTCATTTTTACTAGAAGATAAAGAAGAGTATTCAGAATGATTCATCCGATAGTTACTATTTGAATGAAAGTTAAGTGAATGTGATCTATAAGCTGGAGTAAATTTGGGAGCAGTATCTGGATAATTAAGAATTTTATGACTAATAGACTTTAGGGAAGATACATTAACAGGAAGACCTCCATTATATCTTTTATCCATAAAAGAAGCACTCTGTAAATTATGAGCTGGAATGACTTTAGAAACTGCAGCTGGATAATTTAGTTTTTTAGATTTCACAGACTTTAAAGAAGATAAAGTAACAGGAAAACCTCCATTATCTCTTTTCCCCACAAAAAAAAAATTTGGTGATTTAAATTTACCATGAGAAAAAAAACCAGAATCAGAAAAGCAATCACTAATGGAATTTACCTCAAGCCAGGATGAGTTATAAAAACATCTACTTTTAAATTTGGAATGAGGCAAATTCATAAATACATTATTATTATTATTATTATTATAATTAATTTCATCACTAACTAAATTAACTTCAGGAACACAATCATCCAATTTGATATTTTCACCAAGATCTTCAGGGCAATAGGCTGAAGAATGATCCCTATCAATGGAAGAACTAAAAATTTGATCAGGATATTCAGAAGATGACAAAATGCATTGAGTGCCAATATCATTAGTATTAACATTTTTACCAAGATCTTCAAGGCAATTGGATGAAGATGAACATACAATGTTATCACCTTCAACAGAAGAGGAATAATCTCCAGGAATAGAACTAAAAATTTGATCAGGATATTCGGAAGATGATAACATGCATTGAGTACCAATAGCATTAGTATTAATAAGTTTATCTTTGATCACTGAAGAATTCCTACAACGATGAGACATTTCAATTATTAAATTATATATAAAAGAAATAGGAAGAGATAAAATCATTTCAAAAGAAAAATTGCTAGAATCATGAATAACACTGTCAATTAAACTATCTATATTTTTAACATTATTAGCAGAGTCAAATTCATTAACAGCAAAGTTTCCAATATTATTATTTCCAATCTTAGGAATTAAGTCAATATTATTAGTGGATAAATCCATATCAACATCTGCATTAGAAAGACCGTCCAAAGATGAAACAGCTTTATTATTGTCAAACTCATCTATAGCAAACTTTCCAACACTATTATTTCCAATCTTAGGAAATAAGTCAATATTATTAGGAAATAAGTCAATATTATTAGGGGATACATCAGCATCAACATTAGAAAGATCATCTAAAAATAAAACAGTTTTATATTCATCACATTCATTTACAGGAGAGTTTCCAGCATTATTATTTCCATTATTGATTTTATTTTTGTTAACTTCAATTACAGTAGAGTTTGCAATATAATTATTCCCATTATTAGAAGATAAGTCAACATCTATCTTAGAAAGATAATGTAAGGGTAACAAATCTTTATTTTTATCAAATTCATTTACAATAGAATTTATAACACAATTATCTCCATTAATTCTACTATTCACACAATTAGTTAACTTAACTATCTGAAACTCATTATCTAAAACAGGATTATCAGCAATATTATCTGTCAAAAATACCTTAGACATATAATTACACTCTATACATTTATAGAAGCCAGAACCAATAGTATGAAAAATATCAGCATCAACTTTACTTAATCTAAGACAAGAGGTATGAAACTTCCCCTGACATTGACCAGAACAATTGATACGGTTAGCAGGATCCAATATAGCAATAGAACAGACCTTACAAACAGATGAAACTGAGCTAGAATCAGAGATTATATCAGTATCAGATAAAACAGAAAGAGATGAATTCATCGTAGAAATTTGGGAGACATAAGAATTCAAAATAACAGAAGCCTTCTTATAATAAGAGCTACAGTATTCACATAAAAATTCAGAGGTATTATTAATAGAATCAATGGAAGTATCTTTATTAAATAAATTATAACATACTATATGGTATCTAAGGCCACAAAAACCCAAGCATTTTAAAAATTTTTGTCTACCAAAAATATCAGACAAACACAAAGCACAAGGAAATTTAAAAGGCGCCATCTAAAATATAACTAACAAAAAAAAGTAGATACAGGATAATAAATAAATCCCATCTAAGTACACAATTAAATCCCTTAGACTAAAAATAATAAAGTGAATAAATGCATTATAGTAAAATAATTTAATTATAAAACAAACAATGGCAATATCTGTTACTTAACAAAAAAAAAAAAATTAATAAAATTGGGAAAAACAAATCTAAGGAAATACAAAAATTATATATTAATTAAATTATATAAATATATATTAAATTGTATTATATATATAAAAAACAAACAATATCCAAGACAAGATTATTAAATATATCACAATTATATATTAGGTAAATTATATAAATATATATTCAATTGTACTATATATATAAAAAACAAACAATATCCAAGACAAGATTATTAAACATCACAATAATATATTAGGTAAATTATATAAACATATTCAATTGTACTATATATATATATAAAAACAAACAATGTCCAAAATAAAATTATTAAAAATATCAAAATCACTATGTCTTAATTGTTTATGAGATAACATTTTATATCAATTGAAAATTAATCAGACAGTCTTTCTTCAAAACGATATAATAAATCAAATTTGTTATTTCTATTAACAAAGAATCCCTTATAAATGTTTTTGTCTTCCATAAACATTGCATAAACTCAAAGGACAAGCTATAGAAAATGTTCAAATCTTGTTATATATTATAAATAAAAATAAAAAAGGTGCCATTATATATTATAAAAGTGAAGTAATGTATATGTAAATAAAATATCCAATTGTATACATTATATCTGTAATATGCTCCATATCCATAAGCAAATTTACATATAAACATATGTTTCAAACAAGTTTAAAGAAAAGATAAATATCCTAAGGTGAAGTAACTTGGAAAATACTAGATTATACTAGATTATATGAAGATAAGAAATCACTAAGTAATTGAAAACAATAACTTATCAATCTTATCCAAATTGAATAAATTATTTAAAAATAAATAAAAAAATGTCAAATTAAAACTTTATAGTAGATTTTTGTATAAACCGATATAATAGTCAATAAATCTTATAATACCAATAAACCATAAAAATAAAATAATGAAAAATATTTTCCAAAAATAAACTATAAGCTTTACTAAAAATATCCTCCAGGCATATTAGTTTCTCAGTAAAGATCTCTCTCTCAAAAAAAAAAAAAAAAAAAACCACTAAAAAATTCATTTATTTATAAAATTCCCAAGGCGTATTAGATCACAGTAAACAATCCATTTAAAAAAAAAACCATTATGAAAAATCCATTAAAATAAGCTACTTCAATTAATTAATTTTGACGTCAAAGTATATCTGCAGTTGTCAAAAGATCAATTATACTAGAACAATAGAAAAAGTGAAAATCCATAAAAAAACATATTTTGATCGAATTAATTTCACAGAAAATATGCACATGTTAATCCTTGATCAAAGATTTATAAAATGTATAAATCTTATAAACATAGTTCCAAATTAAATGATGTCTACCATAAAGCTAATGTTGACTTAAGCCCTTTGTCCATATAATAACATAGAAGAAACCGGTTTGATATCCAAAAAAGCTGATAAAATAAATAACGAAAGGCTCCTTTAAAAAAAAAAATTCCAATACTTTTAAGAGAGGGGAAAAAAACACGTCCTACTTCTACAAGAGACAGCAGAAATATAATAATAATAATAATAATAATAATAATAATAATAATAATAATAATAATAATAATAATAATAATAATAATAATAATAATAATAATAATAATAATAATAATAATAATAATAATAATAATAATAATAATAATAATAATAATAATAATAATAATAATAATAATAATAATAATAATAATAATAATAATAATAATAATAATAATAATAATAATAATAATAATAATAATAATAATAATAATAATAATAATAATAATAATAATAATAATAATAATAATAATAATAATAATAATAATAATAATAATAATAATAATAATAATAATAATAATAATAATAATAATAATAATAATAATAATAGAAATTGGAATCAGAAATGCCATGCCTGTATTTTAAAAAATGAAAATGTGCTTGTAGGAACATAAATTCCGTTGTCACATTTAATATAGATCAATGGAAGAAGAGGCTCATGACAATTGTGAACTACACTAATTGTACCATGGTTGATATTCATTTAATGATTATTAACCAAAGATTTTACAATGTACCTGTTTTAAATCCAGTCTCAATGATGACTATTGATGATAATTTGCTGCTAATGCTTGTTCCATTTATAGTTTTGTGTTTTTTATCATTACAGTCCTTTCTACTCTCCTTTATACTTTGTTTTGTTATATATTATACACTGACCTGTGTATATATTATATATGAATTATTAAAAATCAATCAACACTTAGACAATTCCAATATCAATAACAATCAACAATTTCAATCTGTTGTCAAGGCACACTTGACAATAGGTTGAAATTGTTGATTGTTATTGATATTGGGATTGTCTAAGGATTGACCATTTTTTAATGACTACTTATAAATTTATTTATAAATTCATTTAGCCTTGAGCATTATTACACTTATTTTTTAATACATGAATTGTAAACTTAAAAAAAAAACTATAAAAACTAACATTTGTTTTAAGAACTCTAACTACAAACATAAAAGAGTTATCATGGAAAGAAATAATACTTATATTTTGAATGTTTTTAAGGTTAAACATCTTGATGAGGTTTTATTGATTTAACCTTCATTCAGATAAAAAATGTTACTGAATTATATATGTTCCATCATCTAAATTCTATTCACTTTTACTTGTAGTTTCAGATATAATTATATTTAGATTTTAATTAAGACTAAGATGTAATATAATATTTTAATAAAAATTTTAATTCAACAGTCCATTTGTTAATGTAATAGTAAGAATCTACTCATATTACTAAAAAAAGAATAATTCATGTAACTGGTTTATAGAAAGTAACCATAAACACAAATTTATTAGTTCTTATTTGGCACCACTTCTTTATTTCATCAGAAGATAAATATATTTTTCTACAAGATATTTTGCTGTAACTTTTGAGAGGTTTGGTTTGGAATACATTCCTTGGCTTCTTTGCTTCATTTTTTCTTTAATTGTTCTTCAGTTTGTATTTTTAAAAATTAAATGTTTTGTTGTTGTTATAATATTTTTTTAATGAAAAAAAAAATTATTTATTTTTATTAAATCTTCATGATTTAGAAATTTTTTATTAAAATTATATGTTCAAATAATGAAAATAATCTTAAAAATAAACTAATTTTACAAATAAAAAAAGAGTAATAAATAGTAATGAATTATCAAAAACAATAAATTTAATTTCAGTTTTTAGTTTTAAAAAGTATATGTAACAATAAAATATCAAATCTTCAATATGTTTTATATTTAAATTATATATGCAAATAATAAAATTAATCTTGAAAATAAAAATTAATAAAATTTCCAATTAAAAAAATTAATAAGAAAAAGTAATAAAAAGTATATTCTAACATTCCATAAATTTTTAGCGGACTAATTTTCTTTTTAATTAAAAAATATATTCAAACCAAAGCTATATGTAAATGCCAAATGCTTATTAAGGAATTAACATCTAATATATTTTAAAAAGTAAACAAATAAAAACAAATCTACACGTAAATGCCAAATACTTATTAAGAAATTAATATTTTTTTAAAAAAAGCAAACAAAAAAATACACCAATTTTTATTTTTTTATCAACAAGCAAGTTTATTTCCCCTAAGAGCATTTTAAATTTCCCTTTCTTTATTTAGTGATTGCTCCTGACATCTAGGGACAATAATTACCATTAAAATCTTAATTTGTTAACACATCAGTTTTGAAATTTGCTAAAAGATTGCATTTTGAAGCAATAACAGAAAGGTAATTAATTCTGTTGTGTAAATTTATTTTCATATATTGAAACTAATCAAAATAATTAAATAAATAATTTAATTTTTTTAAAAAGTTATAAACATTGCTACTATCTAATGTTCTATCACATTTACTAGGTTGATATTATATATATATAACAGTAATGGTATAATGGCCTCTAAAAGTTCTAGTATAATTATAAATATTAAAGTGCTAATGTAAATTATATTGAAGTGATAACAAGAAGTAGCAAACTACAAATTATATTGATTGTATTTACTTATTCACAGTACTATGGTGTCTGTTTAACTACCTGCCTTTGGGCAGGAAAATCAATCTACCTATATCATTGTATTAACTTAAAACTAAAAAAAAGAATACTTTTGAGTTTAACACTCAATATTGCATAGAGTAACTCTAAATATCTTCAATGTTAATATAATTAAATGATACTATCTATCATAGCACATAGTTCAAAGACCTATAGCTATTTCAAATAATATTAAACAATGCAAAAACATTTCTCAGACTTTTTATACTTTTTTTTAAATGCTAGTTTTATTGCTGACAGTTGAGCCACTATGTAAACAATGTCTCTTTGATATCTAGTGCTGGCTTACTCGCTCTGATCTGTGTAGTAATATGGCTTCATAATATGTACTGCCAAACATATAATTGCTAAATATAATAAAGATTTTGATTGTAAATTATCATGAAATAGGAAAAATTGAATGCTTTATTGTTCAGGAAACCCCAGAAGTGATTGTTAGGCTGTGATTCATCGATCTTGAGGTTCCAGAGTCTATTACTGTATCTTTGCACCAAATCATGAAGAGTAAAAAATAAATGGTTTATTGCTTGAAAGTTTATAAGAAGTTTGATCACAGTGGAAGCAACAATCCATGAACCTGAACCTACAGTCCAAACTACTCAACTACATTAATCAATGCAGAGTCAAAGAAATGACCATTGCTCTAAAGTTGTTCATAAAGAATTTCAGCAATGGAAGTGACAGGACTGGACCACAATCCATAAAATTTTGAGCACCAGAATCTGCCATTCTGTTATTGCACTAATCTACACAGTTATCAATAGATAATAGTAAACAAATAAAATCAAGTGATGTAGTTTAATAAGCAGATTTTTTTACCAGACTAAATGTGGCTATAATTAATATCAAACTGAGGTCACTAAAATATGTAGCTGGGCTACAAGCAGATAGCTTTGCTTTAAAATCTTAATGTTTTTTTTTCCAAACTTGATTATTGTCTTGAATAATATAAAAGGCGAAGATGGCTGAAGTGTGGGTACAATACTGCTCCTCATCAAAAATGTCAATATCTAGAAACTATTTGAGATTTATTTATAATACTATCAGTTACGGTCCATTTATTGTTTAATATTACAATAAATAGCTTTGGGATAAATTAAATTGTGTGAATTGTTGATGTTAATAGTAAGTTTAGTGATAGCATCTAATCCCTCCACCGTTATTTCTATTAGTGCACTGCTTTCTCACTTAGTGATTAGCCTAATCCTAGGATTGGTAGAATTTTATAGTATTAAAAAATAAATTAATATGGAAAATAAAATATAAAGTTACATATTTAAATATGCATAAACATGAAAACAGACTCACATGACTTTATCATGTGATTCTAGCTCACACATTGCTGTTCTAAAAGCATATTCTTTTACCTTCACCGTAGCTATATTATCTAATGTAAGCTTTAGCAACTGATAGATGTCAGATGATAGTATTGAATAAATATCTATATATGTATAATAATTAGATATATGGTTTATTGCAGGAAGGTCATATGATATTTAATCACCCACTTGTGCAGAACAACCAAAATGAGTCTTTATATATATATATATTGTTAAGCTGAATAATGGTGGATCTGAGATGAGAGGAATAATGATAAAAAAAATGTGAAATTTTTGTTTTATCCCTTCAGAAGATTTGAAAAGTGAATAGAAACAGGTTTTAACTTTTGTGGCAGTGAATATTAAATTGTCAACATGGGTATAGAGTTCCTGATTTTTGATACTTCTAATTCACCTGAAGACTAAACATTGTTTATAAAAGTCACCCACAGAGAGAGAGAGAGAATTGGGTAAGTTTTTATAGCAGAACTGTTAGAATATCGGCAGAGTTAAGATGAGAGAAATAGTGATAAAAACCCAAAATTTGAAAATATATATCTATCAGCCCCTACATGAGAATGACTCGATGAAAAATATCAAACGGTTGACATAGATATAAAGTTTTGGGTATTTGATGTCTTTAGCATATCTATCAAACAAAGGTTGTTCGCGAAATAGATGCATAGTAAGAGAGAATGATCTAGGTTTCGACCCCAGTAAATGCTTGCAATATAGTAGAATTGAAATAAGAGAGATACTGATAAAAACGTGAATGTATATACAGAACGAGTATTTATTTATTTTTTTATCGTTTTAGTTCTTAATTAATACTCAACAATAATTATATTATGAACAGGTGCTAGATTTTTATTTTTTTCCGTAGAATTTTTTTTTAACCTTCTGTAAAAAAATTAATTACATTTTTGTTTTCTATCTGGTAACTAAATTTTAATGACTTCGTTTTTTAATCATACAGCCGACATTATTTTGTTACTTTGTAAAACTGAAAACGTGCGAATAGATTTTTTCTTAGCTTTCTTAATAAAGAATTCAATTTTGTCTTTGATTAAGTGAAAAACTAAAGAAATATTTATATAAAGTGAAGTACTTACAATGTAAAAGTTTTTCCTTTGGTAATAATATATATATAATGCGATAAAGATTATCTGGAGGGGGAGGGGGGGCTTAATGATTATAAAAATTATATTAAGCGCAGTCCAAACTTTATGGTATGAATGATAAAATAGTTTTCAAATTGTTCTCCCGAAGAAAAAATGCCTTTCCAATAGTCCCTCATAGAGAAGCAGTGAAAAAGGTATTCTTTACTAGATGGACCAATTATGGAGTAGTGAATACTTGAATGATTTATCCCCTAGAGGAGAACATTTAGGTTGTCATTAACTGACAAACATTAATTAATAGATTGCGTTGGCTATGATCCCATTTCTTTAATAAAAAATTATATGCTTAATTAGATATTAGAAAAAAAATCAAGTTTTATTAAATCTGGGTTTGAACCAGTGTTATAGATATACAGATGGATAATCTACAATTGCAACATGAACAAAATTATTCAAATTTTCTAATGAAATTTAGAAACTTTTAAAGTATTACAATTCTTAAAGTATTAAATTTTTGAATACCAGATATGAATTTGCGTTGCACTAATATATGTAATATACTAAACAAGGGGTGAGTTATTTTTTATTATTAATATAATTGGTTTATTTCTCAGGAATTCACTAGAATTTCAGATACTGGAAGTAACACAGCTGGGTCATGATTCATGCACCATGAGTTCCAGAGTCTGCATTCAACCACTACACCAAATCATACAGGGAATTTGTATTATCATTAGATGATATCAGTACAATATATATTCTTAAAGGTCATATGAATAGATTTGTGTAATATGATTTATTGATTTTTTAGGCTTCTTGCAAAAGCATAAACAAGAACTCACTAAATATAGGGATTGAGTGACCTGTGATTTGTGTAATATGATTTATTGATTTTTTAGGCTTCTTGCAAAAGCATAAACAAGAACTCACTAAATATAGGGATTGAGTGACCTGAAAACTTTCATCAAGTAATCTTTCATTGCATGACAGATATATTCTAGTTGGTTAGAGTGTCATTAAATTCAATATAAATTAAATCAATAACAAACAAACACAGTCTTCTATTTTAAAAATAGCCTATTAATTTCAATATATATATACAAAACAAACCCCATGCAAACTTCTTTATAAATCTTGATTTATTACATGACTATACGACTATATTCTTTTATAGTCTTTATCAAGAAACGACTAAAAAGTAAATTAAAAAACAATTAATATAAATATTCCACAATAATCCAATACCTATAACAAATACAAATAACTATTCTCTTAAACTCTTCTAACAAACAATCTGACATTTCCATTAAATCCCTTTCATAAATAATCCTGTATAATTATTGAATTAAATCAACCTTTTTTTTTTTTCAATTAGCAACCTATTCATTATAGGTTTTATTTCATTAATATAAATTTTTTCATATATGAAAAAATTATAAAAGAAGAAATTTATATTAATGAAATGAAACCTGCAATGAATAGGTTCATAATTGGAAAAAAAAAAAAAAAAATTAAATAATTATAGGGGATTATTTTAAGAAAGGAATTTAAGAAACAAATGTAATGGAAATTTAACATTATTTGTTAGGAGAGTTTTAAGATGAGTTATTTGTATTCGTTATATATATATATTGGATTATTGTGAAATATTTATATTTGTTATTTCTTAATGTATTTTTTAGTTGTTCCTTGATAAATATTATAAAAGAATATAATCAAAATGTTGGAATATTTTTTGTACTTTATAATTGTTCATATAATAAATCAAGGTTTATAAAGAAGTTTGCTTGTGGTTTGTTTTGTATATATATTCATAAATCTAAACATTATTGATTCAATTCCCACAATAATATTATTACTGTCCAGGTCAGCAACATGTGAAAAAAAGAGGAAATCTTGTGTTATATACTAACTAATGTTCAAATTTGCATATTTTATATAATGAGCATGCTAATAACTCTCAATAAGCTTTTCCAAATACCCCTATCAGACTGATTTGTAGCTGCTGACTGTCATCAGTGAGGTGCTAGGATATTCAGTCATAAGATTTAAAAATACCAGGTCAAGACCAGTATTTATTTAATGATTTAATTTTTTTTATTTTTTTATTTAATAGTTAACTATTAAGTAGAAAATCTTAAATTTTCAGACATTTATATGTCTTCAAATCCAGCTACCTAACTTAAATAACCATATGGGACTGAACTAAGTTTAAATACATCATATATTAATAGCTTTAGCAATATAATATCCCAAAGCCTCAAGAGCAAAGCTATAATTGCAAGAAAATCAAATACATCATGTGACTTAATGTTATATAATGAGCAAGCTAATAGCTCTTAAGAAGCTTTTCCGAATATCCCTATCTTCAGATTGGTTTCTGCTGCTTTCAATTATTGCTTGCAATTATAGTTTTTCTCTTGAGGCTTTGGTGATGTTATATTGCTAAAGCTATTAATATATGGTGTATCTGAACTTAGTTCAGTCCAATATGGCTATTTAAGTTAGATAGCTAGATTTGAAGACATATAAATGTCTGCAAATTTGAGATTTTCTATTTAATTGTCAACTATTAGATGAATGTTGGGCTTGACATGGTATTTTTAAATCTAATGCCTGAACATCCTAGCACCTCACTGATGACAGTCAGAAACTAGAAACTGTTCTGAGGATAGGAATATTTAGAAATCTTGCTAAGAGCTATTAGCACGCTCATTATACATTTGTAGTACAAATTTATTAAATCAAGTCACATGATGTATGACTTGATTTTCTTGCAATTATAAATTTGCATATGTTTGTTCATCTGCATAACAAAGTGGGTTCTTCCTTCTTTGCAACCTAAAGTTGAGTGTGCTTTTGGTGAAGTTCACATAAACATACCTTTCAAATGAAGGGAAAAATCAATACATCCTAACAATTGAAAAATTAAATGTATTTTGCAATAAAATTTGAATTTTTCTAAAAGCATTTAATAATTAAAACTAAATGATAGAACACATAATTGCAGATTTAATAGGTATTGCTTCATGTAAAAAGTTACCAATGAATTTTTAGTATATCTTAAACCATTCTATTTTTTAAATATATTACTGTTGCAAACCAAAGAAAACTAGACCATGAAAAAAAACAAGGTGATAATTTAATATTTTATATTTCACTATCTAATATGCATGGATTGGTTACATGCAGACTACACAACAGAAACATTGTTTTTCTTAATATTTACATCTTTATGTATGCATTTATTATGTTTTTCAATTAAAAAAAAAAATAAAATCAAGCATATATTTAAATATGCATTTACAGTTTCCAGAATGCTGTAATGACTGGTTTTTTACGGTTTCATTTTGGTCTTAGGGTAGTATGAGTCAAAGCACTTTTTGAATCCAATATAAAGTATGCATTGCAGCATAATAGTAGTTAAAAAATATTGGATAATAACTTATAGAGAATGGGTTCTTTTGTGGCAGCAATTTTAAAATTAAACCCACAAAGTGATATAGTATAAAATTATGTCAGCTATAGCATATCAAAAATTAGAGATATTCTCAGTAGCTTATACAATATTTTGTGCCAAGTTCTGATTGAATTGTACAGTACTCTATAACAAATTTGTTATTGCCATTCAACATGTTAAAAAGTAAGATTCTGTTTTCAGCTTTGCATAATTGATTATGAATTTAATAACTTTTAAAGATAATTTCCCATCTGACTGATAAATTAATTTCACTCTGAATTACCAACAATGTTGACATAGGGATGCTTATTAACATCAGAATTATAAGAATAGATGGATTCATTTGATTCTTGATTCTTTGTTAAACATTTAGAGTGTTTTTAATTCATAGTCTGAGGGGGAGGATAATTTATTCCCTTTGTAAAATATATATAAATTAGAAAAAAAATTAATTTTGAATTATGAAATTCTATTGATAAGTGTTGCATAATTGATTTTTTATTAACATGATCATTTTGAGCTTTTTCATTGACAAAGACCAAAATCAACAGATTTAAATTTAAAAAATTAAAACATGTATTTAGCATTTTAATACTAGCTATTATGTAACAATATCAAGGAACAAATTTTGTTTCCCATGTCTAATGAGAGAAAAAACTTCTCTATATGAATTCAAAGTTGGGAAAAAAAAACATGGAATATTATTGAATCATCTAAAAGTGAAAGTTTTATTTAAAACATTTTTTTTTTCATATGTCATAGCATCGGCCGGGATGCGAACCCACAACTGTCTGCAACCAACTACTTGCTTGCAAGATGGCTGCAATGACCTCTCAGCTAACAATGCTTGACTGAAACATTTATTTTATTTGGCAGTTTGATCCACAATATAAAATTGAGTTATTTTCCTGTATCAGTCAAGGGCTTTTTGTATAGATCATGTGTTGTGAAAAATGATTCTGTAACAAATAACATGAATCAATGACATTTCATATATTGTACAAAGTTTGAGCAGACCATAATTTATCAGATAGGAAGATTGACCCATGGATGTCCTTTGGCTGTGTTATTACTTTATTTATTGTGAAAGATGGGACAACAGTAATGGCATTAAAAGTTTTGGATTTTGTGACTCAGTACAAACAACCTAAGATAGATAAATTCCTTTTTAAAAAACAATTTTGATCACTGGGAATTTATTTGGAAAACTATTTAACTTTGTTTAAGAAGTATTTGCCAGTCATTCAAAAAATACTGAAGAAGATTCTTAAAATTTGAAGATATGGATGGTTGCTGTTATCAAGCAGTTGAATTTATCAGTAGAAAAAGGAGCAACAGATATTTGAAAGTTATTTAGAATTATATGCATATAATAAAGTGTACCATTTTCTTTTGCACCTTTTAAACCAAATTTTTAAAAAGAGAGTGATACACTTTATTACATCATATGGAATCGAAGATTTCAAAAAAATGACATTAATTACAGTGTGTTTTTGTCTTGATTTAAAGTGGCCATCTAGGAGTTTGCTTTATATTGTCAATAATCATAATCACAGCACTGCTCAGATGATGAACGTATAGTCTCATTCAATTTGAATATTTTTTATATTAATCCTGCAAAAGAGAAATCATTAGGAAGTTCCCTTAAAATGCTCTAAAACTGCTAGAATCTCCATTGTAACATTCTGGTGATGTCTTTCAGTCCATTACATTAATATAATCTGGATTGTGTGAGAAACAATCCAATAGCACAAAATTTCATGTTTGGATAAGATATAATCAATTAATAAAATTAAAAGCTGCTTTTAAATCAAATTGTAAAAGATTGTTCAGATTTAGTCATTTTTTATACCTTTTTATAATATAATTGTTAAAATAGCAACAGCAGTCTTAAAGCCCATTGATGAATTCATGACATAATACAAGCCTTCAATTTACTGAGAAAAATTGAGCAAAAATTTGTATACTGTTTATCAAAGTTATGTAAGTTTTGCTTTGTCTACCAAAAACTAGATTGGGATTTAAAAATTCAAAAGGCTAGATTACAGAATGGCACTCAACTTTCTTATAAACTTCCAAGCAATAAACTATTTGATTGCTCTGCATAGTTTAGAGAAATGATAAAATGGCAGATTCTGGAGCTCAAGATATATGGTTTATGGTCCAGTTTTATCAGTTCCTGTGCCCAGACTTCCTGTGTACTCCTAAACAATAAACAATTATTTTTAATTGGCTTTTTAAAATTAAAAAAAAAAAAAGACTTTGTGAGTGAAGACTATAGAAAAGTACTTTTTATAAACAACATATGGAGCCATAATTTGAAATAATGTTAAGCCAACAGTGTTTTTTTTTTAAATTTAAATATGGTAAAATTTATAAGCAAAAAATGTGGCTGTTTTTGTTCATATCGATGTGAACCTACCATGTGAGACATTCAATGGCAATAAAAAATGCAAAGTAGTTGATGTACTCCAATGCAGTATTAAATTGATGGACTCAAGTTAAAAATGTATACATCAATTTGGAGTGTGGAAAAAAATCTCAGTTTGATCAATTGGAAGAAAATTATTGTTCTCAATCTGACACTTGATGTCTAAATGTCACATGATTTTCTAAGCAATTAATTTTATAGTTATTTGTTTTATTTTACAATTTAATTGGTTCTAGTGATATATTTAAAATGAGAAATTGTATACTAATTGGATGAACATAAACTTCTTGATGAGACTAGTTGTAAGTTTTTTATATTCATTTTGTAGTTTATTTATGCTTTCAGAGTGAAGCTTGTATTGCTTTAGAGCACCTAAGATTTATATGTATATTTAAGATGTTTTATTTGATATATTTGAGTCTTGAGATTTTACACTTTTTTGATATTATTGTTTGTATTTTTTGTTTTAGCTTATTGCAAGCTACAAAAAGAAGCACAATGGATGTATTAGTTTAAATAGTTGACAATAATTAAACTTCTTTGAAATTTAGTCATAGGAAAGAATAAGTTGATTCAGTAAGCACCTAAAAGGTTATACATATCTTTGATTTTAGAATCACAGAAATATTACATACATGAGATTTTTGACAAGTGAATACAAGTGTATGAAAAAAAAAAACTAAAACAAATAAGGATTTGGTGTTAGAATTGAAGAAAAAACTGAATGATATAAAATTAAAGTTTATTCTGATGGCTGATAAAAAAAATGATTAAAAGAGCAGTTAATTATCACCATAATAATGATATCAAGCCTTTGTAAGAACTTCATAAACTAAACTTTATGAATATTATAGTACGTCTATCTTTAGCAACAGAATATGAAACGATAAAACAAAATGTAGTATAATACCAGTGAATAGATAAAATTATATAGTTAGCTTTAAGAAATAAAATTTGCATTTTATTACCAAAAGAAAATCTTTTAATTTGGACAACAATACTTTGCACAAATACTGTCATAGATTATTCAGTTCCTATATTGGAATAAAATTTAGATGAAGTTTAAGTATTTTCAATTATCATCATAATTATTATTGTTGCAGTTATTTCTCTAGCATCTAATGCAGTAATTATTATTTGAAATTTTTAAAAAAGAATAGAAGGACACAATGTCAGCTGACATTCACTGTACCATTATCCCCCTTCAAATACTTATTAAGTAAAAGGTAATTTATGTTTTGAAGAATGCAACATTCTAACAGCTTAAAAGAAGCAAGTTAATAGTACAATGAGGAAAAAAAGTTACTGGTCAATTGATTTCCAAATTCCTTTTTTTAATGGTGATTAGGAAATACTCTGTGTGGTATCATGCAATGGCTGACTCTGTGGCTTAAGACTAATGAATTGCAACCATCTCTGTTAATTCTGTTCTTAAACTTCTGGGCAGTTTAAATTATTTACTTATTTTTTTTATTAGGGAATTGCCCAATTAAGACATAATTGATATTAATCAAAAGCATGGAGACTCTGATGATGTTAATTTTAAATATTAGTATTACTTATAATCGTATAAAAACTTTCATTAAAAAAGGTTATATTCTGGTCAAAAAGATGTTTTTTATTTTATTTCTGTTATATGAATTGAAGAATTTTGATCATAATGAACCAAAGTTCAAGCTCAATTCTATTTAATATTATTTAAAAAACATTATTAAATGAATCCTTTAATTTGAAGTAAATTTGACATTTTTAGTAGTGCAATTAATTGCAATGTGTCCAATTTTATTGCATCAGAATCAGAGGCTCACACCCATTTAAATACTATATTTCCCCCATGTAATTGGTTGCAATGGTACAGTGACAAAACCAGAAACTCAAGGCTCATGAGTCACAATGCAGTTTTGTCACTTATGATATCAAAGTTTTTATGAACTCCTCAGAGAAAAACCCATTTGTTATATTATTAACAATATGGTGAAAGGTATTCCATTTAATTGAGTTTTGAATTAAATGAAATGCAATAAATTATTAGTGGCTTTGGTAATAGTTTAATGTATTGATGTTAAAAATATAAATAATTATATGGGCAGTATGAGATATTTCAAAATCCATGTAATATATGAACAAAATAGTTTCAAACCAAGATTTTTTTTTTCTAAGCTGGAGATCAATTCAAGAAAATTTGGCTTTGAGTTTGCCATTTTAATATTTTACTAGACCATACAGAACATATTGAGAATAAGTTTTATAGCGTATATTATAATCTATTATTGCTTCAGCTGAAGGCATGAGTTAAACTATTTATTAAAGACAGTTGTCTTTTGATCATCACCAATGATTTATAAATTTTTCTGTAGCTTATTTTGAAATTAATGCTCATTTTTATTTCTAATTGTGTATTATGAGTCTCAGTTTTTCATTCAGTTATGTTGCTATACGTACTTTCTTCATATTTCTATTTAGACAATTGGCAATTCATATTTTTTTACAGTAATTTTAGATGTTTTTTTTTTTTTTTTAATGTAATTTTTTGAAGTTTTAATTCAAAATTTTTGTGTTTCTTTCTGACAAATAATTTTATGAACCAAATAAATACTATATATGATTTATCTACTATGGAGTCAGTAACCAATGAGAGAAATGCTTGTAAATGCACTATTGTGTGACATTTAAAAAAGAATGTATGGATTTTTTTTAAGAATATAAAATTGTTAAAAATATTTATTTTTCACTAATAAAGTATTTATACTATTATGCATATAAGTCTATAGTTTGTTAATTTTGTTAATATATTATCACTATTCCTTTTATAACAGCACTATTAATTTTATTTTTAACTCACTCTGCCTATTTTTTTTTTTTTGCTACTAAAAAAACTTCAACAAACTCTGATATCTTTTGTGTTTAAGCTATTATTTTACACTCACCTCCTGTGACTTTCCCAGTTAATATTGCTTTTTTATAAGTTTTGAGTAATCTGTTAGTTTCATATATGGACAAATATAAGTATTTTATAATTTATTTTTATATGTGCACCTTCAGCTATAATAAAAAAATATTTTTAGTTACCGATGATTAAAAAAATAATGAATATTTTAAAAATATTAGTGGTAAAAAACAATAGCATATATGTAATAATGGTAACACTAAAATTACTCCCTTCCTATCTCAAATTACATATAAAAACTTATGTAAATGCTATATATTATTTATTTATAAATTATATACTCTAAATATTTTAAAATAATTAATCTATTTATTTTTGTATATTTATTAAACATTTTAAATTTAAAACAAACATTATTTATCTTTTCAGCCTCTTTTGTAATTTAATTGTAATAATGGTGTCCATTTGACTCTTCTAGGTTACTGTAATTGACTTTGAAATGATACATACAGAAGATTTTTTGCATGACTAATATTACCATCTATTGCATAAATTTAAAACTATAATAGTTTAAATGACAAAAATCCATGTGTGACAACTAATTGATTATAAAAAGAAATGTTTTGTGGGGAAGAGACAAACCAATGGAACTTTCTTAGACAATAAAGCAGTCAGAAAAAGGGTTAAGATTTCAGTGTTTTCTGTAAAGTTTTATTTTTGATTAAAGATTTTTATTGATTGAAAATTTGATTTAATAAGATTTTAAGCATCAATAAGAATCCTAAGCAATATTGTTTTTATCACTATCAAAATTTTTTTTGTCCATGTATAGAAAATTGTCAAAAACATTATATTATATTAAACTAAAAATGATTTTAAAATAAAGAACATAAAAATTAAAAATGTAAATATTGCAAGAGAAGATAGCATTATATTTTACTTCTTCTATGGATGATATTTCATATATTTCTTGTTATTTAAATATATATAATAGAACATTCATGGTTGTTTATGATTAACAAATCAATAGGAATTTCTATTTGTGCTTTGTTTTCGTTATTATTAAATTTAATAACAAGATCAATTTCTGATTTTAATTTTTACATAAATATATATTTTCAATAATGCATATAGCTCTGAGATTCTACATGTATTTTTTTTTAATTTTCCATTAAATATTTAAAATTTAATATGTATAATAAAAAATAAGTACATAAATCAATATATAGTGGATCCTTTAAATTTATCTGCATATGTATATGATTTTTTTTTGTGTATATATATAATTATATTAATTATATATATGTATATCAATATATACCACTTTGCTTGTTTATATAGTTTGTTATATTGTTGTGTGTATATACATGTGTGTGTTGATACGTTACTGTGCATGTGGTAATCTTATGTATAGTTTCTCTTGATATATATGTATAGATGACTAAACTGAAAATCCAGTGGCAAAATCATGAACCATCAATATGGTTTTCAGGTTATTAAATGTGATATTAAATCTTTAATTATAAACACAGATCTTCATTGGATTAAACACATGAAATGAATAAAGAATGTTAGACTTCCTACAAATAATTTGATAATGAATTTAAGTATCCTTCTGTAAAAGATGCCCTTTATGCTATAAAGATTATCTCAAGAAATATACTACAGAAGTGCATCAATGATTACTTTCATCAGGAAGATATGGTAAATATGGAATCCAACCAAGGACTGTAATTGAATAAATAATTGAAATCTTAAAAAAAAAAAAGTTTATTGCAAAGAAAAAGTTAAATAAACAGACGGAAAGACCAAAATAGCTGCTAAATTCGATATATATCTGTGGCTTTTAAATTGGTTTGCATAATCATTTTTTGTTTTTTCTTTAATTTTTTTTTTTTTTTGGAAATAATATGATCATGCTTATTTATGAATGGCTATCAATGTGTGTTTATATGCATATGTAGTTTCAATATTATATATATATATATGTGTGTGTGTGTATTGGCTGGGTTTGTTTGTGTATGATTAATAGTACCTCTGTACTGATGTTTTGGCTAGATCACACTCACCATCAACTAGATAATAAATGTTATTTTCAAAAAAACCATTGTAGAGGTACCAAAATTGACATCTAACAAGGTCAAATATTCAGTCAATAAAAATAAAAACAGAAATTCTTAAAATAGAAATGTGAGAATGACAATAGATGAGAAAATTGATATAAAATCAATAAATATTCTAATTAATGAGATTTAATAATTTATATGAAGAATCATATTTAGAAATTATTTTTCATGAGATTTTTTTTTTAAATAATCAGAATACTGATTTATTTTATATCATTTTTTTAATCTGCTGTCACCTGACCCCTACCTCCTCCCCCACCCCCCAAAAAATAAATTTTCTATTTTACAAACTTCCTTTTTTTGTTTTTATTGGTTGAATATTTAATCTGGTTATCATGATTTGCAGCACCTCTACAATATGCTTTTTAAATATCATTTATTGCTCAATTGATGGTAGATCTAATCCAGCATTATGTAGTACAATTAATCATACAAGACTAAATCCAGTCAATATATTTTTTTATCAGTTGCTTGTAAAAATCTTCATTTTATCATGTATATTATGTATATATATGTATTTACTATTTCTTTTATTATTTCAATATAAAATCTCAAATTGATATTTTGGATGGAATTCCAAAATTACAATCTCAGGTGTTATTACCTAAAGTAAAATAATTATGGGTTAAACATTCATAGCCTTGCTTGATATTTTCATGCTATATATATATAGATGAATGTACTGAATTTTTATTAGACTTTTTGATTATTATGCTTATGATTTTTTAATAAAAAAATTAATACTATGTGGTTTAGCACAGGCGTAGAATAGTAAACTTTAGAAGTCAAGGTTCATAGATTATAGCCCAGTTTTACCATTTCTAGTGCTTGGACTTTTTATGAACACATGAGTAATAAACCATTTGATTATTTATTAATCTTTACTTTTCATAATTTATTATTAGTAAACATTTGCTAATATTGTTCTTACAATTTAATATTTGATAGATCTTCATGGCATAAAGCAAGAATTCCTGATAAAAATCTCTACTCATAATTTGCAAGATATAGCTTGGTAAATTAATGGCATTAGTGGTTCCTTAATCATGAAAATTCTTCAGTACAATATTGTATTTTGTTAAATATTATCCTGCAATTGCAAATGTGAGATTCAGTAATGCATATCTGCATATATTTTTTAAGTTGAAGATTGTAACTAATACTGTATTTTTCTTTAGCCTACTTTTGCAATCGATGGATTTAGAAATTCTATGAAGTTGTTTCTTTCACTCTTCTACTATTGTTTATATCAAATCTTTTAAAAAAGCCACACCCCTCATAACTGCATTTTTTACAAAATTTTATTTAACTTCTCTTTAACAGTTTCAGCTGCCATGCAGTCTTATTATATCTAAAAAAAAAAAACAATTATATTACATTACTTCTTTACATACATATAATTTTATATAATAATATATATATATACACTTATATATTTATAAAATATTTTTAATATATGTATGTATTAATTTCTATAAAATTAATTCCAAATTAATTTTTTTATGGTTTTTTTAAACTTATTTGAAATTACTGTATATATGTATTTAAAATATTTTATAAACAATAGTAAATATATACATATATGTGTGCATATAGATAATTCGAAATATGCATTTACATAAAAAAAAATAATGTAATACAATTGTTTTTGAGATCAGAAGATTGTTAAGTAGTCAACATTTTTTTTTTTTTTCATGTGTCATAGCATCGGCCTGGAAGCGAAACCGCTAACCCGTGACAACTGCTTGTAAGGTGCTGTGCTGACCTCTCGGCCACCAACGCTTGACTAAGTAGTCAACATTATTGTAAGAAAAGTTTAATAGAGGATTGTGTAAAAAAGCATGAGAAGAAATATAGTTGTTGTTTTTTTTGTTTTTTGGAAAGGAATTTAATCATTTCTAATAGTTTTTTGAACTAATTTTTAAATTTTATTATTACTTTTTTCTCTATCTAATTTCTGTTTTTATAAATTTTGGGCATTAAGTAAACAAACATATTGAGATACCTTGCAGAGTGATTAGTAATGTGCATATATATTTTTTCATCCCTCCTATATTAATATAAATTAATGCATATTACCAAATAGCAAATTACCTGTTGAAAGTACTAATCTAAAATGTGGAATATACATTCTCATTTCTTAGTTTGAAGCTAGAACCACATAAAATTAATAGAGCCATATTTTTAAGCTCAATGTTAGAATTTTTAAGTATCAAATTCTGGACATATAAAAAAATTAATGAATTTTTAAGATGAAATTTCATTGAGTCCAAAGAAACAATTTCTGTTTAATGTTTTTATTTCAATTGACCAAAACAAATTTCTTGATCCCTTTATTTTAGCAATTTTTTTTTTGTTTATTATAATTAGCAGCATGTAAAATTAAAATTACTACAATAAATAACTTTTTAAAAAGTGGACAAAAACCAATTTCTATAATATATAGGAAGACGGTAATAGAGGACAACCCAAGAATGGAGATTCAGATGTTCAATACCTCTAGCTCACTCGATAAGCAAAAATTGTTCACAAAATGTATCCACAGTGAAAAAGGATGATCTGAGTTTTTGCACTGATGGGTGTGATGGAGTTGAGATGAAAGATGTGCTAATGAGATATCTCCACTGCATAATGATTATTTAGTCTTACACTTGCACAAGATGATGAAATCCATATCTGAGAGAGAATGGTATAATGAAAGAATATCAATTTGCCAATATGAGCATGATTATTCAAATGTTAAGCACCTTTGCTTCTCTAATGGATGCAAGTTCTTTATGAAATATATTACATAATGAGAAAAGATGTCCAAGTTTTGGCACTACTGGATAGTTGTACTATGGCAAAAATGAGTTAAGGGGTGCACTGATTTTAAAAAAAAGCACTTGAAAACTTCTAATGATGTTTATTGTCTTTTTTTGGGAAAACAATGAATTCAAAAGAAATTTACATTATTGTTTATAAATGTTGTTATCATTACAAACTGAAATGCTAGTATGTAAAAGATTCAGATTCAGAGGCAAAACTCTTCATACAGTAGTGCCACTCAATGCAAGCCAGGGTAATCAATGGATGTAGGAAGGTTTATACATATGTGCCTACTCATCCAATATCCCCAGACTAGTTTCTAGCTTGTGGCTTTCATCAATGAAGAGCCTTGAACCTGAGAGCACTGCATCTGGATTTTAAGAGGTTCAGTGCTCTCACATTCAAGGCTCCTCACTGATGAAAGCCATAAAACAGAAACTAGTCTGGGGTTATTGGATGAGTAGACATTAGATAGGGATTTTATGTACAAATCTTTCTGCATTCATTGTTTACTCTGGCTTGTACTAAATGTCAATAATGTATGGAGAGTTTTGCCTCTGTTTAAACAGCTTGTGTAAGCATAAAGAAAGGTGATCATGTGATGTTTAATATTCTATATATGAAATAGAAAAAAAAAATGTTTTTTTTTTTGATACAGTATTTGCTCCAGTAAAAAAGAGTAATGGCATTTTACTAGGACTGCTAATAACTCCCAACTATCAGATTATATTTTATAAAAAAATTTCCTTGATAAAATAATGATGTATTAAATCTAAATACAAATTGCTATGTAAAGAGACAAACGAAAATTAATAAAGAACAAATCCCAATACATAACATAAGCAAATAATTTAAATGCAGAAATGCAGAATTTAAATTCACCATAAAAATATATAATCAATTTGAACAAAAAATAAAATGATAAAGAAAAAGTGGTAGTATTTGCCAAATTACCAACTTCTATGTTTTCAACAACTGACTTTGACTACCACTTTCTTTTTATCATTTTACCTTTTGTTCAAAATTGATTATATATATTTTCTAGAGGATTTAAACTCTATATTTCTGCATTTAAATTGTTTGGTTATGTTAAGTATTGGAATCTTATAACTGTTTCTAAAGTTTTGAAACCAACAAATGATACAATTATGAGTATTTTACAACTTCAAATTACACTTTCTCATCATCAACATTTTTACTGCAGGATAAGGGTCTCTCCAAGTTCAGTCCAGTTTCTCTGATCCATATCTTAAATTTTTTCATATGACATATAAACTTCTATATTTGTCAACCCATTTCACATTTGATCCATTTCTAGATCTTTTAAAATTCTGTTGGGATCTGATTTAAGATTTTAGCTCTCCATCTAGTGTCATCTTTCTACAATATATTTAGCTTAACTCCATAATAGCAGCGATACCTATTTGTTTTCTCATCCATGTATTTTAGTTTCTGTTTTCTTGTTAATTCCAACATAATTCTTCTGTACTTCATTGAGCGGTCTAAAGTTTCTGTATTGTTCTTCAGCTAATTGTCGAAGGCTCAGATTCATATACAAAAGTTGATGAAACATATTTATTAAAAACTGTTCTTTAAACACATAGGCATATTTGGTATTTGCTTGAAGGTTTGCGATGATGGTATATTAGATGTGATAATATATTGGACTATTTCCATCATCTATCATTAAATGTTGAATTTCAAGTACAAACAATTGTTAGTAATAACCTATATTGTATATTTGTGTATTACTACTAACAGTTGTTTGTATTTGAAAAGTTTAAATCAAGTTTAAAATTTTCTAGACATTCAACATTTACTGATAGATGATGGAAATAGTCCAATATATTATTGTATAGGCATATTTATCTTTATTATTGAGTTATTTATGCCAAAGTAATTCTATGATTATTTATATATATTATGCCTCCACATGTCAAGGTGTTTCAAATTGTTAATTTCTTTTAATTCACAATTATTAATGTTTACTTTTTCTGAGAAAATTCAATGAATGTGAACTGTTGATGTAAATAGAAAGTTATAAAATTTATGATGTAGCTATAAAATTGAGGTGCCAACATATATTATGATTAAAGGATAGCAAGCAATAGCAAGATATTATTGACAATAATAACTGGCATTTGATAATCATAATAATGAAAGTCTATATGATTTGGATGCAATGGTAGAATGGCAAACTCTGGAGCTCGATCACAGCCCAGTTCTGGTCATTTTCAGTGCTTGAACTTCTTATGAACTCCCACTATCTGATCTTATGAATTCTCACCATCCGATTACTTAGTTCTGCCTGGTTAGTGCAGTGGTAGATTGGAAGTCTCTCTGGAACTTATGAATTCCTAAGCAATAAACTATTAGATTATTTTGTTCACCATGGTTTAATGCATCTGAAGACTGGCAGACTTTGAAGTTCAAGAACCATGGATTGTGGTCCAATTCAGCCATTTTTAGAGCTTGGACTTCTCATGAACTGATGAGCAGTAATCCATATGATTATTTTAATAATATTTCTCCATAGAACTCTATATTCTATTTATCTTTGGATAGAGATAATTTATTTGCGAAAATAAACTTAGCTTATTTGTATCCGCATAGCTTACATTAAAGACAGAGCCTTTTTCAGCATTTCTTTAGCAATGATCCTACTAGCTGTTGGTTACCTTCTAACAATGTTAGACATTTTTTTATCAACCAGTTACAAAATGGCAAGATGAATTGGCTAATCTGAAAAAAATTGTAGATTAGTTTAGAGATCTTTAGCTGTTTTTTTTTTAAAAAAAAATCTCAAGTTTCACTCGGGTTTAAACCTAAAGTTGTTAGCATGCTAGATGAGTGCGTTAAACAAACGTCTATATAACATCCGGATATTTATTTTTGAAAAGTTCTTCTAGTCTATTAATTTCTTTTAAAATAAACACTATATATTCAAAATTTGATATACTACATATCCTTTTTTCCTTTCTTCTAATTTTTAGATACAAAATTAACTTTCTTTATCGTATTGTAATTATTAGAATGGAAGAGTTCATTTTAATGTAGAGGTATATTAATGCCTTAAAAATGATTCTCGCTGTGAGGTCAGTCATGCAATCCAACCATGAAGATTTTATTATATCCCAAAATAGTGTTCTACTGCTATGATTCGTCTCCAGGGGACTTTTCTCGACTAATTACAGAGTTCAAAGGGTAATATTACCATGGAATGCCAGCAATGTGTACTATTTTGTTTTTAATGACTATTGGTTTGTTTTTAAAAGAGACTTAGTAAATTTGTTTTCAGGGTTGCTGTATTTATTTTTTTCCCCTTTTCTTTTACGGGAATCCTAATGAATGAGGAGTGATTTTATGATTAATGCAATCACGAATAGATTACTCTTTGGTATAAAATCGCAAACTTTTAAAAGCTTAATGGAGAAGGATTACAATGCTGGTGGTGAGTTGTTTTGTAATGAGTTAGTTAAAACTATATATTTTTTAAATAATACATCTTATTTGGTTTTATTATTGATTGGTTATATTTTTATAAAAAATAAATTATATTAAACGCAATTATTTTATAATTATGATATAATCTATCAAATGTAAATTAATTCTAATGCCGTCCCTCGGCTATCACAAACAGTTTTCTGTCATTTAACTACAATCGATTTATCTGAAAATATCCTTATACCTAATCCAAATAATAAAAATAATTTACTAATATTATAAGAATTATAATTGCTTATGATCACAACTATTATATAGCTATACTTTTAATGCTATAACTATTATTCATATAACCATTTTTTTATTGCT
Organism: Epiperipatus broadwayi; assembly: GCA_028023455.1. Taxonomy (NCBI): domain Eukaryota; kingdom Metazoa; phylum Onychophora; class Udeonychophora; order Euonychophora; family Peripatidae; genus Epiperipatus; species Epiperipatus broadwayi. The sequence continues at coordinate 3,806,301 of JAQFVV010012497.1, forward strand.
ACTATCTATAGCACTTTTACATTAAGACTACTATTTTTTTTAAAAATGTCTTTATTGTTCGGAAATTCATAAGAAATTCAAGATTCAGAAACGACAGTCTCGTGCAATCTATGGATCCCAGGTTCTACCACTATACTGAGGCAACAACCCATACAGGGCGCGATTACGATTGTTTTCATTATTATTAATATTACTATTCTTGCTACAGTATTACTATTGCAATAGTATTTAACATTGCATTCATTCTTTTTTTATTATTCAGTGGCATAGTTGAAATTTTTGGGTTCCTAGCAAAATTTCATAAAAACTCTTTTTAATTCTTATATCTTTTGAATATATAAATAAAACAAAAAGCCTCCAAAATCCAAGAACCCCCACACTTTGCCTCAAACTACACCATATGCTACTGTTACTATTACTGCACTAATAGTACTAATATACCCTCATGGGCTCACAACTATTGAATTCAAGTTTAAAAAATCTGATTTTCAGTGAATACATATACTTTTTTTTTCAACTATTGAAAAGTATCAAACAGTCCATACAAACATGGAGATTCAGGGGTTTGATATCTCTTAACACATTTAATGAATGAAATTGTTGATGAAAGATATGTATAATAACAGAAGGTGATATGACTTTTTGCACTGGTGGATGGTTGTGATATGATGGAATTGAGATGAGAAGGCACCAGTAAAGATCGGAAAAAACAAACTTGACAAACTGACACTTTCATTTTCCTCCTCTAACATTCCTACACAATAAGTATCTGTACCTTTCATAAATTATTTTATTTTGTCATATTTTTAGAAATTTTCTTTATTTTGTTTGGTTTTTTTTTTTAATTAATATCTATATTAAGCAACATAAAGAATTATGTTTGACAATAGTTCATCAAATAGCAAAACTTAATTTTAAACAATTTAGAATGTCACTTATAAGATTTTCATGAATCTTCATTATCTTGATAACATTTAAATAAATCAACAATATAATATAATATATCTTTATATAATATCAATAATATATATATAATAATAATCATGCACATAAAAGCTCTTTTCAGGAAATATTGATTTTTGCTCTTTTCAATGTTTTGATAACATTGTCAAATTATTCCTATTATTACTAATAAAACACTCAGTTCTTTACATAATATAAACCAAGAGCAGTTCTCCACTCTAGTGCCATATAACGAGCAAAACCGCGGAATGCCAGATAATAGTGCATTTAATTTCCCAGACCACTTTCTAGCATTTGTTTTTTTAAAATGAGGATTGGGATTCTAAGCTGGAAATAATATAGTTATATATCTAGTAATCTTCAACTCCATTTTACTATTTAAGCTAAAAGCCTGAAAATTCAAAACAAGCTTTTAAACCTAATCCAACATGCTCGAAGAGTTATTCAGATTTGATTCCAGATCAATAGTTATATATTTTTGTATCTTCACATTTTTATTAACTATAAGCAGCTACTATCCCCTAGTTAGGAATATTAATAATAACAAATCATTTAATTTTTTACAATGTAAAATAAAACAAGATCACCTTTATATTCTAGTGCCATCTATAGTAAGATTGAGTAGATAATGATTGTTGGATGGTAGCCCATGTACATCATAATCCATAGACTAGTTCTGACTTATCAACAAATTTGGGATTCAAAACTAGAAGTGATGATTCATTTAGCAAAACCATTAACTTTATTTTATTATTCAAGTTAAAAGTCTGAAAATTTGAAGCACTCTAAGATTTTGAATTCGTTGCGACCTTCTTGAACAGATATATAGATCTGATCCTATACTATTTTATACTAATAAAATGGCAATAATAATAAAATTATTATTCTTAAAAATATATAATATGACCACTTTTTTCTTTCAACTTAAAATGTTGGATACCCATTTACCAACCCATACTAGATAGGTTAGCTAGATTGGATCATTAGAGCCTTATGATATAATGGTTGATATATCTATTTACTATGCCATGCCTTGGTTTTATTAGAATTATTCTTAGAAATTTTGTCAGGATACAAACAAGTTTAAGATTTTTTTTGTTAGATAGCTTATCCATCTATACATTCAATGTCATTTGAGAACTGGGACTAGTTTTAAAAAATAAGGATTTCATAGTTATTTTAACTATTTATCTAAGGATCATTACATTGATTGAAAAAAAAATAGGATTGTGATATGATATTTGTAGTTAATATTCAATTTATCTTTTAACTATTTGAATATTATCATAGATTATATTATAATTCAAGTATAAATTATTTCCATTTCTGGGCTAACATAATAAACAATTGCAGAAAAGGTAGAATTTTAAAATATTCAGCTTTATTACTGTGTAGCATTCTTTCGATATATTATGTAATATGACTCAATAGTTCTTGATATTAGTGTATAAGTAGTGATTAATTATTCAAAAATATTAAAATTTATTTAAATTACCCATTTCTTTGATAGAGGAATACTTGTATCTTTTCTCCTGATTGAAAAGCAGTCACTTGCTATTGCAAAGGCCTCTTTGATTTTGTACTTTCTGTACATATAATTTTTCGTTTTTGATAATTCAAATCTATGGCCAGTTTTTTGTTTGTCGTCAGTAAATATCAATGAATATATTTTTAAGGGCTGTGATGTATAAATATGCTAATTGTCATGTATTGTTGGCTGCATTTAATTTATAGAGCACTTACTGTGCAGATTCATTCGATGGTTTGTCTTTAGAATTGTTAACTAATTGGTTCAATGATGGAGGGGTTTTGAAAGATTACATTGAATTTGTCTTTGCAAATCTTTTTTAACTTATGTGCAACTTTTGGAATGTAAAGGAAACTGATCCATTTTTTAGGTTCATCTTGTTAAGTGGGGTGAGGGTTTATTATTTTGTTATAAAACTTATTTATAGTCTTAATGATTTTGTTATAATTATATCCTTTTATTTTGAAGATCCTTTATATACTCGTAGATAGTATTCTTTTTATCATATTCAAATTTATACAAGCTGTGATTTCTATGCAAAAAATCTTTAAGTTCTGTGTATTTATGTGAAATAGGAGTTATTGATCTGGAGTAGATTGTTTTTATTATGTAGTCTAGGGTGTTGCATTGTCTAAAACTAGAAATTTAATTCTTATGTTACTGTCTTCTGTCTCCATGGTCCATGAAAATATTGATACTTATTCTAATTGTTGCTGTATTTCATTGATGTGTGTGTTCTTTGAACATATAAATGTGTTGTCAATGTATCAGACATACATTAAATCTGAATTTGAAGACATAAACTTGGGAATGATGTTTTCAATTTTTGCTAAGAATAGGTTGCTAATGATGCTACTAATGGAGTGCCCCATGCATGGTTCATTTTGAAATATTTTCCATGTACTATCCACTTTAGTATGTCTGTGATGCTATTTAACAACTCATTAATAACTTTAATAGTTTCTTTTCTGGGTACTGAGACATGTAATTCTTTAACATTCAGAGATATGATTTTGTTGTTGACATCTATTTTTCATGTTTTTAATATTTATAACAAAATTATATGATGATTTGATTGAATAGATATCAAATCCCAAGTCTTCAGTCATCCATGTAGTGATGGTTTTAGCCATTTTGTAAAAATATGCTCCACCATAATTAATAATCAACCTCGGTGGGAAATTTTCCTTGTGCAATTTATTTGCAAAAATTTTTAGAATTGTGGCTATGGATATATTTTTAAATATTTCACTTTCATAAAAGCTCTTCTGCAATGCTTTGTAATAATTGCTGTAATAAATGTATTTTTCTTTTATTTGAGATTATATGAAGTTATGTCTATAAATTTAAGGTTTTTGATTTGTATGTTTTGTTCGATATTCTTCCCTATTCATTAACACCATCTGGTTTTATAACACCATCTGGTTTCCCTTATCCTCTCTTCTGCAAATTACATTGTGATCTTTTATATATGTTTTAGTATCATATATGCTAACATACCATCTGTTATTATGTGTGTTTGGTAATGGGTTGATTATTCTAGCTGTTTTCTCAATTATATTATCTTTCATAGATTTATTCTTGAATTTGGTTCCAATTGTTGGTCACGATTTCCATTTTAGAATTTTTCTCTTGTCAGCTTTCAAATCTAGATCTATTATTTTGTATATTACTTATTGTTTCTGGTACTTGTTTATTAGATAAATTGACCCAGTTGTCTCGGTTGTAACATTCTAATTCCCGGCCTTGTTTCATATGTATTCATTAACAATAGATTATATTATAGTAACGATATTGTTGTTGTAAATGGTAATAGAAAATACTAACAGAAATTTTAATTCATGAATGTTTTTAATAACAATAGTAATATTTATAATGATAATAAAATTTTAAAAATGTAATGAGAAGATTATAAAACTAATCAATATATCGTTTAACTTACTGAATATTAATTAAACTTCAGAGTCTACTATTATAAAATCTATCTTTTTTGTGGATTGAACATGAAAAACATTAAGTGTTGTTAGCCGAGAAGTCAGTGCAGCCACCTTGCAAACAAGCAGTTGTTTGCAGATGGTTGTTGCTGGTTTGCCTCTCAGCCGATGCTATGACATATGGGAAAAAAAATACAAGACTTCCTAAAAGGATGTTCTCTAGTGAAGTTTGAGCATAGGTTTTGTAAGAGAAGCAGACCCCATTTTTATTATAAAGATTATGTAATGATGATTGTTTTCGCAGAGAGAATAGAATATATTGGAAAGCTATAATTTGATACAATGTGTCAGAAAAAAGTTTTCTGCAGAAGAAATAAAAAGACATCATTGCAAAACTTTATATAAACAAGAATAATAGACTAGCATATTCTAAATGTTAATGTATAATCATATGATCACCATGTCTTAAGTTTACACAAGTCATTAAAGTAGTAGCAAATTTTTCCACATAATAATGCCACCGAATGTTGCAAGCTCTAGTAATCAAATAGGTGCTATATGGCTATGCATTATAATCCCTATCCACTGCCTATCTATTTAATATCCCTATTCAAAGATCCAGGTGCATTGCTCCCACATCCAAGACTTTTCACTGAGAAAAGCCATAAGCTAGAAACTAGTCTGGAGAGATTGGATAGCTAAGTATTGGATAAGGATTATAATGCACAACCTTATAGCATCTATTGATTAATAAAATGCATCAAGTGGCACTATTGTGTCAAAAAATATTATCACAAAATTCATTTCTTTTTTATTATTATTATCATCATCATCACCACTACCATCATCATTATTGTTGTTGTTGCTGCTGTTGTGGCTGCCATCTTTTTTTCTTTTGGAGTTGAAATAGCCATGCTTATTTGTGACTGCTTTTTCTAACAATTAATGGCAATGTTAATAATAACAATTGCTGCTTAACAGTAATCTTATCATCAATTGGTTAATAATTATAGGAAGAAAACTGATAGCTATGTTAATATATTGTCAGTTATACTTGTCATAAAAATGTATTCATGTTATTAGTAATATTGGTGACAATAAGCTGCAATATATATCATTTGAACAGAGAATAAATTTTATCAATTGCAATTGAATAAATTAATGCAATGCTAGAATGGCAAATTCTATAGCTCAAGGCCCATAGATCCCAACAAAGCTCTGTCATTTCAAATACGTAAACTTTTTATGAACCCCCAAGCAATAAATCATTGGATTGTTCTTTTACATGATTATGAAGGATTATGAAAGAAAATTAATAAATATTTAATATGCCTTATTAATTAATAAATAAATGATTATTATCACTATTTATAAAAAAAAATATTATGTTTAAACTGTTAGTGACTTATAATAATGATGGCAAAAATCAAAGAGTAATTAATAGTTACTGATTATTGTATCAAGTATATTGGATGGATATTAGTTAATCTACTAGATATAAATATAACACTGATTAAATATTGCTTCAAAACATGCAGCATCACATGAAATGCTGACCAAAGGATAATTATATGAAGGAATAATCAATTTATGTAATGACATCAATGAAAATGTTGATTATTACTTCATTTCACCAAGGAAAGAAACCTAATCCTGATGATATATATATTTAATGACCAAATCATGTGATAAAATTGTCAAAAATGACAATATGGTAAAGTTTTGCAAATATTGTTTCAAAGGATTTTATTGATCAAATGTACATAGCAATAGAACTTTCAAGAATATGTGGAATTATATATAATAATATAAATTATCTATTTATGATAATAGGAAAAACAATGTTATCTTGAGTAGTGCTTTTAATAATTAAAGATAACATGCTAGTATTTCAGATGCTGCCACATTAAGCACCAGGTATCAGAGTAAATATTGTGTCTGGGAATCTTTTTCTTCCTAACTCTGATTGACTCCAGAAAATATTTTGGTGTCTCCTAGAATTATTATTATATAAAAAAAAAATTATTTAGTGCACCTAAGTACATATAGAAAAATGTTGAAGCTCTAGTTTCAGGAAATATTCTCTTCAAAAATGATTTAAATAAGGTTTTATGTTGCTATTAGGAATTTGGAATAGACTTGGAATTTCTAAGTGTATGTTTTCAAAAAATTGACATTCAAAAAATGAGATAGAGTCTCTGTGACTCTATAACAATCCCATATCAAGAATCAATGTTTGCAGAGTACAAAAATGTAAGGTTGGTATTGATGGTAAATGAAATTTTATTAACAATTCAAAATATTTGGGTTCAAGGGACTAGTATTTGAATTTGTAGATCAATTGCTTATTATTTATATTTATCATAATATGCTCAATATTATTATTCATAGACAGGTATAATAAAGAGTAGACATCCCAATAGTGGTATTTGCCTTTAAGTGAACAAAAATCTAAGTTATCAGTGGCTAGAAATGAGCAAAGGAGTGATTTCAAGAAATCTGTCATACATAGTGGCTTATCTGTTGGAGTAATCTTAGAATTTCCAAATTTGAGAAAAGTTTTGCAAATATTATTGCTCAGATTGTTAATCATTTTAGAGGCTTTACCATGCTGTTCTTATGGAATATTTTATAATATGATTTAGTAATTATGTTCAATTATATTAGCCCATGTATTATCATCATCATTATTATTATTATTGTTATTGTTATAATATAAAGTTATTCAATCTTTGATATGAATCAGAGTAAACCTGAATTTTAATTCATTATATATAACATATTGCCAGTATCAGCAATTTTAATTGGGTCAAAACAATTAAAAATATTATTATGATTATTGTATAGTAATGTACATTTAAAAATTCATTAAATGAACATTTGAAATAAAATGATAACATTTTGTATTGTGATTCTGAAAAATGTTTAAGTTCTCAAAGAAAGACTGGCATTGGTTAAATTAGCTTATGATATCAGATCTCAGTAAAGTACAACTTTGAGAAATACTGTTGGCACATTCAAGATAATTTTCTTGAAGTGATCTCCCTTTTTTTTTTCTTCAAATATTTCTTACAAAACAAGTTATCTTCCAGCCAATATTGAAAATGTTATTAGGTTCATCTGATTGATCAATAATTCCAGAACTTTTCTGCCACCTAAATCTCATCTTAAATCAAGATTTTTTTCAGAGATACTTAATCAGTAAACTCTTCAAACAATCAATAATTTAAAATAGCTTTTATGAAATCCAAAATATGTTTTTTCCAGATTTATCAATAAAAGCAGCTGGATTTTAGGATGTCACTGGAGTCAACAATTCAGGGACACTCATAGTGATTATATTTATCTACAGCACAAGGAAAAATTTAAGGAGTTCTGATTTATATGTGATAGAATTGAAGAACTTAGTCAAGCTGTCAGAGACTATCTTCTAATTGGACTATTTACAGATTCCTTTATATTGTTTGAATAGTTAGATGTGTCTAAAAAAAAAAAAAATCTAAATTAAAAAAAAAAATTTAAATGATTTATTGCTTGGGAATTCACAAGAAGTTTGAATCTTGGAAATGAGAGCTAGATCATAATCTGTAGACCTTTATATTAGACAAATGTCTTCACAAATACAAGGTTTATTGTGTGTACTAGAAATATATTGTAATTAAACCTGCTCTTACATTATAAAATATAAACTGAATTTTGATCTCTGTGCATTTTATCCCTGTCCTTTTTTTAAAAAAACATTATTATAAGTATTTGCTATAGCTGCGTATTCTAATATCAGTTGCTTATTACAATTAATTGTGATTTTAATTAAATATTCATAAAATAATAATTCTATTTAGAAAGTAATAATCTCTTCTCACTTGCACTATACTAATATAAAACCAACAATGTTAAATGCTCTGTTCCAGCTACAAGATAAAAACTTTGAGAAAATAAGAATGACTTTTATTTTCAAACCCCAAATGCACTTATATAGGCCAATCTTAATTGTCTAGAAATAAGAGTGTGAGTATATTAAATCATTCATTTTACTGCCATTTTTTAAATAATCTTATTAACACTTATGAAATATTGAAATTTACATCATGTTAATATTAGAAGTTGTTAAACTATGTAATAATCAATGAATTTTACTAGCACAGTATCAGATTGTAATTTTATTTACAGTATGGCACAAGTGAAAAGGGATTATTATCTTCTAAATAGAATTACAATCTGACACTACACTGTAAAATTCACTGATCATTAAATAATGATGATGATGATGATGAAACTAGAGCAAAATTCTAACTAATGCAGTTGACAATAGTAAACTCATATTTATTTTAAAAGAGTTATTTTGTTTTATAAGAGTGCTTTAATTAAGTTCTACATGGTTTGATACAATGGCAAACTCTGGAGTTCAAAGTTCATGGATCATGCCCTGTGCTCAAACTTCATTTGAACTCCTAAACGATAAATTATACAGTTATCATTATTATAAACAAGAAAAGAAAAATATGGTATATAAATGCATTTTGGTTTAGTTGTAGTGCCTTCAATATAAATGTGCTTAATATAATAGTTTGATTTGTAATTAGTATGAATAAATACTATATGTCCATATAGCTAGTAAAAAAAAAAAATCTCTCAGTCCTCCCACACTGGCCAATTTTTCTTTAAGATTGCTAATCTTGCTAAGTGTCTAATAGTGGCTGACAATTATATAATAACTAAGAGTCCTAGATTAATAAAGTTCATCAAGTAAAAATTGCCAACAGTAAAAAAAAAAATTTCAGAGTGAAATGATATCTTGCTTCTATGGATATAGAATTCATGATATATTTACCACCTTATAATATTTGAATTAGGGTAGAAGCAAATTATGGAGTTAGAATACATCTCAGGAAAGAGACTTTACCACTTAACAAGGTATGGAGATATGTATAATGGGAATAACAAGAAGGGATCAAAAGCAAAATACTTGGGCAAGAGAACAAACAGGTATCATTAATGTCATCGAAAAAATAAGTGGGATTTATTGCTAGAAGAGAAAATAATAAATGGACAGTTGAAGTCTTAAAGTTGATATCAAGATATTTGCAAAAGATTAAAACACGCACACACAAAGATGATGTATGAAGTAAGTTTGTTAGTGTAATGAGATAATCCTGCAATATATTGATAATGATGATAGTGAATATTAGAATAATTGTAATGAATCATTTCTTTAAATACAATAATAATTTTTAAGTTATATGAAAAGCAATAATTAAATGCATTGATTGATGTCAGAAAAAGGTTTTATCTAAAAAGTTATATGAAATTTGTTCTTAATTAACTTTTTTTTTAGTAAAATCTCGTTGTCTTTCATATACTGATAAATTAAATAAAGCAAAAGAATATAAGAGATTAATAATCGAATAAATTAAAAAAATTGATTAAAAATAAAACCAATATTTTAAAACTAAATATAAATCATCAGCGATTTTGGTATAATCCAATCTGCTTTAATAATAATACTAATAAAAACAGAATTAAATAGTACTTATTTTCAATACTACTTCAATAAAAGTCGCCCGTTCAGAACTACTTAAATTAAATGAAATAGCAAGATTGGAAACAGTTTCCATGGCAATACTTCATTAAGAGAAGAGCATTATTCCATTGTTGAAATTTTTTTGTTGCTAGTTTTCAATGCAACTTTGCAAAGATTAATTCTGTAAAGTAGTTTCATTTAAGTATGATTTGAATATATAATTTTAATCTAAATATTTTGCATTAAGTTTTATTATTATAATACTTTTTTTTATTACTATTTTTTAATTTGGATATAAATTTATATATTTTAAATATTGAACTTAATAGTGAATAAAGATAGTTATTCCCAATATTATAATTTTGTTATTTAAGTGTTGAAAGAGAGAAATGTCTCTAGATTCGTTTGTGGCGGGGAATGTTTTTGTCTTTGTTCCTATAAAGATAACGATTTATAATTTCTATTATATTTTGGATTTTTATTAATTAAAGAAAAAAATATAAACTTATAGAATTTTTTAAAAAATAAATAAATTTAAAAGTGAATTGAAAATAAACGAAAGATTATTAGTTTATAAAAAATATTATTAAGTGAAAATAATAAAATAAAATATTAGATTGTTATAAAGTGAATTATGTAGAAGTGAAATGAAAGACTTCATACAGATAGATAATGCAAAAATTATGAAAGGAGCAAATTAGCTTGTATATTTATATAAGGTTAACATTATAAACAAGTCATTAACCTGAATTGGGTTGGAGACTTTTTTTTAGCATTAATTATCTAATATCCAGTGACACATATATTAAATATAAGCTGGGAAAGTCATGTGACGCTCTGTTTCTATACCAATAATTGTAATTCAACAAATGCAATTTAAAAAACAGAAGACTATGGATAAATTTAAAATTCCAAATAAAGGTATCATATATTAAAACTCTCTACCCAATCCAAAATTAGATCTGATGAACTGCATTTTCCAATGGGTCTACAATAGCCACTTAAAAAATAGCCATTTAAACTCCCAAACATATATCACAATAGCTGTTTAACAACTAAATCTGTACCATAATAGTTGTTTAAAAACAATATATATAATATTTTGTCTGTTTAATAAAACTCTGCATTCAATGGCTATTATTTGAATTAATTTCTAAATATTAAATTTTGCTTGCAAATAATTACTTAGTGATTGGCAAATATGATAAATAATTTTTTTGTTCAAATTTTTTGTTAATAATATCTTAAGTCTTATTTTTTTAAACTATTTTATTATTTCTGAATAAGCATTATTTAGCATTTATAATATTTATTATTTATAAGTTTTTGAAGAGATATCAGAACCAAGTGTCACGTGTAATACATTTTTGTTCTGGCTGCCATTCTTCATTAAAAAAATCAGCAAATCACCTTGCAATATACATGCATTTTCGAAATAACTTTTATGGTTGGCTACCTTAGAGAATTGTCAGCATTTCAAACAATTATAACAGCTGCTTGATTTACATTAATGCTATATAGATATGAATTGGGTGTCAAAATATGAATGTTTAGTGAAAAGGTCACTTACTATACATTAGCAAATTTTCGCAAAGCTTAGATTCATTTTATTAAAAATTTAATTAAGAAATCCACTATTGAAATATGCAATAAATAATAGTTAATACATCTTAAATTAGAAGCAAGTAAATTTTAAGAAGAGATCAGTTTCAATTATTGTGACAAATTTTTCTACAGAATACATGAACTTTAGGAATAATTTTCTTTTTCATTTAAATATTTGTGCTTCAAAATCAAGCTGATCATTATTACAATACTAATATAAGTCAAGCAACTATTATATTTGGGTAGATTTTGATAGTGCTCCAAAATGATGAAGGATGTTATTCCTGAAATGCATTCCAGAGTGATTTTACAGCTATAGTTAAAATGTATTGCATGTGATGATTGGAATTGAACTGACATCTCTTCAAAATTTATTTATCCCTAATTTGAAGATTTCAAAATATTACTTATGCACGTTTGTTTCTCTATTACTTAATTCATTTTGCAATATTTTAGAAATAATCCAATTATTTCTATTCACAATGTAATCCTCTTTTTAATAATCTTAAATATGAAAGTGATAAGTCCATCACAGAAATGTAATAAATTAAAGACAGTATAACTACTTTTCATGCTCAAAGAAAGTATTATAATATTAAAGGACCCTCAGCACCAAAAATACATTAAAAGTTATGTTTTCTATATATATTGAGATACAATATTGTTTTAATTATTTATGTAGCTTGATTTTTTTCTTCAGTCTTTACCATTAAAATTAACAATGATAAAATACTGATATTTCTTTATCAATTATCTTATTGCTAAATATAATCATAAATGATAAAATAAGAACAGCTCTAAACTAGCTCCATCTATACTAGAATTTATCAGATGGTAGTAAATTTAAATCCCCATTTCTAGATTGTTTCTGACTTTTGCCTTTTCCAGTGAGGCATTATTATTAAAATGCACTATTATCTGATAATCCTAGATTACTCAACCTTACCATTATTTATCATATACAAGAATAAAGAATTAAGTGAGTTGTTATTATATATAATCATATTATTAATTGCTCAAGTCATATGACATCAATTCCAAGAATAATGTTAAGCAAATAGTCTCATTTAATTATTCAAATAAATTTAAAAACTTAGGGTTTGATCCAGAAATTTCTTTTTAATTAAAACTGCAAATTTTTAAATAAGCTCTTAAAGTATTTTATAAAATATGAATTATTATTAAAATACTATTAATTTAAGAATATTTATCATCTTTGAATTAAGCACATGCCAAAAAGCTAGGTATCATATGTTTCTCTAAAAAAATTTGTGACATCGTGGTCAGTGAAGATATTTTTTATTATTCAATTGAAGTTAGGCATCTGATAATCTTTTTTTTTTAAAATCTATTTTTTATAATTACTTTTTTTGTTTTTATCTCATTAATCTGTCTTTTTGATATGCATACCCTTTAATTGAATAGGATTATCTTATATCCTTAATATAAAAATTTGCTTTTGAGCATTTTTGTGATTAGTTCAGAAGTTTATAAATTATTCTCAATTTCCTATATCTTCTGCCTGGTATAAATTTTTTATTGTTGTTGTTATTATTATAATAATAATAATAACAGCAACAACAATTATTCAGAGTCCTTTCAATGTCTAAATTAACTTTTCTCTTTTATAAGCTCATGGCTAATTCTCTCTCTTTTTTTTTTTCAAATGACTATTTTTTTTTCTGTCTACATTATTTTTTTTAATTTTTACTACTAATAATAAGAACCAGAACTGGCAGAGCTAAGTCACGGTTCATAATCCAACACCACTATATCAAACTATGCAGTATCACTTTTATTCAGATTGATATTTCAGATCTTGGGTTTCTGAGTCAAATAAACTCAAACAAACTTTTCACACCTCACAGGACTTCACTTTCATTCATATTGGCATCTCAAAAGTTACTAATTTTTTTTTTTAAATTATCTCTGTCTTTATTGGATTTACAAATTATATTATTAATGTATATGTACTTATTTATATGAAAGTTATTCTTTATTAAAATTGTTTAATAGTGTTTGAAAGCTATTAAATGTTTTCTTTATCCAAAAGCAAATTTGGTGATTTAGCAATAAAAGTATGTATTAATATTAGATTATCATTGTTAATGTGATGTTTCAACTTATTTTCTTGCAAATATGATTTTTTAAAACAAGCAAAACTCTCTATACGTATTGCCACTCAGGGATTGAGTTCTGACAAAATTATTAGAGGTGTATTGTTATCATTCAACTAAATAACTGAAAAAATGAAAAAAGGGGAAAAACAAGTTATCCATTTCAAAATAACTATTATATCCTACCATTCAATTGTTACTTGAATGGTGCATGATTTCCCAAAGATGGCCTATGATAAAATAATAAATTTATTTAAATGTATTATTTAAATTATTTGATTCGCATTTTAAATTAATAGAACAAATTGATAGTTAATTGATCTAAAAATACAACTGAACATTTAAAGTTGTAATTATAAATTTTATTAAACGCTCACTATTATTTCAGTAATAGTTTTAACAAGGCTGTAAACCTTAGCAATGAGCGTCTGAAAAAATCGTCACTAGGGACCTCTGTAGGTGTTTTAAAGACCTACAGAGGTCCCTAGTGACGATTTTTTCAGACGCTCATTGCTAAGGTTTACAGCCTTGTTAAAACTACAACTGAACATTATAATTTCCCTGGGTTTCTGTAGTGGATTGTTGCAATATGGTGAAGATGCACGGATAAAAATAAAAAAAACTTAAAAAGATCTATAATTATCAGCTAAAAAAAAAAGATTTTAATTTAAAAAATGTTCAAGCATCCAAGTAATAAATTCAGGACAACATTTCCACTCCGTTGAACAAAATATTTTTTAAAAAAATATTTTCTCGTGTGGGAATTAACCTAAAAACATGTAATTTTGCCACTGATCACGCCAAGATTTGAATCAAAAAATAAGTCAAGTTTTTAAATGCGTAGTGAAATATTTTAAGAAACCTCAGCTTAATTTTTGTTCCATGATTTAAAATTTTTGAAAGTTGTCTCAATTACTTTTTTACAGCGAGGAAACAAAAATGTAAATACATTTAGAATCATGAAATTTGGTATTTGTAAACAAATGCTAGAAATATCTCACTTGTTTTAAGTAACTAGCCGGTATAATATTACACAAATTAGAACTAGGTAGGGAAGCATTATAACTAATAGCTATTTGGAAAATATATTTATACATATCATGTGATATTTTAAGTATAGATTGTTAAAGCAAAATCAGATCTGTATTTTAGTGCCACCTACTGTCCATTTAAGTAATCAATGATTACTCTAATGCATTTAAATCATCATCATCAGACTGATTTTTGTGTTTTCCTAATGTCAATGAGATTTGGAATTCAAACTAAAAAAATGCACTTATGCATCCAGCAATCATCTTTTAATTCCATTTTACCATTTAAGTTAACAACTTAATATTCAAATCAGCATAAAGTTTTTGACCCCAAGTTAGGTTTGAACTATTATATAGATCTGACTGAAATTCAATAGCTATATATTTTACTTTATTAACTGTAGGCACATTTTTCTTTTGTTTGAAATGCTAATGGTAATAATGAATCACTTAATTCTTTAACTCCCATAATATGTATTAAAACATGTGCTGTGATGTGCTATGGCTTCTTTATTGATGTCAGGAATCTCTCAGCAACTATACCCAGAGAAACCTGTTAGCCACCTTACCTTCCTCTTCCATTCCTCATCCTAAGTTTTTCCTATATTCTTCTCTATCCTGCTCCATCCCATTTCCACAACAACATCTTTGTCCACTCTATGGCCTTTATATCTAGTTCCCCTTATCTTTTTCCAAACCCATCATATAAACCAAGAACCCACTTTCTGTATAATCATTTTGTTTATATTTATTCTCCCACAACTTCATTATTTGTACCCATTCTGTTTCTAAGCATTTACATTCAATTAGCAGATGCCTAATATTTGCCATGCCTTCCTTACATAACTTGCAGACTAAATGACCCACATTTCTCCATTTATGTTTATATTCCCTTGTTGTTAATGATCCTGTTTGATTCTTAAACGGTAAACTTTTTTTGCTATTATCATAATTTAACTCATACCCAATATTGTTTACTTCTACATCTATTTAAACTCTAGTTTTCTGTCTCTCCAACTCTCTATTTTTTGCCATTATAACACTCAGCAAGCCTTCTAACACAATCATCCCACCTTTAGTACAAATATACTGACATAAAGTCTTTATCCAAATCTTCTGCATTCCATACTACCTTTCTCACCCATCTTGTTGCCTATCCTCCACTTATAATCCAATTAAATACTATTTTGGCTATTCTTTTACTATCCATAAATTGCAATCTACCAAACATTTTCATTTTGCTTTTTGCATCTCTTATATAAAAACTTGATTATCCCATTTCTCCTTGAATTGCCTCCTTTGCCATCCACACATCTGCATATAATGCATGACTTCCTACTTTCCTTTGTACTTTTTGTAAATAATATAACATCGCATTACTAACAAATAACACATTGTTAGCATAAGTTAATCCTGCTACTGCCACTCCCTTTCAGGCATCATATTATTATATGAAATCATTGTTAATTTCTTTATCAATCCCTTTTCTTTGCTTCATTTATCAATTTTTTCTCTCATTCATCCAATCAATTTCTCTGATTACTTAAGATGATTCCCAAATAGTTATACCTATTTACCACATTTAACTTTATATCTCCCAATAAAAAAATCTTTCTCTTTCCCCAGCATTTTTCATCATTACTTTTGATTTTTCTTCACTAAATTTAATCACCACATCTTTACCCACCCTTGTGCTTATCTTCAGCATGACTTCTATATCTTCCCTACTTTTTGTGCACAAGAAGATATCATCAGCAAATAAAAGAGCTAATAATATATACATTCCCTTGCCATCTGTTAATGGTATCTCTATCTCTCTTCCTAGTCTTTCTATTGCTCTCTCCATTTCTCTCAAATGTAACAAAAACAAAATAGATGACATAGAGCATTTTTGCCTTAGTCCCACTGCATTTTTAACTGTAACTGATTCTATATTTCCTAATTGATACATATAATAATTATTTTCATACAATCTCTTAATAAGATCCATTACAGGTTCATTCATTCCCAAATTTATTAAACTTACCCATAATCTATTTCTATTTACTCTATCTTATGCCTTCTTTATATCTATAAAGACCATATATAACTACCTACCTGTATTCCTACTCATATCTATAAGTTGTGTGACTACAAATAAGTTATCTCCTATACACCTATTCATTCTTAAACCTCCTTGCATTTCTGCTACTATATTAATTTCTTCCATTTTGTCATTTTTCCAACTATCATATACGCAAAAACTATAGGTCTATAATTGTTTATCTTTCTATGGCTCTTATCCTTTCTTTTAAACAATAGCCTTATTATTATAGCTATCTGGAAATTCTGTCCTAAGTGTTTTTATGAATTTCTTGTACTAAAAACCAGTCTATGTGGATAGGTAGATTTCTTTGGGTGCAAGAAGCTTATCTTTTTTTCGAATAGAATTAAATGTATCTCTAATAAAAAATTGCAAGTCCAATGGAGAATTGGTTATAACTATATGACATCTAAGTAACCATATTACATGGTTAATAAATATGCATCTTCTGATATTGCAGAAATTACCCATTTTAATATTATGAATGATATCAAAGAGTTCTGGATTGTGATTATTGAAATAATTTTGAATTATATATTTTACTTCTCTTAGTCCCGAGCAAGAAACAAGAATATGATCAGATGTTTCACTATCTTTTTTACACAAAATACATAAAGAATCAATCCTTTTAAATCCTCTATTTGAAATAAGGAAATCGTTGGTAGGAAGTGAAGATAGATTTATTTTAATGATAAAATCAATATATTTAGGCATTAAATACCATTTTCTCATTTTATTAAAAAGATTGTTATTAGTCATTTCAAGATAACTAGGAGGGCATATTAGCTGAGGATTTATCATTTTAAACATGTCCCAATATGTGTGTTTATTATTTAAAAAAATTTCATTTTCTGTCTTCTGTGCTATTTTATTAAAATATGATAATAGATTTAATGTTGCCCTGCTCATCCTTCTAAACCTCTTGCCTTTTCCATTTCAATTTCTTCCCTGCCTCATTCATTTTTTGTAAAACTAATATTTCCATTACTATGTGCTTTTATGTTTGTTATTGTCTTTCACATCTAACATCTTTTCTATATCCATTACTTATTTGAAATTGTCTCTAATTCTTCTTTAGAGCTACACTATTTTTCCTCATCATTTAATAATACTATTTATCTCTCCCCTACATTCCTTCTTTTAATATATTTCCAAATTTTTTTACTCCCATCTCTTCCACTTTTATTAATATTCTCCAATAATTTACTATTTTAATTTCATTCTCTCTATATAATTATTTATTTTAGCCAATTTCTTTTTAAAAAAATGTTTCCATTTAATATTAATAATCTTTTTCACTTTTTTTGTTTTTAATAGCACATTTATATTCTCTACATCCTTCCCCCCTCTCTTTTGCACTTTACACTAATTCTCACATTTCTATTTTTCCCCTCTCTTTTACATTTTTACTAATTTTTACTTTCTATTACTTTTATTCTTATGAATATTCTAATCTAAAACTCTATTTGCCACTTTTTCTATTTCATTATAGCAGAAAACTCTTCCACGATTTCTTCAATTTTTATGTTATATTCTTCTTTTTGTCATTCATTTTCCATCCATATCTTTCACTATTCTTTCTACTTTTATTACTATTTTCCATCGCATTACTAACCATTTTTATTATAAAAAAGTTATGATAAGAGCAGTTCTATACATTAGTGTCATCTATTGTAAGCTTAAGCAATTATTGATTATTACATATCATATGTACTGAAGAATTGGTTTGTTTTTATTAGTATATATTGTTACAATTAATTTTATCTGAAAAAAAGTTAAGAGATTCCAAAAATCAAAGATCTTTTGGTTATAGTGTATCTTCAGTACTTCTTTTTGAATTTCATCCAAGTTATTCATAGAAAGCAAATCCAAATTAAATGATTGTTATTTTTCATTTAAATATACAATTTTTATATTTAAAATAATACTTTAAATTTAATAGTTTATTTAATATAACTTTAAAATATTCTTATCAATAATTCTCAGTTGATTATCCACTTAAAAAAAAACTTGTCAGCAATAGGTTAAAATTTTATTTTATAATGATTTTTTTTTTTTTTAGTTTCTATGCAATGAAACAATAACCCAATGATTTAATGGATATAGAAAGAAGTTTGAAATTAATCCAAATAAAAAAAATTAAAAAACAATATAAAATCATGGACTAAACATTGGCAATTTTGAAATTTTATTTAAAAATTAAACCTACCCTGATTTGAAATTTATTATTTTCTTTTATAAGGATTTAATAGAAACAAATCCATAAAAAATACTATATTTTTATTACTTTTACTGTAAATCTTTAGAATTCACTTATACAGTTTGCCTTTTTTTTTTATAGAATTGTAATTTGGAATAATTACTTTGGAAGCGACAAATAAAAGCTTAAGCTGAAATGTTTATACACTTAGTATGCTGTGATTATGATATAATTTTAGAGATACCGAAAGCATGCTCAACATATACTATACTAGTTGTATAAACATTTTAGTTTTAAGCTTTTCTTATTTTTTCACTTCCAAAGCGATTATTCTGAATGTTCCATAGAGTTTTAGAATTGCAACATCAATAGAATTATATAAAATTAAGTAAAGTATGTAACAAATATTTTTACTAAAGCATCTCGTATATAATCGTTATACCTTTTTATCTAATCATTTCAACATTAAATGAAGAATAATAATAAAAACAGATTTATTTTCAACTTTAAAACATAGATAGAATTGGGCAGTTGACAGTTTCTCATTTATGTCCCAGTACTTAAAACCCTGTCTGATTAGTAGATTGCCAGTATGCATTTTTGAATTATTTAAGTTAAAAAAAAACATAAAGTGATTGCAAAAGATGTAATACTATAAAGTCTGATATTTCTATTATTCACAGTTTTCTTCTAATTTCTCAGTATCTTTAACATTGAACATTCAATAACATGTAATTAAACATAATATCTATTTTACTGGATATTATTGACAAATTAAACATAAATAGTTTAGGTTTTACAAATATTTGCCAATTTTTGATAAAACTATATTTAAACGCGGTACATTTATTCAAATTATTTTTAAAACTTTTTTTCAGCAATAGGAAACATAACATAATTAAGAATCTTCAATTAAAAACGGGCAAAACTCACTATATGTATTGCCACTCTCTTCAAGCTAGAGTAATCAATGGATGCCAGAAGGCTTTTGCATAAAATGCCCATCTAGGGCCTACTTATACAATATCCCCAGACTATTTTCTGGCTTGTGGCCTTCGTCAGTGAGGAGCCTTGGATCTGAGAGCATTGCACCTAGATCTTAGGATCTAATGCAATCCTCCAGCAGCCACCTTTTATCTCTATTTAGATATAAAACTATGAGTCTTAAATTGAAAACACCTTAATATTTTCAATCCAAGCCCATCAACTTATATAGTCATATTGGTCTGAACTCAGTTCAGTACCCATACATTTTGTTGTCTTTGATTCTTTAATAACCACAGCCACCAATATCCTATTAGGCAGGCTTGGTTTTAAGCCAATAAACATCACATGATCACCATTGTTTATGCTTGCATATAACTGTTATTAAAACAGGCAAAACTCACTATATGTATTGCCACTCTTTGCAAGCTAGAGTAATCAATGGGTGCCAGAAGGCTTGTGCAGAGAGTGGCAATACATATAGTGAGTTTTGCCTGTTTTAATAACAGTTATGTGCAAGCATAAGCAATGGTGATCATGCGATGTTTATTGGCTTAATCTTCAACTAATAATTGTTTTTAAAAATACTACTATGTAATTATATCAATGTTTTGAACATTTGAAAAAGAAAATATTATTCAGTATTAAAATCTTTAAAGCTTACTGATCATACTTTCAATCTCTAAGGCCAGAATTATAGCACTCATAATCTTCAAGGTGCATTATAAGTTAAAGTGGATATTATGTAAATGTTTTGAATATTCCACTTTTCAGACAATGTAGTGCTATTTTCTTCTTTGTTGATAGCATGGGGATTTCTTTATTTTGTATTTTCTATCATCACATTCCCAGCATAAAATGTTTACCTTTATTGATAAAAAATATGGTCATATTCTTGTTTGTGCTATGATTCTGGTCTTAGTGGTAGAAAGCATGCTTAGAAAGTTTTAAAGATTTTAATACTGAATAATCTTTCCTTTTTCAAATGTTCAAAACATTGATGTATATACATTACAATTAGCAGAAGTAAAAAAAAACTATTCAAATTAAAATATTATTAATAATATATAATTAATCTATTCATTCATTATACAGAATGTTTTCTACAATAAATAGAGGAATTTGAACTTAGGATTTTCAGTCTTTGATGCACACGATCATACACATGTGAAAAAGATAAATGATCCCCGATATATGTATTTTATTCTGACCCAGTCCCATTGATAAGTGCTGGATCTGTTTGAAATACATATATTGGGGATCGTTTATCTTTTTCACATGTGTGTGGTTATGTATTGGTTGTTTGAGATGGACAGGAGAATGAATATAGACCGAAAAGTCTAAGTTAATAATATAATTTGTAATCAATGTGTTTTAATTTTTTCTCCCATTTCAAATAGGTGAGAAATCAATCCTAAAAAATGCACAAGACTTTTCCAAATAAGAAAAATCGCTAATCAGTCTAAACATTTCGCTAATCAGTCTAAACAGTTTTTCTTTTAGTAAAGAAAAACCAAAACGAGAATAGATTTCATTTTTATACAAAGTTTTAAGATTACCCAATTTTGTTAATATAAATTAGACTATTTTTAATATGCTTATTACTACTATTAATATGTTTTATAACCAGTACACTTTAATAAAACTTTACTCCCCCCCCCCCGTAATTCTATTTTAAAATAAATATTCAAATTATTATCTATACCAGGAATGAGGAACCTTTTTTGTACTAAGGGCCATTTGGATATTTATAATATCACTCATGGACCATACAAAATTATCAACTTATAAATTAGCTTGCTTTATTTGATCAAACATTTAATTAATTTACCCCTGATCATTAGGAGTGGACAATCTTTCCAGCTGGCAGGACAATTTCAACTTGCTCTTTTTAAATGACTGCTATAATTTTTTGTGAATTAAAAATAAAATAATATCATTATGACTGTTGCACATTTAATGACAATATTTCTATTTTGTCTGTAATTATTCTTCATGACATATTTTTATTTTCTAATTTATTTTTATGATCTGGACAGATTATTTCTAGATCAGCTAGAATGCAATCATTTATAAACTTCCCTTCATAAAATGATTTTGAAGTTTCTGCTTTTTTTTTTTAAAAAAAAAGTAATTTCCCTTCACAAAATTTTCTGACTTGTTTGGACTTTTTATGAGATATATCAGCCACTTGATGAAGTTCCTTTACAAATTTTCTGTTTTTAATATTTTTTCCCCAACAGTTTTGTTGAAATCAGAATGTTTTGGATAAATAGCATTCTTTATTAACTGAAATATTTTCCAGACATATCAGGCACATCTATTTACTATTTCTTTCTAGAAAAAAAATATGCGTTTATCCACTTGTATTGAAATATACAATTTTCTGTGTCAATTTTTATTTTATTTTAGTGTAGCCATCATAAGTATAAAAAAAAAAAGACAACATAATAACAATAAAACAAAGTAATATTCTAATTTTATTTGTGAAAACATGCAGTTAGCCAACAAAAATCACTATAAAAAATAGTGCCCTCAACATCATAGATTAAATCTGTAGTCAGACCACAGAATATAGATAATTTGTTGAAATATTGTACCTCTGATAGAATGAACTAAAATTATTATAAAGGTGAGATGTAGTTGAAGAAAATAAATATTTCATTTTATTTAACTCTTAATTTAATATTTAGATTACGTTCACATGTTTAATTGGAGATTTTAGAGGACTATCTTATATACAACTTGAAAATGTACAGGGGCCATATTGAAAACTTTCAAGAGCTAGAATTGGCCCAGATCTGGAGATTTCCCAATCATGTTCTAAACATATTTCCCAGAATTTAGATTATCTATTAGATTATTATTAATTGATTCTGATTTAATACTTTTTAATGTCTGATTGGCACTGACATCTAAAAACAAACGTGATGGTTTCCAAAACTATGATAACTTTGTGATATTGTTAGTTGATTGTCCAAAAGGTATTTTCTGGAGTTATAAAATATGCTTTCCACATGCACACACACATATATATATATGTGGATAGATATGTGCACCTAGTCTTAGGCAATATTTAAATTCAATATTTGTATTTTAATTATTTTAAAAGATAATTTTTTATGCAAAATTTTTAATAACATTTATTAATGTTTTCTTTCAGAGGGAAGTTCTAATAGTTCAGACACAATTGTTAAAGGAATTGAAGCATTGGAGTGCAGGAATTCTACTAGTAAGATTTTTTTTTTAGTATTATAATTCTAATTAATAATAAGAATATTAAGATCTGCCATTACCTCTTTATTTTTATCTTTAACATGTATATATATTTATAAATTTTTATTTCACTGTATATATGTCAATCACATGAATAAAGATATCTAAAAAAAGGCAAATGATCCCAAGATGCACTTTATGTTGAATCAGCACTCTTCAGATGGCCCAGACTTGGTTCAATATTTATCGATCTACAATTATTGCAATTTCCTGCACGAAATAACTTTGTCACCATTCATCCCAGATAAATACTGTAATAATTATTGTTTAGACATTTATCTGGCTTAACCAGTATCATAATCAGTAGGGCAGAAAGTTTGATACCTAAATATAAAACATATAAATTCCATAGCCAAACAGCTTAGTAGAAAAATTTCCAGAGACTTTGAAATAGGTTTCCATTCACTGCCATGCACCAACAGATTGATCAACAACACAAAAGACAAAGTCGCTCCTGGACTGACTCCTCAGGTTGAATATAAAATTACATGCCTCCATAATAACTGCCAAGCAACCTACTATGGAGAAACTAAGACTAATATTGCCAGTAGAGTGGCACAGCACAGATATCAATGCAATAGAACTAAAAGTAAGACAGAAGGGGGCTCAATATTTGCTGAGCACAAAAGGACTGCTGGCCACGCCTTTCAACCAACAACTGCCAAGATGATCTGCACCAAAAGAAATGATGCTAAACGCAGGGTCAAAGAAGCCTGCTATATATTAAGCAACCCTACAGTTATAAACAGAAGAGAAGCTTGCTTCTGCATTTTCAAAAAATGGACGCTATAGTCAATTTGCATAAATTTACATAAAGCTTTATTACAAGCATTTCTCAATTGGTAACAAGCTATGATTATGGGAACTTAGACTTCCCGAAAGAACTCAGATGATTAATTAAGATTATTAATTATTACACTATATAGCTTCATTACATGTGTGTAAAGCACAATTATAGAATTATAAATATAGTAAGAAAATAAGCCTCCAAAATTTCTTAAGCATTTATCAAGAATCAAAATTTAAATGTTTTTAAAAAGATGGACCTAGATGTTTTTATTGTAGATTCCATTGTGCTGCTTCTATTTTTAACAAAGTAAAATATTTTGGGTTTGTTCTATTCACATCAAGCCAAAGCAATAAACAACTTTGGGTTTGTTCTATTCACATCAAGCCAATATAAATGTTCAGAAAGCAATAAACAATTTTATCTTTTAACTCTATTTTTTTTTTCAGATAAAAATATTGATGCTTATTTTTAAATCTGAAAGATTTGTTTTTCCAATACGAGATACTTATTAGATATAAAATGTACTGCAAACATAATTTTTGGCAATATGTCATGTTAAGATCATTCTGATCACCTTCAATTGTTGGTGTTTTAAAATTAAAAACTACAGATCAAATCTAGTTTAATACAGTGATAGAATTATGCTTTTATTAAAAATATTACCAGAAGATGGCACCCATAAATATTAATATATTATTATTATTAGTTGAATGTAATAGTTAGCAAGGAATGGGATAGAAGAATAGATGTGTTAATAAAGAATAGGGAAGAATTGGAGAGATAGACAACTAGTATGGAGAGTAAAACGAATTTAAATATATACAGAAATAAACAGAATATTGGATGCAAGTTAATTTATGATAATAGTAAGAAAAGTAGTTTACTGTTTAAGGCTTGAACAGGATCTTTAGCAACAGGGGAATATACCCATAAATGGAAAAATATGGGTGATTTAGTCTGCAAGTTGTGTAAATAAGGCATAGAAAATATTAGGCATCTGCTAACTGAATGTAAATGTTTGCAAGTAGAAAGAGCACAAATAATGAAGTTGTGGGAAAATAAATATAAACAAAGAGATTATATAGAAGTTGGGTTTTTGGTTTTTATGCTGGGTTTGGGAAAAGATAAGAGGGATTTGGATATAAAGGCTTTGGTATTGACAAAGATTATCGTTGTGGAAATGGGATGGAGCAGGATATAGAAGAATATAGGACAAACTTAGTGCAGGTAATGGAAAGGGAAGATAAAGTGGCTAACAGGTTTTTCTGGGCATAATGGGTGAGAGATTCCTGACTCTGAAAAAGGAGAAGCCACAGTGAAATCGCATTGCATTTGAATAGTATAGTATAATATCTTGAGAAGATTTCAATGGAGATGAAAGCTGGTTTGATAAATATTATAATATAGTTATTAATAGTTGTTATTTTTAATCTTGTTTTGATTGATTATTATGATAACATTATGGACAAATAAATTATATTTGATATTTGATCATTATAGTAATGAATGCAATGACTATGGATTGGCTTGAATCTATCGATGAGACTCCAGTTACATCTAAAATGATCAAATCTATCTGATACTGTTCTTGAATCTAGAAAAAAATATTGTTCAGAATTTCATAAAAATTCTTACACCATAATTCTTTGATTGAAGATTCTTGATTAAATATCTAAAAAAATGGATCTACTTACAATGTAACATACTCTTTTTTTCATCTGAATACTTACACTTATATTATTTCTATATACATAACAATAAAATATTTTTAAAAAACCAGTTACAAAAAATGAATTATTCATTGATTTAACATGTTTTTATAAAAGCTTATAGTTTTAAAGTATTTTCAATATTTTTTCTTAAATTGAAGTGAATTTCTTTAATTAGATGCCATGGAAAGGCATTATAATGTAGTGAGTGGTAGGCACATCTACTTAATATGCTCATGATCTGGGGATTAAAACTAGATAGAACTTTAAAATTTTTCAAATAATTCAGAATTTCAAAGCAATCTTAGAAGGATTGTTTGAGGTCATAATCACATCAAACAACCATTTAATTATTAAACAAAAAATGTGAATTTAACTGCTTTTATCTAGAAACTGAAACAATAACAAAAGTGTATAAATTCTCATCAACTGGCACCATAATTCATCTTCTTATGTGGAGAGATGCCATTCTGTAGACAGAAATCCAAACTTTTTTTTTATTTAGAGTTTATGATATTATGTTTAGGTATTAATGATTAAAAAATTGATAGCCAAAAAAATAATTGTACAATTAACACTATATATATAATTTAAATATCATTAATAAATTAAAGAAATAGAGGTTTTCTGCCTAGTTTTGATGCAAGAAAAGAATGATGGATTTTGGAGTCAAAATTCTATGGACCACAGCCCAAGTCTCTCACTTTTATTGGTCAAATTTCTTATGAACTCCTGAGCAGTGAACAATTTCATTATTTTTATCAGTAAATATAAATGTTTTATGTTTTAATCACTTTTCTAAATAACAGGTTATCAATTCTGCTTATGCAGATAATGAAGTTTGATAAATAGATTAAAGTGTTTTGAATTAGATACAAATAAATTTAAAGGATGTCATTATTGCATATATTACATTCTTATAACACACTGCAGTATTCATACATTGCAGTAATGACTTCCTTCTTTAGCTGCCTATTTATTATATATTTCAATGCTAGATTTATTAATTAAGGATGTTAATAATATCAGTTTCAGATTATGTCCTGATTAGCATATAGTCATAATTGAAATAGACTAATTTATAATAAGCTGCCATCATGCTACATATTCACATTTGACACTTGGCCATCATTACATTATGAATATAATTTGTGTAGTTGTTATATTTGTTTAGATTATTGCACCAAGGAAACCAAAAAAGATTATTTCTGAAATGCATGTAATCTGCAAAGTATAGAGCTGCAATAAAAAATATATTATGCATGATGATTCAAAATTGATTTCTTCAAATTTATTTAAATAAGGAAGCTAAAAAGTTCAAAATATACAAAAATCATCATTTTCATATAAACAATGTTTACACATTATGTAAGAATACAATGTTGAATCTATATGTTCTGTAAAATTAAAACTGATTTTGATTTTAAAGACAAAAATAAATATAGATTCAAACCTATAATTAATTGTATATTACTATCCCTTCTTTTATAAATAATGTAGAGATCTTCATCTGACTATCATAAATTATTTGAAGTTTTTATCTCTCATGTCAAGAATAGTTAGATACACATTTAATATACAATATTAAATAACTACCTGTGTAAGCTATTAGACAATCATATGAAAAACAATTCTAAACTTTATCCAAATTTAAAAATTCAAGTTTTAGGTATTGCAAAAAATGCATTAACCATTGTATATTGAAAATAAAGATAACAAAGACTCATAACTCATAGGTATGTGACAGTTCATAATCCAAAACATGTCAGTAACCATAGGTGTGTTATATATCAGCATTTGTAATTGGAGGACATATCGACATTCAAAGCTGTAGAGCATTTAGGGGAATGATATTCAACATCAATAGATATAGGGCATCTTAGCATCCTCAGGTTTATGGCATCTCAGTACCTTAAGTGTAGGGTGCTTCTGCATCCATAAATGTAGAACCTCTCAATACTTACATGTAAGATGTTTCAGTGTCCATAGATATAGGATATGTCAGCACCTATAAGTATATATCATCCCAACACCCATAGGTTTGAGACATCTCAACCCTCATAGGCATAGAATATCTTAGCTCCATAGATGTAGAACATTCCAAAACATACAGGTGCATAACATCTTTTTACTAGCGGAGAAGTTAACATCATATTAAAATGATTTGTTTTGGTTTTTAGTAATCATGGTATTAGCACTCATTTGACCAACCTAAATGAATTTAGAATTTTTACTCTTTAATAATAGATGGAACTGGACATCTTGATAAGTTATTCTAAGACTCAACTACCTGAAAAAACCCACAAATCTATTTGTGGTTTAAACAGATTTCCAAGATTTTCCTAACTTGCATTAGACTCTAGACCATTATAAATTAAAATTACATTAAAAATAGAACTTTTATTTAACATATTCAGTGTCAAATATTAAATCACAATTTCAAACATATAAAGTTTATTAAAACAATTATAAAAATGAAGAATGGTATTGATATTCAGAAATTTGTTATTCAATTTGTGGAAAACTTTCTAAAATAAATATTATAATAAATAAAGACTTTATTATTGTGATACAATATTTTCTAATTCTATTGTAAAAAAAAAAAAAACTTTTGAACTGTGATTAAATCTAGAAATAATTACCTCTATCAGAATATTTACAAATAAAAATCAAAAGACAATGGAATTAAAGAAAAAGATGTTAATAATTCAGAGAAACTTGTTTTATAGTAAAAACAAAGGATAGTTATTTTATCCTGCCCTAGAGCCATCTACTGTAAGCTTTAGCAAGCAATAGGCAACATTGTGTAGGGCAGTGAGTTGCTGGTTGGTGGTACACGAAAAATAATCAATAATGGCGGACATAAAAAAAAAATTAAATCATAAAAATATAGAAACGTTTTTTCCTATAATTCATAAAAATTAATATTATACAGTAAAGTTGTTAATATGTACAGTCGATAACGATCTTTAATGTTAATGATAAAATTGAAAGTATGATTAAGAAATTAGATTTTTGGAAACAATAATATATATAAGTATCGAAAACAATCAACTGGAAGTATTCGAAACTCTACATATTTTTTTGTTTGAAAATAAGGTTAGTCTGTCTCAAGATATACGAGAAAATATAATAGCACATTTAACAGGATTAAAATTGTCTTTCATGGAATATTTTCCAAAACCTGAAAACACAAATGATAATTGGATTTCAAACCCCTTTTATGCAGAAAATTTAGAAAAAGCTACATCATTATCAATAAAGGATAAAGAAAATTTAATAGAATTATAATGTGACAGAACTTTACAAGTAGAATTCAAATGACACAATCTAATTAATTTTTGGTTAAACATTAAAGAATATGAACAACTTTCTGAGAAAACTCTTAAATTATTATTACCGTTTACTAGTACTGAATTAGTAGGAAGAGCTTTTTCTTCATATATTTTTTTAAAAAATAAGTATCGAAACAGATTGAATGCAGCTGTAGACTTAAGAGTATACTCCATATTTTGAACCAAATTTCAAAAAATTATGTTGTTCGAAACAAGTACAAAGATCTCATTAAATTTATTTTATAAAAATATTTGATTATGATAAGAAAATATACTAATTGTTTTTTTATAATTTTGTGTTTTTATTAAAACCATTTATTAGTAAACGAAATATGACAAAATAATAGATAAATAATGAGTCGGATCAAGGCAAATCAATCTAAATTATTTAATTTGAAAGAGTGTATCAGAAAAGGATCATATCCAGAAATTAGACTCTCATTAATTCTTGATCATCTATCGTGGATTACTAGATATAAGCTAGTATTTAATCATCAAAATTTTAATCCTATTAACTTCATGCTGAACAATATAAAGAAAACAAGAATAAGAGATAGCCTGATAACCCCTGAGGTTATTTTTACCATGACTTGGGACATGCTGGATTTATCCTCTCCATGGCCCAACCAATAGCAAGATGCTCAGAAAAAGAGAAAACAGACTCAAATTTGGGAAAACCAAATGAAGGAATGAGAAAACACTTTGAACAAAATATGTACCAAATAACCTTTAATGTAATAATGTAATCTTTAATAAATTATTTTGGAAAAAATATGAAATTTTGAACAAACACATACATATAAATATGTTACAGTGAGTTTATAATTTCAGTGAGTTTATAATCTGGTGTGACGTTAGGCATGTTTTAATGTAATTTGTCTCATTATGAGATGTGAATACATACATGGTTACCCTATAATATTTATAATGCAAATAAAATAACACACTCGCAATAACAAATTTCACAAAATACAATCATTTTTATGAAGTGGTACAATTTAGTGTGATGTACTACCAAGTGGTACACGAGCCAAAAAAGGTTGGGAAACAGTGGTGTAGGGTATAAAATCCTTCCCCACTTTTAGCTTAAGCTGGAACTGATGCACTTATACATCAAGCAATCAACTATTCAAGCTAATAACTTGAAGAAAAAAAAAAAAAAGTTGAAATTTAAAAAAAACTTAAGTTTCAAACCCCAGTTTAATTCTCTTGGGTAGCTACATAAGTCTGACACCAGATCAATTACTATATAGAGATTTCAATTTTATTAATAACTAAGTCATGTAATATTATTGTTGACACAAATAAAAAACATATCAAAATCATATACAATTTTTCAAAATCTTTTTTTTTTTTAATTTTGAAATGCACATATATGTATTTATTTTACCCTAGAGTGTATACATGCTATAAAATTATGGATAATATATATCACGTGGTGTCAGAATATTAGAAGAAACATAACAAAAAAAAATTCTCCAAAATAACTGATATTCATTTTTGGATAAAGTATTTTTCATCTACACAGTCTATCAAAGTAGATGACAGTAGTATATTAAACATTGCATGCGTCTTTCAAAAATCACTTTTTTAATTTGAACAAAAATTCAGAAATTCAAATCTTCATTGGTCTTCAAAACTGATTGTTCAGTTAAATTATTAAAGTGTAATAGTTTCAATTTTTTGTTTTGATTCATATAGCCTCAACTCTATCATATTCAGCCATTGATCAATATGGAAACACAGACTAATCCTTCTCAGTATTCATGTATTTTATAATCAATCATCATTTATCAAATTGAGAAGAACATCCATGTTTCTATATACTTGTCTGAGTGAAATGAGAGATACATTGATAAAAACAAAAAAAAAAATTAGAAACTTTTTACTGCCTAATAGTAAACAAAAAATTTAAGGTTACCTTTGAAACTTGGTGCTGCCATTAAAAGACCACAAATTGAAAAATCATATAGCAAAGATTTGAAATTGCAAAAAAGTATAGAATATAAAAGAAAACATACTAAAAACTTATAGAGAGTAAAAGTTATTAAACCACTAAACATCACATGATCACCATTCTTTATGCTTACACAAGCTGTTTACACAGAGGCATATTCCCAGACTGTTTTCTAGCCTGTGGCTTTTATCAGTGAGAATCCTTGGATCTGAGAGCACTGCACTTAGATACAAGGCTCCTCACTAATGAAAGACATAAGCTAGAAACTAGTCTGGGAATATTGGATGAGTAAGCACTAGATAGTGATTTTCTGCACAAACCTTCCTGCATCCATTGATTACTCTGGCTTGCACTGAATGGTGCTACTGTAAGGAAAGTTTTGCCTTTACTTTCAAATGCCTTTATTTGTGCCTCAAGACGATTCAAGAGGCATAAGTTTTACAATGCAATCAACAAGAATCATTACAAAGAAATTTAGGGAGTGTCGGTGCGTGTCAAGCACATCCGCACCCATACACTTGATTCAATGCATATGATTTTTGAACATTCAAGTATAAATGTATGGATAGGTGAGTGGGATATTAATAGTTCCAGAAGTGCAGTGACACAAAATTCACCTGCCCTTCCAGACTTACACACATAAACCCAACTTCTTATGCTGAAATTATTGTTCACAAAACTGTCCTATTATACATGTCCATTTCTCCATTAGTTATTTAGAGACAAAAATGTTGTTATATTAACAGCAATGTTACACTTTCAGAATACTTCTATTCATGTCTCATTATTATTTGGGGCCATAGCTTGAAAGAAACAAGGCAACCGCTTCAGTTGCAGTGGGAATATTGTCCTTGGATTGTCTAATTGTACAAGTCTATTTCACCATTTGAGCATTCCCAGTACTGTTATAAATGAGAAGGTGTTTGGATTGTCCAATTGTACAAGTCTATTTCACCATTAAAGCACTCCCAGTTCTGTTATAAGTGGCTTTATAGGTATATATGCTTATTTCTTGGTTTGCATGGCATACCACTTGTAGAGCAGTCACTTTCCCTTCTATCTATTCCTAATCTTTTATTAATTTGTTCAGGCTTAACTACCTTCATTTCCTAGGATTTATCATCGTGATATGTTAGTGCTCTTTGGGCTGTTATAATTTCTAATTACTAATATATCGATTTATTTATTACGTAAGGTAAGCACTACACTAGGCAAGGCATGGCCCTAGTTTGATCTGGTTCCAAGTCTGATCGGTTAGCCATGGCTGGCATGTCCTCTTGTCATGGTCCTTGGCGTCATTTAACAATTTGAAGTATAATACCTCAATATTGTAATCAATATCCTTTTCAAAAGTTACCTTATTTCGTGCCAACCAGATGACAAAGTTAACATAAGTTGCCAATCTAACACTGCCAAAGGAGCCCTTTTTAAAAGCTTTCACCATATCCACCCAGGCCCAGTCTTTATCTGTGGTCTTTTGCAATGTCAGGTAGCGTAGTTTATTCCAGGTCTCACATTCCTGAAGAATGTGGGAAATTGTTTCATCGGTTTTCTTGCACAGAGGGCATATCGGATCCATTTTATACCTCCGCTTGTGGTGGAGGAATGCAGCCGTTGGTAGGGCCTCAAGGTTAACTTTAATTATAAAGTCTAGTAATTTCGCCTCCAGCTTCCAGAACTTTGTTAATTCTTTAACCGCCTCTTACGAGGCATCTCGTTAACCCTGTAAGCCGCTTGATCCCTAGCTGAAGTCTGGTCTTAGTGATGGGACTGCTATCATTGATTAGAGCATGGGTGTCCCAGTAGGAAAGCTTGCCATTGAAAAGGGAATTGGACATTGTTACATTTTTAGTCACGAGTGTGACCTGTTGCTGTAACCAAATGTTACTCTTTCTTGGGGGGGGGGGGGTGGTCAGTGGGTTCAACCTCATTTATTGGTAGGGGGCTTTCCATTTTTGGATTATCCTGAAATAGTTTGGTTAAAATATTGTGGGCTTTCTGGATTAAGAAGGTATTGATTGAATGGAGTCCGAGTCCATTTTGTGATTTAGGCCTTTGAAGGGAGTTGAGGCCAATTACTGCTGTTCTCACGCCCCAGCAAAGCCTCCTACATTGAGTCTCCACCTTTTTTATAAAGGTCTTAGTAGGGGAAAAACCGGCCAGAAAATAAGTGATTTTGGGTAGCACAGCTGCATTTAATAGTGCGACCTTCCCCAACAAGGAGAGTGGGATCTTGGTTAGGGATGTCACTGTGTTCTTAACCTTTGTGAGAATATTTTCCTCCAGCTCCCTTCTCATGACACTAGGAGGGGAGGCCAGGCTAAAGCTGAGAAACTTCAGGGGGAGGGGTGCTCGGAATCTCCCCTGGATCTGTTTTCCAGTTCTGATCGACCACATGGCTGATTTCGCCTCATTAACTCTTAGACCTGATTCGGAACCAAATTGATCCAAGAGTTCCTCCAGCCTACCAACCTCATCCTGTGACGAGAGGAACACCATCACATATCCATGTAGGATACGTGGCAGACTCTCTCTCAGCAAAGGGATGGCAATTCCCTCAATGGATGCCTCAATGCGTAACAGCAATGGGTTGAGGTAAGCCGTGAAGAGGAGTGCACTCAGTGGCAAGCCCTGTGGTATTGAAACAGAGGGCTGAAATCCTGGAGCCACTTGGCCATCCAGTGAGAGAAAGATTTCTCTATTCTGTAGAAGATTCTCAATCATTTGGAGATATGCCTGGGGCACTTGGAGTTTCTCCAGTATACTGAGTAACACATTGATCTGAACACAGTCAAAAGCACCGGCAAAGTCGAGTTGGACCACAACTGGCCGGACCATTTTATTCCTGCGTACATGATCCTCTATGAGGCGAAACTGACTGATGGCTTCTGCAGTCAAGCTCCCCTTCTTTGCAAATTGGAAAGCTGACAGTTTATCAATAATGATCTTCTGTATGTCTTCTTTGATGAGGTTTTCGATTGTTTTTATCAGTAGTGGAATCATGGAAATAGGTCACAGATTCCCCAGCTCACATGGCCCCTGGGGTTTTTTGAGGAGGGGGACCATTGCAACAGGGTAAATTCCACTAATTTCCCAACTGCCATCAGCCAGTATAGCCACCATCTTCTTAACAATCGGTATTGTGAATGAGCTCAGGTGCAGCAGAAGGAATTTTGGGATTCCATGCATCCCAGGATGTGTGCCATCAGGAAAGGCTCTAAGCGTTGCCAGGATTCTGGCCTCAGTTATTTTGTGTGGTGTATTTGCCATGGAGAATGTTCTCCTAATTCTGTTAACACCATTGGAATTAAATTTTTTAATGTAATGCTGTCTGATCCTGAGCAGCATGGATGCACCAACATATTTGTTGCCATCTATCTCAATTGAACCTGGCGCCCTGGATTTGCTGTTGGTTCCAAGGGCCCACTTGAGATAACCCCGGGTCCAGCAATGTTGGTGTTCAATGAATTGCCGAGCTCTTTTGATAGAGAGGTATTCGGCAACCTCCCTCTGTATAAGACTGTATTTAATTTTCAGTTCAATTATTTGGGGAACATTATGAGCCTCATATGGCATATGTTGTAATTTATATGCAATATGGTCCAGTTCACTAATTAAGCGTACTGGACCCCTGGACTTCTGAGTGGATATATTAATGCTGTCAGCAAGAGATTTAGTGAAGAGCCTCCAGCCTCTTATTGCAGGCAGGGACAACAACGTAATTCTATTGAAGGCAATGTATGACTCAGATACTAGTTTAGTGGTTATGTTCGATTTAGTTAGCATGCGGGTCATTTTTTCTAGGGAGTTTGTAGGTTGATCATCATTGAGTACCAATATTTTGACAAGCACAGCATGATGATCCGAGAAGGCAACAGGGCATAACTTTGCCTCCATTCCCAGGATCAAAGTTGGGGATACATATATCAGGTCAATCAATGAATGGGCTGACTTAGTATAAAAGGAATAATCATCTTCTCGGAAAAACCGTTTACCACTCATAAGAGGCTGGCTAAGGTGGCCTGCATATTTGGCCTGGAATTGGTCATATTTGTGATTATAATCACCAATTATTAAGGTTGGGAAAGGGCTGGTTCTCAAGGTGCTATTGATTGAGTTTATAACACTAAATACAATTTCAGGGTCCTTTGGAAGGTACAAATTTACTATGTTAAATGAGTGGCCTTTATCTTGTACTATTGCAATTAGACAATTTAAATTGATCATCAAAATTTTGAAGAAGGAGATAGATGATTTTTTATTTATGATTATAGCTACTCCGCCTGATGGAGTATTAGAAAAGGAGTAGTGTAGGTAACCCATAGTCTGTAGTAGATCAATGATTTTGTTATCAGATCGAAGGTATAATTTAGTTTCGTATAAGCATAGTATGTCTGGGTTGTGCTGTTTGAACCAATGTATCAGGGCATATGCCCTTATGTTTAGTGATGCAATATACATTATTGATGACCTAATACCCACTTGATGATGAGTTAGACTAGTCTCCAGGTGGTCCCCTGGGTCAAGCTCTCCTTCTACTGTGACCTCAGGAATAGAGCCTCCCTCTGATGCTGTGAGAGTAGAAGGTGTTTCAATCTCCTCAACTAGAGATATCAGTTCTGGGTGGCCATTTTCCAATGGGGTGATTTGCAAAGGGAAATCTTTCAGGCTGAGGGTATCGGGCCATTCAGATAGTCTACCTGTGTTGGTGAACTAGTTCATGTCTTCTTTCCCTTAGGTGGGCATTCCTGGTCTGCTGTTTCATGTAATTCTACAAGATCCCCCACAAATTCTGATTCATCACAGTCTGAATAAAAGTTAAAATAATTAGAGTTTAATCAAAATAGCAGCATATATAATTGCAAAACATGTATCAAAAAAAAAAAAATCACAAGACCATCATTTATGTCTAAAGATAAACAAAAAGCTATATTATTTCAAATATTACTTTCAAAATTTCAGCAGTACAATCTGAATTTTGAAACTTATATTATAAATTAACAAAGAGAAAATATTGAAAATATTTAAAAAACCTTTAATGCATTTTCAGTTCTGAGCACCCTTGTGATAGGGCCAATCATTATACTGAATGTAACAGTTGCCTTTGACAAATGTGATTAGCACAAAAAATGCATTAATTTATATTTAATGTTTTCAATATTTTTTTCATATATGAAGCAGTATTAGTATGAGTATTACAACTCATTTACAAAGAACTTTGGATTTCAACCAACCAAAAGAACAAGCTGGATTTAAAAGTGGTTTTAGTACAATGGATCACATCCAAGTATTGAGAGAATTTGTAGAAAGGACCAATGAATATGAGTTGTCATTATGCTTTGAATTTGTAGATTATGAAAAGATATTTGATTCTATAACTATTTCTTCAGTGATTAAAGCATTGGATCATTAAGCTATACACCCAGGATATTATCATATTCTGAAGAATATTTATAAAAATGCAACAGCAACAATTAGATTTCTTAATGATATTGGAAATGTTAACACTGAGAAGTATATAAGACATGTGACTCCATATCTCAAAAACTTTTTACAGCATTTCTGTAAGAAATATTTTGTAGATTAAAATGGGAAGCTAAAGAAATAAAAGTAAATGGAGATTATTTAGGTCATTTTGATTTTTCAGATGATGTAGTTGTTTTTGCAAATAATGCTTCAGAGCTTCAGGAAATGTTGCAAGAGTTATCACATGAAAGTAAGAAAGTAGGAATAAATGTAAACATTAACAAGATTACAGTAATGTTCAATGGATTTTCTCAAAAGTTGAAAATGAAGATTGATAATGATGAGATAGAAAAAGTTAACAAATACAAATACCTTGGTCAGATTATTACTACAGATGGAAACATAATGGATAAAATTAATGATAGAATTAAACTTGATTGGAATGCTTTTGGTAGAAATAAATATTAAAAGGAAATATGTCTATGTGTTTGAAGAAGGTTTTTGAAAAATGTGTTTTACCAGTTCTTTATGAATCTGAGTCTTGGACGCTTAATACAAGAGCAATACATAGACTTCAGAACACTCAAGGAAGTATGGAGAGATTCATGTTAGGAGTAATGTCTATGTGTTTGAAGAAGGTTTTTGAAAAATGTGTTTTACCAGTTCTTTATGAATCTGAGACTTGGACGCTTAATACAAGAGCAATACATAGACTTCAGGACACTCAAGGAATTATGGAGAGATTCATGTTAGGAGTATCAAGAAGAGATTGAAAATGTAATATATGGGTAAGAGAACAAACAAGTGTTACCGAATCAATGAAAGGATTAAAAAATTGAAGTGAAGTTGGGTTGGACATATTTCTAGAAGAAATGATAATAGATGGACAATTGAAATAATAAACTGGATTCCAATAGATTCTAAAGACCCACAAACAAACCACATGCAAGTTGGATAGATGAAATAGTTTTACCATGAATATTTAAGATATATTTTTCAAATTACCAAATCTTATAAAATTTGAATATCATAATTAAGCAAAAATGAAGCAAGTGTGAAGAAAATTCAATATAATTTTTATATATGAAAAATACTTATTGATATAACTATTTAAAATGAAAATTATTTTGAGGAAAACATTTAAACTCCATTAATAAATAATTGAATAGTTTAATTTCATAAGAAGTTAGAGCAGTGGAATCTATAGCATTGAGCCGATATCAGTGATCTTTGGATCTTGAGATCCAAAATCCACCATTCGGTCACTGTGCCAAAAATTCATTAATCAAAACCATCATAGAACTCTTAAATAGATCTTATCACAGTTGAAAAAGAAGTTATATTATTAAATTATGCTACAGTTTCAATAAAAAATGTCAGATGGTTACAATTTAGTAATTATTTAGGTTGATCGAGGTAACTGTTATTTTTTTATAAGCATAGATATAATAAAGGCTCTTATTCATGAAAAAGGTATCATCTACCTACATATTCATGACTCAGAACTCTAATCTAATTAGCTAAATGTTGGAACTTTTTCTTATCACAAGCAGACAAATTTTCTTTCCCAATGATTGCTCATATCTATAAAAGTGTTACAGAAACTAATTTCTTAAATTTCATGCCATTAGCCCTACTTAGTTTAATGCACTGGTTGAATATCAGATTGTAGAACTCAAGGTACATAGTCCAATCTGTCACTTTTTGTTGCAATTTTTTTATAAATACCTGCTTAATAAAGCATTTATTATATATAGAGAGATGAATGTAAAAAGGAGAAGAAAATTTCATAAAATATCAGATGCTTCAAAAAGAAACATTATTTGTTCAAAAATAATTCAGAAAGAAAAATTAGGAACTCAAAGTTAATAATTACCGCTTTAAAAAACGAAGAAGAATGTTGAAAAGAAAACAGATTATTATTAAAACATTTTAAATCTGGTGAATTAGTGCCACTAAAGTAATTTTTTAGGAGTAGATTTGAAATAGTCAGAATAAAATCAAAATAAAAGATATAAAATCAAGAGTAAATGCTATTAATTAAGGATTAATCAATCGGCAAGCAAATATAATCAATTGTGTAAATGAAATGATGCATGATGAGAATACCAATTTTTAGGATCAAAATAAAGCACTTGAGAAAACAATCAATAGTAAAAATGATAGAAATCCACAAGCATAAGAATAAACACAAAATTATAGCCAAGACTACATCTTTAAAATCATATTAAATTTACAGAAAAGTTATTTGCAAATGTTCAAATTATTTTGTATTCTAAGTCAAAGTCAGTTCAAAGATTTAGAAAATAAAACATTTGAATAAGAAAGTGAGAAATTTGATATATATAAAAAAGTAAAAACCAATGAAGTTACACAAAATTTAGTAAAGATTGCAAAGAACAAAGACAGAGCTTGAAAATATGAAAACCATCTGAATTTAAAAAAATAAAAATAACAATTACCTTCTATCCCACAATAAATTTAGAAATGAGTAATTGTGTATTAATTTTAGACAAACCAGTTCTTATATTTTAAGTTTTTATTAAGCTTAGAAATATTAACAATACAACCAAATCTTTCACAACATTTGTGACTTATTTATTGCTCAGAATGAAAGTGGTAATGAATTTCTCTTTCACATGTGAAGTTCTATGCCCCATAGATGTCTTTGTCACTTGAATAAAGTTTTACATATAAAGTATTCTTTACTACTTTTACATTTACATTCAAGTTATTATCATATAATGGGTCAACAACTGTGTAAAATGCACTGGTTAAATGTGTTATCATACTGTGATATATGACTGTTATTTGCTGTGTATATAGCCGAGCAAATTCCTTAGGCAAAAATTTTTAACTTTACACTTAGTGAAGAATAGTTTATGGTAATCATCTATATATTCAATTTATCCAAACCACATCGAACACTTTTTAGCAAAACTTTATTTGTATATATATACATACTCCTATGTTTCGACTGTCCTGCAGTCTTCTGAACTGGCTCCGAAGAAGACTGCAGGACAGTCGAAATGTAGGTGTATGTATATATGTACAAATAAAGAGTTTTGCTAAAAAGTGTTTGAAATGGTTTGGATAAATTGTATTTATAGGATATTACAGCAAAATAAAGAAAAGTGTGATCTCATAATAACCAATAGCTGTTTACTTCTTTGTTCATTGAATATAAAACTTTATATACGACTAGTTTATAAATTGTATTAGTTTATTTAGACTGGATAAATTCACTACAATGATAAACAAATGAAAAAGTGCAAGAGTCGATTACAATAATGAATTTCCTAATGAATCATTGCTGTAATTATGATGTTTAAGTCAGTCTGTTGTTAGAAGAAAATCAGCAGAAGTCTTAATTATTATAACTTATAACAACAATTGTTTTGAGCTTATAAGAACTGTTAGATAGGAATAATAATAAAAAAAACAAGAAATAAAAAAAACAGTCAACATATATAAGTTAAAGCAGATCTAATAATAATAAAACCAATCTGATTTTAGAACTGATTCCTTTTTGTATAGTTACATGTTATGCAGAATATTTAATACTTATTAATAAACATGCATGTACAATATATGTTAGCAGTCTCAATTTCAAGGATAATGTCTGTGAGTATTGAATCAAATATTATGGTATTAACATAATTGTTTTGTCAGTTTATGTCATAGTGTTTCAATTTATGTTTCGACAGAAATTGATTCATCATGTTATCACCAGGTTTAACTATAATATGTATGAAACATATATTGCAATGTTTTATCAAAAACAATTATTTTAGAACTTAAAAAAAAATAGATTGCATAAAGCATAGAGATATATAAGGAATGCATAGTAAAAAAAAATCTCATCTAAATGACTGGGGGAAGAGAATGAAAAAAAATTGCATTTTAAAAGAATTTTAAAATCAATATTAGATGCAACAGAAGTTGCAAGGAGTGAAAGACAAAGATCAATGCTTACCCAGACGAAGATTCCTTTTCTTATTGTCAGAAGAATTGTTTGAAGCATTCTATCTAAATGCCCCAAAATAATCAATTAATTACAAAATCAATTACACAAATTTGAGTTTTTGCAAAAAGGAATTTTGATAATAGATTAAGAAAAGGGATCAGTTACAAAATAAATGCATTAATCTTAAGATGTATAAAACAAATTATATAATTTTGTAGAATTATAATGATTAAATATAAATTAGTTATCAATTAGTTAGTTCATTAAACAAATTTTTAATTAGTTTCTTTTTAAAACAAAAAATTAAATAAACAATTTATACTTTTTTTTCCACTTTAATTTTTCTTTAAATATTTTGAACATTTTAATCTTAGTTAATTTTATTACAGTAGAAATAAATGTTATATTGTTCATATCTAATGGCAATCATGTTGCAAAAAGTTACTTCTTTGATACTGTCACTATTTACGTCATATATA
The DNA here is from genome assembly GCA_028023455.1 of Epiperipatus broadwayi. NCBI lineage: Eukaryota > Metazoa > Onychophora > Udeonychophora > Euonychophora > Peripatidae > Epiperipatus > Epiperipatus broadwayi. Next base: position 3,847,246 of record JAQFVV010012497.1, read on the forward strand.
ATGCAACATTGTAAAGAAGTTTTTATATATATTGAATAGCACATTAATAATTTTATTATCGATGAAAGTATTTAATGAGATAGTTCTTATATGTTGAGCTTACAACCAATTAAAAACTGAAACAGCAACCGGAACATACGTTATCCAGAAATAGTGTTTTATTTATATGATCCTACTATATACTAAAAGTGGTCTTTATTTCAAATCTTTTTTATAAGTAAACAAATTCTTATTAAGATTATATATGATGATTAGAAGATTTTCATAGACTTATAAATGTAAACATTGTAAATCTTTAATGAGATATTACAAGTGTTGCTTTTTTAAAAATTTGACTTTAGACAAATAAAATCGTATTATCAAGTTAGACTCCTGTTTTTAATTGGTTGTGTGCTTAATTAAATAAAAAATACATGGCATTCGTTTTAAATATTTTCATATTTATATCTATAATTCTATAAATATTTCTTAATTAGTATGATATAAATAAATACGTGTACGCAGATTTTTATTTACATATAACTATTATAAATATAATTTTTTAATAACTCAAAATATAGATGAAATATTGTGGGAGCACTGAAAAACCGAAGTGAGCTATGTGTAAATTAAACTATCAGTAAACATAAATGTAGAATGAGTCCACTTCCATTTTAGCTTTGATGTATATAAGCATAATTATTGATATATTTACATGCTGAGCATGATTTGTATATACTGTACTAACATAATTTCAAGACAACTATCAACTAACTAAAATCACAATAACTATAGAGGGAAAGGCCGAACCTCATATTTAAACCCTCCTAGAATTAAATTAATCTTCAATTAATAGATGTAAATATAACTTTTTAATAGCCTGAAAAATAGATGAAATAATGTATATACGATTAAAGCTGAAGTATAGATGGGCTCACTCTACATTTATGTTTACTGATAGTTTAACTTACATATAACTTATTGGGGATTTTCATTTCTTCCTCATTATTTCATATAACAGTTATGTATACAAATTGTTTCTATGAAAAATTCAATTGTTTAATTGATATCCTTCCTCGTGGGATCATCATCGATGAGAAAATGTTTGAAAAATCTGAAGGGGCATAGCTAATTGTATTTTTCTATAGATTAATTATAATTTTTATCTTGTACTGAATTTTATCCTCATTCTAACAATCCTTTATAAGAGATTATGTACTATTATTGTCTTTATTCTTTTGCTTCCTTTTACTTGTTTTGTTTATTATTACCTAAATTTTCCCTATTAGTATTTATAATAGAAAACATCAATATAAAATGATGTTGGCTACAATTGATAATGGATGTGACAACAGCAAAAAATCCTTTTCATTTGCATGGGAAAAGAGTCATTGGCAAAGTACCAATATTTGTTCTCAGCCTAATAATACTAATAATAGATAACAAATTAAGTCAAAAAATAGAATTATTTTAATGTTATATATATATGGGTGTTCTCTTCTGAAAGCAACCTTTGTTAACAAGGTATTCACAGTTATATGTTTTTATATCTGCAAATGTATTTCTCTTACAGTTATGCCATGTAATGCAAGCTTGAGTAATCAATATAACCCAAATGATAGTGTTTAATACATTTTTATTCATTGCAGTATTAGCCATATTCCCAGAAGAGTTGCAGAACTGGAATAGGTGAAATAGATTTGTTACATAAAAATATTATATAAGCTGGAGTCATGTAGTGTTTTTGTTTATTATTTATTTATGTTCTTTTCTGAAGGCAGATTCAGATAACAAGATGTTTATATTTATACTTTACATATTTATGTCTCTTTTGGCGTCTGCTTGATATAGCAATTAAATGTATGTTTCTTAGATGTATTACTTTCTGAAGGTAGATTGAGATAGCAAAGTGTCAGAATAATGAAAGCAGTTGATTGGTGTTTGTCACATTGCTTGTCATTCTCTTAGCATTGTCTATTCTAATGTCTCCATATTTAGCTTTGCCATTCATTATAATTTATTTACATGTTTTTCATTGGATTTTTAGCCTTAATTCTTAACACCTCCTGTTTTACATATTCATTTAGTTTACTATTCATAATTTCTTCCACTAAAAAAAACTTTCTTTATATATATATCACTCCACTCTATATGAGTACAATAAGTAACTGACCTTGATGATTTGTCAATTATTTGAACATACTGGAAATTTTTTTTACAGGTGACAAACAGTTCTATATAAGATTTCTTTATAGATAACAATTTAACAAAGTCCAAAAAGAATGATGGTAATTATCACTCTGACAATTAATTATTTTGATTGACTTTTAGTATAGGATTTGTATAAAGCCCTACATGATTTGGTGCAATGGTAGAGTCCAATTTCTGAAGCTCAAGGTCTATATATTATGGCCCACATGTCTTTTCTGATGCTCAATCTTTTTATAAACCCTTGAGCAATAAACCCTTCAATTAGTATTTATTATTACATATATAGAGCTTTCTTTAGAGCACAACAATTTTAAATATTTACAAGTTGGTATTTGATATAACTGAAATACAGGCTTATTATATACCTATATCAATATATGTAATATATAGGATATATGAGCACAGACTTTCACACCACTATCTCATATCACTGATACACTTGAACACATATATGTTGAAAAAATAAGTAATCACCAATATACGTATTTCATGCTAAACCAGCAATCATCAGTTAGTCCAGATTATCATCTCCACATACATATGCAATAAGTGCTCAGATATATATTAAGGTAGCCAATCTTCATACTTTAATGGACATGCTTCAATCCACTCCACACTCCAACTCTTCAACCATCCATCCAATTGAAAATCTGATGTTGGAATGCACAAAAGCCACCCTGAGGCCAAGATTCCTGTCACACAACTAAAGTCAATCTGATCCCTCATGTACAGGACATAACGCTAAATAAATAAATCCTAAACGGATTCCATTTATATTAATTTAACTGCTACAATGCCTCTAAAATAGTTATACTTTTGTGATTAGTTAATTTTTTTTACATATACTGGACATTGTATTGTTGTAATTAATTTATTCCAGAAAAAATGATAAATATTAAAGTAATGAAAATAAAAATTAAATTTAAAAAAAATAAATAAGTAAGATCACTTGGATTTTATGGATAGCATTAGTTATCTTGGGTGGAGATTCAAACTCAGAGTAAATTCAGAATGATTCATGAGTGATTATATACAAAATCAAAACTCAGGTGGGAAATCACACCTATCTTAAGGAGGAAAACAATGTATACAGAATTTAAGTATGGTGGATAAAATATCTATAGGATTGCTATATAAATGCTCACATGCTTACATTCTAATTCTTAATTTCAGATGTGTATGTGAAATAAATAAAATAATTACCTATCAAACATTCTACATAAAATAAAATTAATCCCTAAACTATATTTTTTTTATATGTGCATACCAGCTTTGGTCCACACATAACTTGATGCTACTTATATATAAATCTATTATCTAAATAACTTAAGTCTCAATTATTTTAAGAAAACTAAATTAAATATTTCTTATTTAAAATTGTTTAAGAAAAAGATTCTTGAAGTCAGATTGATTTTTTTAAAAAAATATTGAACATTCAAAGGGGTAACTTTTCCAACGTACTTCTCATTTTTTTTTTGTTTAAAAAAGTCTTTTTTTTTTTTAAATATTATGTCCGACATTTCTGTAAAGTAATCTGAGTGTGTGAATGTAGAAAAATACAAATATTTTATCACATTTTATATATATAAAAATAATACAGAATGATTTTAAAAATAAAAAGTTTTAAAATAGATAAATAATAATAATAATAATAAAATATTGGTACTTTGGTATTAGTCCTGCTGTGTTGTATTACTCTGATAATGTATTACTCTAAGTTGGTGATCTTTTAGGTAACATCTCCAATTAATGTGTGGACAAACTTAATCAGTAAAATTTGTCCACAGATACCGTGGAGGTATTATTTTAAACATATCACAAACATAGAATAATGTTATCAGATATAATACATCATAACACATGTAATATGAAAAAATAATGGAGACATATTAAGTATAAAAAAAGACAAAAAGATTTTAAAAAATTAAATAAACATTATTGGATGAAACTATGTATCATCAAAAACATTCTTACCTCTTCCTGCATACTGCAGGGCTTTGAAGCATTGTAACTGTGTGTTCAGTCTTAAAAAAAAAAAAAAAATGGTGAACTGTAACTTTTAAATAGCAAAATGTAACTTTAAGGTAATATTTTAAAAACTATTTCAAAAGAAAAACAAATATTTCTGTAAAAAAAAACAAAAAAAAAAAACAACCAAAACCAAATATTTAAGATTTTAGAATGTTTAGCAAAAATAAATAAAACCTAAATATATAACAACGTTTAGCTAGAAATATATTTTTAAATTTGGAAAAAAAAAAATTACTTAAAAATGATGTCATTGTGGTGGACTGAACTATGTAATGTGTTCTTAAATGGAAAGGAAAGAACAATGTGATAGCATAAAATTTCGCAGGCAACATGTTTTTTAATCTCGCCAGTCGCCACATACATATCTTAATCGTTGGCTTGGATTAGTCATGCCAGTATATTGGTTGCCATAACATTATTATCTTAAACTTTGAATAAATATTACTGGATGAAAATGTCATTACAGTAATACATCATAGCAGGACTAATAACAAAGTACCAAAACATTTTATCAATAAATAAAAAAAAGTATAACAATAAAAATAAGCCATGATTACATGCTTTTCATTTCAAATTACGATTAAAAAGCAATATAAATTGAAACATATTTATTAATAATAATATATTACAATTTTAAATAATAATAAATCTTTTACATATAATGGCATAAATTGAAGTTGTCTTCCTGCATATATTTGTTTTTGCTACTGGTGTCAACAATCGTTTTTTTAATACAGGAAGTTCTTGATCAAAATTGCAGATAAAATATATTTGTTTTATAATAAGTAAATTTTTGAACTACAAAGATCAGAAACAAATACAAGTGCTTCACAAAATGAATGTGGAGAAGGTTGTAATAGGACAACACTACCACTATGAATGTATCTATTAGTCTCAAAATGGGGGAATAAATAAATTAAAAACAACTGAAAAATACTTTGTTAGTAACAAAAAATAATCTGATAATGGCCTTTTCTTTTTCATATAATTTTATCAATGTATAAAGATAAGTTGAAAAAAATAATCTGTATTACAGATTTATATGCATAAAGAAATTTCTTAATTTATTTTTAGTTATAATTTGCTAATTTGTCAGTGAAAACAACAACAAATATTTGTTTCTGATTTATTTATTGAATATTAAATACTACAGACATTTGATTTTATTTAATTAGCTATCCTCAGATAATTTATTCCTTTTATTTTGTTTGTTCAGGAACAAATATTGTATTGCCATTGTTAATAACAAATATTAGTGTATATAACATTTGACTTCATCTTATGATTTAATAAAAATTAGTATAAAGAAAGCTGATTTAGATTGAAAGAATATTACTAAAATAAATATTAAATAGAAATGTTTTTAAATGACTTTGTTTAAAATTTGGGCAGTATTTTATATTTAATAATAAAATAATAATTAGATAGATTACTGTTATTCTAATATACATGAATTCAAAATCTTCAATTTTGAGTATTTATAGAAGTCATATAATATTGATTTTTTCCCCCATATGTCAAAGCATAGGCCAGGAAGCGAACCTGGGACTACTGCTTGTAAGGCAGCCGTGCTAACCACTCGGCCACCAACGTTTGACGTATATGATTGATTTTTCATTTGTATTTGCAATTCAAATTTGCAGATGCTGGTTCATTTGCATAATGAAGTGTTTTTTCTTGCTTCTTTATAAAGAAGAAAAAAACACTTCATTACGCAGACGAACAAACATTTGCAAATTTGAAAAAGCCATATAAAATAAAAATATACACAAAGACTACAATTCCTACAGCACATACACCAATAAAAAAGTGGAATTGTTAAAAAGTCTGGTCAGAATGTATTTATCTGTAAGCTATGTAAAAAACGGTAATGCACATTGATTTACAGGATATAATAAATCATAATAGTTTGCAATTATTTGCTGAAAGTTCATCTTCAAACAAAAGAAAAAAAATAGTAATACTTTTAACATCAGGTCATTTATGTCATTTTAGACAAAAAAGGGGAAATGTATAATCAAAGAGTGTAATAACTATAAACATTTTTAGATGAGAAAGTTTCAATTTTTCATGAGCTATATTGATTTGAAATTCTATATGATTAGTCAAAGTCAAAAAAATATATATGAGTCTATACTAAAAATTCATTTTCAAAAAGAAAAAATCATAAAATATGAATGTTATAATGCTCAAACAAGGTTGTCATCCTCTTGATATTATCTAATGTAGTCAAACAGCATTGCATCTGAAGTATATTCTTTTATGAAAAAGTTAATACATATTTATAATGTTATGGTTTAATTAAAATTGTTCATAAAACTATATAAATACTTATAGATTTCTGTTTCTTTAGATAGCCAAATTAAAAAAAAATTGTGATTTTGTGCTAAAAGTTTATTTTTCTAGGAAAAAAATAGTTTAAAAAAAAAACAAAACCATGTAATAATTGTAACATTCATGCAAAATTATGTCACCTTAATTTAATGTAGCAAAATAAGTGCTCAGAATGTTAGTTCTTTTATTTTTAAAAATGGAATTGTTAAAAAGTCATATCAGTTTATTCATTAATTATTCTCATTTGTATGTGAAATATAAAAGTAAAAAATGTGTAAATCGATACAAACATTTATCCTCAAAATATTGGCAGAAAAAGAATTCCGAAAAGAATACATTTTTATATTAAACATTAAAAGCCTAAAACTAAACTAGTCAATAAAATAATCAAAATCACCTCAAATTCACAACTCAATCAGACTACCCAAAAATAAGCTCTAAAACACAAGCAATGGTTTTACTGCTACTAGCAGACTTCTCAATAATTAACACTTGAGAATTCTGCTTGTAGCAGTGAAACCATTGGTTGGGTTTTAGAATATATTTTTTGGGTAGTCTGGTTGAGTTGTGAATTTGGGGTAATTTTATTATTTCTATATTAATACATAGTATTCGAAACGACAAAAAAAAAGATCCGATTTTAATTCTGAATTTTTGGCAATATATAAATGCACAATTTCATCATAATCAAATAAATTTAAGGAGGTTATTAATTTATTTCTCATAACTAAATTTTAAAACGGTAAATTAGACAACAAATAGAAAAGTACTTTTTAAGCGATTATTATTTATGCATCCATCTTTATTATTACAAATTTCTATTAGTTTGCTATACAAAATTTCTTTGTAATAAAGTAAGTATAAATAATGGAATTTAAATGTATTTATTTTATTTTTTGTTAAATGAATTTTTAAAGGAATATTTAGTAATAAATTACATTTAAATTATTTTAATATACAGTATTTAATTTTAAAACATTTTTTTACTTTAATGTTATAAATACAGACATGCAATTGAATGACTTCAATCATTTCTAAAAATTTTCCAAATCCATAAACCTCTTTGAATCAATGGAACAGTGCACACTCTATTCATCATAATATAGCAAACTACAATCTGGGAGGAAAATTAAAATCAATAAACTTAACATGTTTTTTTTTATTATACTACTTCTGTTTTCACATATAGAGAGGAAAAAGGGTCATTTTAATTTTCATTAAAATAAAAAATAAAATCTAATTTGTTTAGCATTGCAGAATTTTAAAATATTTGACATCAATTTAATAAGATGTTGTATTAATGAATAACTGTTGGAAATTCCTTGTATATTAGTATATTTCACAATTTAAATTATCAAATTATTTATTTCTCAGGAATGCCTTGTGTAAAACAATGATAGGTGGCAAACTCTGGAACTTGGGTTCTTTAGATTGTCGCTAAGTTCTGTCACTTATAGTGCTCTATCTTTTTATGAACTCATCAGCAATAAACCATTTTATATGTATATAATTGTATTTCTTCTTTCTCTAATCTAATGAATAATCAGGAGTTAGTAGATGATAATGCACTTTATTTATTCCATCCCTAGACCAGTTTTTGGATTATACCATTATAAGTGAAAACTTGAGGTTCAAAGCTAACAGTATCTTTGACTTTTTTTTTTATTAATAAAGCTAATAACCTGAAAGTCTAATGAAATTTTTAAGTTTTAAACAACCTTAGACAACTTGCTAATGTTGATCTGCCAATATTTTTAAAATTTAGCTCTAGTCTAATTGTAAGTTCTCTCTCTCTTTTTTTATTGATTGGGAATATTAACACCTATATAGTATCACTTAATTTTTTTGATTTTATTACAGTAAGCAAAAGTATTTTTTCTTTCTTTATTTTTTGACAATCTCTTATGTTATCAGCTTGATTGAATAACGGTTAGCAGATGGTAGTGCAATTTATTAATCGTTAACCCAGATTAGCTTTTGTCTTTATTAACGCTTTGTACAATTTGGTACAATAGTGGAGTGGTGTACTCAGGATCTTTAGATCAATGTATCACAAACCATTTGTATCACTTCTGGTTTTCAAACTTCTTATGAACTCCTGAGAATTAAACTATTTAATTATATATATATGAATTACTTTATTAATGAGAGCTAGGTATTCAAAGCTGAAGTCAGTGCAGTTAGGCATCTGGCAGCCATCTTCAAAATCTTTTTTAGTATTATGCTAATAACATAAAATTTATAAATCCTATATTTAAATAGGTATAATATCAGGTCAGTAGCTACTTATTTTAATAATTTTAATTTCACTCTAATTGTAGTTACTTTTTGTGGATAGAAATGTTAATGTCAACTCAATATTACTTGATCCTTTCAACTTACTATAATAATAATGTTTTTTTACACTAGCGCTTTCTATTGTAAGCTTGAATAAATAATGGTTACTAGATAGTAATTCAATTTAATCATCCCCATCCCAGACTAGTTTTTAATTTTTGTTATCAATAAGAACTTAAGATTCACCATTATCAATAAAGACTTAGAATTCAAAATTGGGACTAATGAAATTAGGCATTCAGTCAGACACCTTTAATCCATTTTTAAAAAAATATTAAGCTAATAGCTATGAATCAATATATATATAGAAAAAGATTTTTGAATATAAGCGAAGTTGTTGTATAGATCTGTCACTAAATCAATATATATATATGCTCTTGACTAAGAATGTTAATAACTAACGTAACATCATTGATTCTTTTAGCTTTTTTTAGTTAATGAGAATTTTTTTCTGAACCTACTTTAGTATCATTCATTATCAATTTGATTAACAAATGATTACCAGATAGTGGTTCATTTAATTAATTTCCATTCGAAGACTTGTTTCTGGTTTTACCTCTATCAGTGAGATCTTGAAATTCAAAATTGGAACCATATTGTTATGCATCTGGAAGCTACTTTTAACTTCTTTCTTACTCTCAACTAAATAGATTGAAATTGAAAATAAAATAAAAAAACTAAGATTTTGAACTAATCCAATTTCCTTGTATAGTTATATAGATTTGTCATCAAATCAGAAACCATATGTTTTAATAACTTCAGTTCTGTTCTAACTTTAGGCGGCGGCGTTTCCATCCCCCAGCTAAAAATATTAATATCATCACAACATTAGTGTATTCTTTCAGCTTATTACATTGAATGTTCTTAGCCTAGGAGAAAAGTGCCTACATTTAGAAAAAGTTCTGAGATCACTAAACTATATATCTATTGACTTAGAATCTGATCTAAACAACTATGCTAGCAGGTTCTCTTGTGTTTAAAATCTTAGGGTTATTTGAATTTCAGTTTATTAGTTTGATAATAAAAGGGAGATAAAGATTATTGTCAGATGTATAATGTATTGTTTCAGCTTTGAATTCCAAATCCTCATTGACAAAAGCAAAACTCAAAAACTGTTGGGGATGGAGATAATAAATTGCATAATTAACTAGTGACCACTCATTATTCAAACTCACTATAAATGGTGCTAGTGTAGAAAAAGAAGAAATAGTCTTAAATACTTAGCAAGAAAATAAACATTTCTTACAATTAAAATCAAACAGATTATGTGCTAGATCTTTATAACTATAGAATAAGATTGATTTGAATTTAAAACCAGATAACTTTTTGAATTTCAAACTACTTGTTTAAGAGTAAAAAGAAGTTGAAGCTGGCTGCCAGAAGCATAATTATGCAGGTTCATTTTTAATTCCAAGTCCTCATTAATAAAAACAAAGACCAGAAATTGATCTACTGATAATAATTAATAATTTGCACTATTATCTGGTAAACCTTGATTACTCGCATTTATAAAAGATGGTACTATAGTATAAAAGAAATTATTTTGTGATACCAAAAGTTTTTTTGGTAACAGATTATATGTTTTATGTTTTAACAAACATTTGCTTACAATGATCACTTTTCAATATAAACAAAGGTTGCACTGGATATGTCAAAATGTATCTTATGAGCTATTAGTGTATTTTTTCCTAATGTCTGTGGTCATATGTTTAAATTGTAAGGATGTATTAATTGTAATTTATTCATGTGTGTGTGTATCTGTAAATTTTAATAAATTTAATAAGCTGTATAAAAATTATATGCGAGAATATATAATCTTATTCCTAGAGCAACTAAATCTGAATATGCATACTATAATAATAATTCATAAGGTAGACTCTGTAGAATCATTTTAACAAACTTGTAACTAACATTCTCTTTTTCATAAGAATGTTAATTTAGTAAGTGTCAAAAAAAGAGCACTTTTGTCCAAACATCATGCTGTTATATGGTAAAATAATCAATGATTAACACTAAAACATACGAAAATTTGTTAGCTATGATCTTCACAAAGAATTAATCAAATCACTTTATAATTTCAAATAACAATCAAAATATAAATTCTGTTAATTTTAATAAGTACATAAATAAACCATGACTATTAAATATGTAGTATTGTGAATATATAATCTTATTTATGGAGTAATTGAATCTGGTTACATTTATCATAATCATTATTATCATATGTACATTTAGAGTTAGTTTCTCCATGAATACAATTATATATGAGCACATTTTATGATTCTAAATATAAATTAAAGAATTTTCTTAAAACATAAACAAAAAAAAATCATATGGATGTTTTATTTATTCATAATTTTTTTTTTTTAAAAAATGAACATTTATTAAATAATGCAAAGATAGATTTATAAATAGTAATTATTATTTTTTTACATTATCATGAATTTTTTTTTTTTTCAGATAATGGACACCAATTTATATCTGAACCTGTTGCTATCTCTTGTACCTATGCTAATGGTCTCACTTCCAGAGAACATCGAGAAGAGTTGGAAAAAATATTACTGCAAAAAGAAGTGGATCGTCTCAAAATAGAATTAAGTAAAGCCAAAGAACTTATTTTATCTCTACAAGATAAGGAGAAGAAACTTCGTGACAGGTAAAATATGAAAATATTTTCAGAAAATAGTATTGAAATTATAAATCATTATTAAAAAATTAAGATGTATTTTTGATACAAAAATGTCATAAATGTTATGACTTAATCATTCTATGTGATTTAGCATGGTGATGGAGTATTGAACTCTGTGTGCTCAACAATCACATTTTTTTGTATTGATTGATTCTATTATTTTATGGTTTTTATGAAACTAAACATAAATGTATACAAATTAATAAATAATTTTGATTAAATGATTGCATAAATGTTTATGATGGCATTTTATTTATAATTATACATCAGATTATTTCAGTCATCTAGTTTAATTCATAAATGTGTTTAGAAAAATTTAAACTTTATTTATTCTTTTTTTAAAATACACTCCCCACTGTTCAGATTAGCATAGAACAGAAAATTTCTCTTAGATTTGTATTTTATTTTAGCTACTATTCTAATTAACTAGGCTAATCTGTCAAAAGCAATAATCAGTGAAAATTTATATGGTTAATCTTTATGAGGGTTCTTGTGATTTTTTCTGTTTTTTTAAGGTCAGGGTTAGTGAGTGTTTTTCAATAGTGTGGATTATCAGACTAGATTGACTTTTAGGATTATTTGCAATTATCCTGTGAGTGACTTTTTTAATTTTTTAAATTTATTTCTCTAAGCAATAGTTTTGTGTTTTTCCAATCAAGTATACAGTCCTTGGTACATGCATAGTTTGCTATTTTAGATGCATCCATTTTTTTTCTCATTCATTATTGTATATTCTACTAATTATTTTTCAAAGAGATGGCTGGTTTCATTGATATAGATTCTTCAATATTTATATAGTATTTTATAAAGGCAGTTATTGTTTTTCAATATTTCAAATTTAGGTTTTATAGAAGTTAGGAGTCCTCTTAGATTATTATAGCTTTGAAAAGCTGTTCTTATATTATATTGATTACAGATTTTCTTTAGTTTTCCTCCTCTCCCTATCATTTGATATATTATGAATACCTATCATTGTTTTTATGTTGTTTTTTTTTTTGTTGCCATTTATTTTTTAGGTTTTTTAATGATAGCAAGTTGTCTAAGGTTTAAAACTTAAGAATTTCATTAGGCTTTCAGGTTATTAGCTTTATTAATAAAAAAAAAAAGAAGTCAAATATACTGTTAGCTTTGAACCTTAAGTTTTCACTTATAATGGTAAAATCCAGAAACTGGTCTAGGGATGGAATAAATAAAGTGCATTATCATCTACTAACTCCTGATTATTCAAGTTTTTAGAAAATGACATTATATTAGAGAAAGAAGAAATAACAGTATATACATGTAAAATGGTTTATTGCTCATGAATTCATAAAAAGATAGAGCACTATAAGTGACAGAACTTAGCGACAATCTAAAGAACCCAAATTCCAGTGTCTGCCACCTACCATTGTTTTACACAGGGCATTCCTGAGAAATAAATCATTTGATAATTTAAATTGTGAAATATACTAATATACAAGGAATTTCCAACAGTTATTCATTAATACATCTTATTAAATTGATGTCAAATATTTTAAAAATCTTCAATGCTAAACAAATGTATTTATCTAAATAGTTTGTTGTCAATGACTTGACATGAATACCTGCAATGACTAGATGAAAATTAAATGAAATTAAAATGTTCAAACCTTGATAATTGTAATAATAAATGAATTTTTAAAATTAAATTATATGACTTTACTGCTCAGGAAAGTGCCCTGAATGTGTGCTTTAAAACTGGAATCAATCCGAGGACTTTCCATGCAGAACATAATTAAAATATTATGTAACTGAAGTTTTTTCAATAGTTTTGACATGTTAAAAAATAATAACTCTGGTCAGAATCTTTCTTTTAATGATTATTTTTAAAAGTTAGGAGTAGAAAGCAATAGAAAGATACCAAAGTTTTTGCTTAGCACAATGTTAATCATCAAATTTCTTTGAAATCTCAAAACCTTTAATAAAATAATTTAAAATAAATGTAAGTTAAAACAAAAGGTAAAGCACCTTTTAAGTTTGCCCACTTTAAGACAAGTCTCTCCAACATTCCTCACAAAGAAAAAGATGAAGATTTGGACATTTTTTAGTTAATTAATTGCCTAATAACCATTTTAACCTATAATGGATAGTTAATTAAATTGGCCCTATATTCCAATTTTATCCAGTTCTAGATTGTGAAATTGATAGATCAATGAGTTACTTCCACGAACTTGTTTATAGAGTATTATTAAATTCTCTTCTCAAAAATGCTCCCCAGTCTTTTTCTTTTGCTAAAATATAGTTATCTATTAAAATACAGTGTTGTAAATTTACAGTTTGTTTCAATGTCCTGAAAATAAATTAAATATATTCGTTTACTTGTAAATGAAATTTTTATTATATTTTAAGTTTTGTAAGAATTAATTTTATTACTGGTGATATTTTAATATTATTTGATTAACGTTTGTAAGATTATCATCTGGCTTCGACCTGCAATGGATAGAGTTTGTATGAGATCTGATTATAAGTCTTCTTGCTATATATAATAAACACTGACAGTGAATTGTTTACTTTTTAATAAATAGATGTTTTGCAGTAGCAATTTTATTATGCCAAGTTTATTATCAGTCATACTCAACTTCTCCGTCAACATTTCTTTTCTCCTCAAAAATGATTTTATTTCTCTTAAGTTATTACCAATATTTTGAATATCTGGATTTCTGTCATTTATAAAATATTACTGCCAATCTTACTGATTGATTACATTATACTATTGTCCAGAGTATTTAAAAAGAATATTTTTCCCAATATTATTTTTCCAAGAATTAAAGAATAAGAAAATAAAAAGATTAATCTTTTATGTACATAAAGTTTATTTTTAGAACATATTTGTGTGTATGCTGGTCTAATTATATATTTACTAGTCTTTTTTTTTTTTCAAATATAGGTTAGCCGAGCAAGCTCAAAAGCATTTAGACAGAAGCAATGAGTTTGAAAACCTTGCTCTGGGTGAACAACGACCCACTCAGTTAATCCGTCGCTATGGCAACTTGTATGCTCAAAGTCGAGTAGATGCCCTAGATGCATTAGATTGTTTAGTAGAAATGCAAGAGTGCGAGGACTTAAAATCCAAACTTCTTTTCTCCGTGGTTGTAGTAAGTATAATTTTATTATTTTGGAAATCATTTTTCTAATGAAATACAGATTGGAATCTTATGTGATATTAGTGCTGGGAAATAATTAGGGCATTATATAATCAAGTGTTTTATCTAGTTGGTTAACCGTTTATGTTTTATATTTATTGGAAAGTAATAAAAAACAATCGTTCGAATGGGAAAAAAATCGTATGCATGGTTTCTAAATATAGCACTAGTGGGAGTTAAAAAAAGAGGCTGTAATTATATTGTTTCGGACATTTAAAAAAAAAAAAAAACATACTTGTAATAATTAAAAGTGTCTTTAAAAACGTGATATTGTCTCCACCCTCTATCTCCTTCTCTTCTCTTTGAATTATTATCTCCACTATTTTTCATTTATCCTAGGATTTTTATTTTATCTTTTTTTTTAAAAATATCTATATCCTTTTTCATCGTTTTTCATCTATTTTTCCCAATTTCTTTTTTTTTTTTTTTTTTGATGTCTCTTTTCTCCATTATTTTTGTTCTTATCTTCTTCTTTTTTCTATCTTGCTGTTTTTCTTCAATTTACTTTATAAAAAACCTCTTTTCTTTTTTTATTATAGCTTTTTTCACCATTTCATTTTCTTATTCCATGCCGTTTATTTTCTCTCATTTTTTGACTTCCCTTTCATCATTTCTCTTCTTTATTCCATTTCTTTCATTTTCTATCTTTCTTTCTTTTTTTCTTATTATTTGTTCTCTTTATAATTACTCTACAATACACTTAGAAATTGTTACTCCCATATAGTCCTTTTTATTTTATCATTTTTATTTGTCTTTTTTTTTCTTATCTGTTATGTACTATATTACACTTAATGGCAGTCATTTTTTTGTACTTATATTTAAAAAGTAAGTTTATTTTTGGAAAAAAGTATTTAAATATTAAAACAATCCCCAAATTAATAAAATTTCTCCGTTGTAAAAATAAATGTTCTGTATCTGTGTGTGCATTCACGTGTATGAAGATCAAAGAACATTTATTTAACTGCAATATTTTTTAAAAATAAAACCATCTAATCATCTTCCGTTTCCTTGATTCAAAAATTGACCTAGAAACACTGAAATATGAATCTACAATTTTTTTTATCACAAGACTGTTTGGATTTCATTACTTCATAAATAACAGTTACGAGTGTAACACTCAATTGAAAATATAACCGCTATTAGAAAAAGAAAAAAAACGCTAGTTAAAAATTAATTTTTTATAACAAAAATGTAATATTATACTTAATAATAATATTGATCATTACTGTCACTTGTCTATATATTGTAATCAGAAAATGACACTTGCATACACCCAGCTATATTAGGGTGAGTATTGTAAAACATTTAGGTGTGGCCAGCTGAAACTATCTTACCCAACCTAGATTTTAATATCTCGGTGCCAAACCAAGATTAGATCTTTATATTTTAATCCACACTTTTTTTTTGGAAAGTAATTGTTCCAAAAATGTGATTATATCTTATATAGAATGTTGTTTTAAATTTCATTGATTATTAATTTTTTAAATGCCATTCAATGTATGTTTTTTTTTTTTTTTTAAAAAAAAAAAGCTTTTTAGAAATGTTATTCCAATTCATTGTATGTAAATAAAATAATATATACATAGAGATATTTTCCGGTATACTAATACTGGTAACCAAAGTTTGCATGCAAACACAGATAGCAATATATAACATTAATAGTTAATGAAATTCAAACTTCAGTTTGTGCACCAATACTCTTCTATGATATCATAGTTTAATTTCTCAATTCTCTGTGTAATATATTAATATACCTCACTTGTAGGGCTGATATAATACCATTAGGTCATCCAGAATAGTCAGAGATGTAATACTGAAGGGTCACAGTTTTATGGAAGATAGTGATTTTGTGAAAGATAATCAGTTTTGAGCTTTTTAATTATTTTTTTTTACAAAATAGGTTTTTAAAAATCAAAGTCGACAATTTTTTTTGAGGGAGGATGCATGGAACTGATCTGACCTAACCACAAATACTGGTTCTTCTTTATACAGTTTTAAATGGATACACAATTCTGTCTGAAGTCCTATAGATTATTATTGGTATATTAACCATATCTTTCTTTGTTGTCTTCTAGATTGATCACAATCAAAAATACATATTATATCATGAATTTGAATCAGTTTTTAATAATTATTAGGGAATTCAATATCCGTTCTATATTTTACAAATATAATAGAAGTTAAACTAATTTATAAATATTACCAAAATCACACTTTTCTTTATATTTGCCATAATATCATATAAATACAATTTATCCAAACTTCAAACACTTTTTAGCAAACTTTATTTGTACATACACCTATGTTTCGACTGACCTGCAGTCTTCTTCAGAGCTATGATATAATGACCAAAATAAAAAAACAACTATATAATAACACCATAAAAAATTTTTTTAAACAATAAAAAAACTAAAAACAACATAAAATATATATATTAAAAACCTGAAATAAATAATCAAACCCATATAAAACAATTAATATAAAATAAAATGTACTACATAAATAAAAAATAAATATAAATTATACATGTGTATTCTTAACTTTATACATATATACATTCAAGGACAACTATTAATCTAAATATTATCTATTTTATTATTATTAACAATCTACTAATTATCTGTATTCTTCATAAACTTAAACTTTATGATTAGTAACTAAAATTCTTTTAATTTTAAATCATATTTGTTATTTTCTTACTCATTCTTCTTTTAAAATTAATATTTTATATTTATTATTGCTGAATATTTAAAACCTATAAACTTTATAATCTTTACACTTACTAAGGTTATTCTGATCTTCTAAATAAAATAATGAAAAATCGTTTTTTTCAAAAAATTATCTTATACCCTAGCTCCCTCTATTACATATTATTTAAACTAAATATATATCCCCTACAACTCTTTATTTATATATATATATTTTTTTATTTAATTTTTTACACTTTAACTTTTATTATATAATACTCATAAATTTATATTATACTTCTTTATATGTTTTTATATATATAAACCCTACAACTTTATTTACATATATATTTTTTTATTTTATATATTTTAACTTTTATCATTATTTTTATATAATTCTTATAAAAAAAATTTATACTGTTTTATATGTAAATATTATGCTAAGTTTATTAATTTATTTATTTATTATTTTTTATTATTTAATATCTATAAATATACCCAAATTTATACTCCTATTTAACCTAACATTTTTTATCACCCCCAACTTATTTATTAACAATTATCTCTTCACATATTTACCTCTATATATCTTATTTAATAACTATACCAATCTCATCCTAATCCCAGAATCTCTATTAAATTCTGGTTTTATCTTTCTTATTAATATAGCTTTTTTATTTTCCTTTCTTTAATAGTTTTTGTATATAACTTCATTTTTATTGAACTTTGTGTAAATTTGTGTCCTGTTTCTTTTGTATGTATATATATTGGTGATTTATTATCTGCCATATGTTGTTTTAGTCTTGTTTTTATAGAGTTTTTTGTTTCTCCCACATATTTGTTATCAATCCCACTATCTAGACATTGTTTGCATTAATGTCTAGATAGTGGGATTGATAACAAATATGTGGGAGAAACAAAAAATTCCATAAAAACAAGACTAAAACAACATATGGCAGATAATAAATCACCAACATTGAAACAGTAAGATTCGTATTCGAATCTTAAGTTTCACCTTTTCTGTCGTCTCTCACTGACCGGTCTATCCCACCCAAATTTAAACTTTTGGTATCGAGTTGTGTGTGTAACAATATTAAAAATGTATAAATATATGTAGAATTCAACATAAACACGCACACATTTCGATCTCAAATTAAAGGCTATAAATACGGATAAAGTAATATAATTTAGATTTCTTTAGCTAAATAAATTTTGTGTAATATTAATCATTTATTTTGAATTTATAAAGTTCGTATTTATTGCTTAGTTTAAATTTTGTTAAATAATAATTCTAACAAAATCTGATGCAATAATTAATTAAAGTTAAAATAATTTTATTCCCTTTTGTCTTTGAAAATTTAAAAGCATCGGTCAGTGATAGATAATAAATTAATTATAGAAAAATTCCAAAAAAATGTAATTAACGAATGTAAAAAAACAAACAAACAACAAAACAAACAATAGCACAGCAGATTTCTTTCTAATTAAAACCAGCAAAAGCATTGATTATCCTGAGGGCAAGACAAAGAAAACCTAAAAATATCTCAACAAAAAAATTAAAAGATCAAGATAAAAAAAGGAGGCCATCTTAGACTTGCTGGAGACTTTCACTTGAATTTTAGCTTTGCTCTCGAGTGGAGAGTCTAAAATATCTTAAAATAAATTGATATTGCCAAGGTATGACCGAGTAAGCACCGAGATTATTCTCCATCGGGAGGTGGCCCACCGTATGCCGAACTCCACATTGCCCATCGTAAAAACACCATAATGATCTGCTACCCTGAAATAGACAAGAAAGCCGCTGCTGTTAAAATCAATAAAATGCCAAAGACAAGAAAGAAAACTGCTAATCACGAACAATCTACTATTAAACAAATGGAAGAAAACATCTTATCAAACAGGTACCTGTGTGTGTATTCCAAATTATATAGTATTCTAGTAATAATAAGCTATAGCTCATCTCCTACTATTTGTCTAACTTCTAAATGTTAAAATTGTAATTTTGTGAAACTAAAATTTGAGAATTAATGTAATCTGTAAATTTCTCGCTTAATCTAGCTTACCTCCCTCTATCCTTCTTAGGTGTGTATTTCTCAAATCTACACTTTATTTATAATTATTATTGAAATATTACCTTCTCATAATTGTCTTAGTTTTATATCTAAATCTATAATCGCTTGAACATTGAATGCGTGTCAAATTGTCATTAATATTTGCTTTATAAATAACTTAAATTTCATGTAAATACGACGCGCATTCAAAGAATCAGTTATTGTAATGCAGGGTCTACTACTTCGTAATAGCTGGCATACTCGCTGTAATAATTCCCCTTTTAGATATTTTTGATTATTAAATTTTAATGAATAATTACGGAAATTTCATTTCTTTGAGAGTCACCAATTTTTTTTTAGTCAGTGTTGATAATGGGGGGCCGAGTTTGAAATCTAGTTAAATATTACCATAATCTTTTAGATCTTATACATGTGTTATGTTTTGAAGCCACGATGACTTATTCCACGCCGTGAATACTCCGGATTCTATAGGGTTGAATTAACCCCAGTCGTCCTACACAAGTGGACATGATAATGTTCCCGTAGGGCTTGACGACCGTCACGTAGCCAGCTGGCAAATTGCGACATGGACTGCTTGTCCCTGGTTATGCTCATGTGACACCTTACCTCTTCGGGTCGAGGCAGAGACCAACCCGAAACCCTTATAAACTTATTCACGGCATTGCAGTTTCAGTGCTGCCATTTTATATCGTCCTTCTAAAGCGTACCACATGTTCCTTTATTTAGTTTATCATTCTCTATATCACTCCGCCTCCGCATTATCTTCATCATCCACTCTTAAATAAGTGTTTGCCTTTAGTCGTAAAATAAATATTTTTATTAAATAAATGTATGTCCGCCGCTACTGATGACTCTTGCAGTGCAAAGTATAAATTCCCTACAGCACGTATTAGAAATACTCCCTCGAGAACCTTAGGTAGCTAGATTACGCCTTCATATAAATGAATGCTCTTTATAAATAAATGTATTTTATATATATAAAATTGTCAATTAACTATTGAAACTCTGAATATAAAATATGATTAATAACATTAATAATGTTTTTTTTATTAAATACGTAAATAAATAATTTTAACTATACGTCTGTAGTTAAGTTTTCATTTATTCGATGCCCATTATACATATTTCCTCGATTATATATGTTAATTAATATTCGTTTGATTGTTGGCCAACTCGGAAACAAAACCATGAATCTCGTGCATCTCCCTGACCACCGTGCCTAAAGAAGTGTTTACTTATGTCGCATCAGAGGCGTTATTCCATAGATTGTATTGTGGAACCGATAAACTATGTTCGAACTCGGTACCACGGGTGGCTTCGCTACTCGATGGTGCTGCTGTTCTGTGTGGTGGTCGAATTCTGCACTATGTTAACGAGATACACGTGTTTTGACTGTTACAACATATATACATAAAAAAGAAACAGGACACAAATTTACACAAAGTTCAATAAAAATGAAGTTATATACAAAAAGTATTAAAGAAAGGAAAATAAAAGAAGCTATATTAATAAGAAATATAAAACCAGGATTTAATAGAGATTCTGGGATTAGGATGAGATTGGCATAGTTATTAAATAAGATATATAGAGGTAAATATGTAAAGAGATAATTGTTAATAAATAAGTTGGGGTTGATAAAAAATGTTAGGTTAAATAGGAGTATAAATTTGGGTGTATTTATAGATATTAAATAATAATAAATAAATAAATTAATAAACATAGCATAATATTTACATATAAAACAGTATAAAATTTTTTTTATAAGAATTATATAAAAATAATGATAAAAGTTAAAATATATAAAATAAAAAAATATATATGTAAATAAAGTTGTAGGGTTTATATATATAAAAACATATAAAGAAGTATAATATAAATTTATGAGTATTATATAATAAAAGTTAAAGTGTAAAAAATTAAAATATATATATATATAAATAAAGAGTTGTAGGGGGTATATATTTAGTTTAAATAATATGTAATAGAGGGAGCTAGGGTATAGTATAATTTTTTGAAAAAAATGATTTTTCATTATTTTATTTAGAAGATCAGAATAACCTTAGTAAGTGCAAAGATTATAAAGTTTATAGGTTTTAAATATTCAGCAATAATAAATATAAAATATTAATTTTAAAAGAAGAATGAGTAAGAAAATAATAAATATGATTTAAAATTAAAAGAATTTTAGTTACTAATCATAAAGTTTAAGTTTATGAAGAATACAGATAATTAGTAGATTGTTAATAATAATAAAATAGATAATATTTAGATTAATAGTTGTCCTTGAATGTATATATGTATAAAGTTAAGAATACACATGTATAATTTATATTTATTTTTTATTTATGTAGTACATTTTATTTTATATTAATTGTTTTATATGGGTTTGATTATTTATTTCAGGTTTTTAATATATATATTTTATGTTGTTTTTAGTTTTTTTATTGTTTAAAAAAATTTTTTATGGTGTTATTATATAGTTGTTTTTTTATTTTGTTCATTATATCATAGCTCTGAAGAAGACTGCAGGTCAGTCGAAACGTAGCTGTATGTACAAATAAAGTTTGCTAAAAAGTGTTTGAAGTTTGGATAAATTGTATTTAAACTAATTTAATAATAATAATATATATATATATTCGCCATATCTATCTATAGTAAATCTTGCAAGTTAGACCAGTTAATCTATCAACTTAAACATAATATATTTATATATTATTATTAATAACATATATACAATACTTATAATTAGAAAAAATAATTATTATTTATCTTTGGTAAGTATACTAATATGGATTAAAATGAAATGTTACATATTTGTAGATTTCAGGTCTATGAAATAAATCATTCAGATTATCTTTATACCTATGAAGAAACATAAGATCAAATCCTGATATTGTCTTTAATATTCATTGATATTCTTACCACAGTTAACTCTTTTTAGTCTCATTATATTCTCTTGCTGATTTATTTTCTGGTGAATGACGATCAGTTCTCTAGGTTTTTTTAAAAGTGCGATTTCTTGGGTCATAAAATTTTTTATAATTAAATTATCTTGTTTTTATATGTATTTTAATTTTTTTGTCTTTAGTGTCTTTAATCCCATTATCTTCTTTATTAAACAAATTTTTAATTAATTCTTTTAATTATATATGTTCAACTATTTTTTTTAATTTTTTAAAATGAATATATCTTTATATATTTATATTCTTTGTTTGGTCCAATAAATAAAGCAAAAAGACAAATGCTTCAGACTCTGAAATAAGATAGGCAAAATAATACCTAAATAATTTTTTTAAAAAGATTTAATGTTTTGATAGAAATCTTCCCTCCCCCTTTTCTTTAGTCAAAAATGTTTATTTTTTAAAACAAAATTTCCATTTACTTTTAAAAATTTTTGAGTAATTTATGTTTTCATAGAAATTATTTCCCAGATGATCTCAATATGCTGAAATTTACAAATGAATATAAATGAAATTTCCCAAATGTTGTTAAAACTAAAAAAAAAAGGTTATTGCAGATTTAGATTAATTTATTTGGGTTTTGCAGCTTAGAGAAAGAAAAAATAATCTGTGTGGGAAGTAATATAACAAAATCAATGTTAATTGTCAATCTGTTTTGTTTTCTTTAAAGAACCAAAAAACAAAAGTAAATAAGGAATTCCCCCAATGAATTTTATTCATCTGTTGCAAAAGTGAAATGAAAGAGTATTTTAAATACTTAACTACTTGAACTTTTTTTGAAAAAAGCTAAAGATTCATCATTAGCAACATTTTCAACCATTATCAATCCATTGCAGGACGAAGGCCTCTCCAAGTGTAATCCAGTTTCTCTTATCTCTAGCCTCTTTCTCCACATCTAAGTAGCATATTTTCTTGTTTCATTCATCCATTTCATGTGTTATCTTTTTCTGCATCATTTGTAATCTTTTGAGACCCAATTTAAGACTTCAATTGTCCATCTATTATTATTTCTTCTAGCATTTATATAATGTTATAAGCATTGTTATTTATAATAATAATAATAATGATGAGGAGGAGGAGGAGAGGAGGAGGAGAAGCAGAAGAAGAAGCAACCACTCATAAAAGAGTGTGGACATTCTAATTGCAAGAAAGAAAAAAGGGAAAGAAAGAAAAGAGAAATTGCTCTAGAAATGAGTTTTGTGATGATTATACAATCAATTTGTGATCCACAAATATTCTTCATATAAAATATGCTGATTCATTTTTCCATTTTATTTGATATTTTATGATATTATCTTTTAATTTCCTCAGCAGAAAACTTTTCTTTTCTAACTATAACTTTCCAATACATTTTATTTTCAGCCCTATCTTCTCAATGGGAATAATTGATATTGCATTTCTTTAGAATGTCTTTGAGATCTTATAATTCCCTAAGAAACAAGCTCACCATAAAACACTCTTTTAAAAAATCGTGCATTGTTTGTTTTATATATCCAATCCAACAAAGATGTGATTTTATAATAATGGACTCTATAGTATCTTATTGAGCAAGTTGAAGAACATATTAAGATTGATTTTATATAAACACAAACAAAATTTAATCGGTTCATTTTTAACATGGGGTGCTGAAGTATCATAATGCCCATGTATAAGCCAAAGCTGTCACTGATATTTGATTTTTTATATTGACTAGTTTAGCTTTTAACATTTGATCTTTTACATATTAACACTCAAATCATTTTAAATATTGTATATATTTAATAAAGATTCAATTTAAGTTTACATTATATATATAAGAACTTATTATTACTATACAAATGCAGTATTAAATAAACATCAAAGTCTTTTATTATTATGACTAAAAGTCTATTAACTTTTTTTTCTTTGAAGCCTCAATTTAATTAGGTTTATAAAATGGTTTTTGACATTTATAATTTGAAGTTAATGTTTTAAAAACAAAATGATAGCAGATGTATTAATTAAAAATAATCTTGGCAATTTAAGTAAAAAATTTCATTAATATATAAAAACTACATTTTTTTTCTTGTCATGCAAAAAAAAAAATCACCAATAATTAATATGAAGCTTTTATGAAAGCAAATTTGTCTGCCGTCATAACAGAATCCTAAAAAGATTCTCTTTGGGTTAATGTAATTTTTTTTTTTTTTTAAATAGTTAAAAAAATATTTGCATTTTTTAAACGTGTATTTATTATTATTTTTACATATTAATTGTTACGATTTCATAATGAATTTTTATAGATCTACTTCAAAATATAATTTCTAGAATAACTTCAATTTTAAATTATATAAAGATAAAATATTTAAATAAGTTGGTTAATCGAATCCTACAAAAGTGTGTTATCCAATCAACAATCATTTTGTTATCTATAAAGTATTTCACCCTGAAATAAGGATCTTGTAAATGACTCTGTGTTCCTCCTATATACCTATACAATGATTAAATATGGCTTTCAATTCAAGAGAGAGAAGAAAAAAGTTCAAATTCTTAATAAACACAAATTTTACAAATATATTACAAATTATACATAGTTTGCTAGGAATTGTACTTCATGAAGCTAATTATTATGTATAAATAATTATTATATGCAATTATTAAAATTAAAAGCATGAATTTAATCAAGGGAATAAACAATAAAATCTCTAAAAAAATAAAGTTAATACCATGAAAAGCAATAAAGCTGAAGATAAATCTATTATAAAACAAAAAAGAATTTAAGCATATTCAGTGTTATTAATTGTATACTTATCACAAATTAAGAATTGTGACAAATGTTTTAAAATTAGCCTTTTAGTAACAGCTTTATTATATTCTTTTTCAAATTATAATTACTTATTTGATTTTATATATTGAGCAATTTTGATTCCCTTTATTAATAAAGGCAAAATCAAACACTAATCTGGGAATATGAGTTCAGATATTAAGAATAGGAATTTTTATTTCCAGCTAGTAATCACTAATTACTCATTACTCTAGTTTACACTAGATGGCCATAAAGTGGAGAGCTGTTTTTGCCTTATTGGCTAATCTGGATGTTTGGTGATTTTTTGTGACATTTTTAGACTGAAGAATAACTGTATACAGTTAATGAAGAAATTATGGTTCCAAAATATATAGTTGCTGAATTCATTTCAGATCTATATAATTGTTCAAGCTGATCAATTTTGCTTCTATTAAACTGATTTAAATTTCAAGTTTTAATCTTGATAGGTAAATTAGAATTAAAAGTGGTTGATTGAATGCATATATGTATTCATTTTAATTTTAAATCCCAGACCTCATTGGTAAAGGTAAGCTAAAAATAAAAATTAATCACTGAATACTTTAGCGTATACTAAATAACAATAAAATAGTGTTACTTTTGTTTCATTGCTTAAATTGGGTGTTTGTTGATTTTTTTTTGTTTATTCAACTTTACTATGAATGGACTAGAGTAATTTTGATAATTTATGATTTGAAAGTGAACATATATATAATTTAATTATGGGTGCATACAATGTTCATGTGCTCAAGCACATGTATGTGTGTATGGGTTAGTAAGTTCTTGCCCAAATTGCTAATTTTTAAAAAATAATAACAAGTTAATAATTTTAGCTTTTAAAAATAAATTTGAAATAATTGTTCTGCAGTACTTTTAAAATTGTTTATGACTTACTATAGAAAAATTATTATTATTATTTATTAATAAAAAATATAGAAAAATTAAAAAAATATTTGAATTTTTATCTATCAATTGCTTATGCAATTTCCCTACTATTAATTGTAAAATTAAAGGCAGGATCTTTAAAAAATATATAATTTAGAGAAAAAAATTCATTAAAAATGTACTTTTTATGGCATAAAACCATAGCTGCTACCATTGAAAAGTTTTATTAAATAAAAAAATTTGAAAAAGGTTAAAAAATTTAAGATATTCTAAATCAAGCAGATAAAACATTTAAAGGAGGATAGATTAAAAAAATTACAAACAATTAAGTTCTTAAAAATAAATAAACTGCTCATATTATTAGTATATATGATCTACATGCATTTATATCACTTTCTTATATGGAGAAAATAGCAATAAACATGCACTATTACTTCAATGCATTTCAATGCAAGCCCCCTTTTCAATTACAAACATTATATTTTGAATATTTCATATTTTTAATATTTTCTCTATGCAAAAAGCAGTGATGTAATTTTATACAGCACTGGATAAGATATCAAGCATCTATAAATTATTCAAGTTTATACAATATGGTAGAACTAGAATAGAAGAAATAGATTAATCTTTAATCTATTTTTACACAATGAACTACACTATTAACCATTTAAAGATAAGTCATGTGTTTAGCACTCATAATTGATACCTTCATGATTACCCATCTGACTAAATTTGATAAACCTGAATCTTTATCAACAAATCCTTGATTGCTATTTTAGTTATCTACAGGGAAGCACATCTTCATTATCATTAACAGCCATTAATAAGTGAGTGTAGCCATTTTGATTAAAAAAAAAGATATAATAAAAATTCAAAAGCTTTAAAAAAGGAGAAAAGATTGAAGTCAGAAATGTGGTGAATGTAATTGAAACTTCGAAATGTTGATGCATAAACACACAATTTTTGTTGGCAGGATTAGTGTGAAAAAATGACAAGTGGCCCAAGATTCATATGATGATTGGGTCCTATACAAGTCTCTATGGATAGAAGAAATTACTGGCAGAAAACTTCTAGCCTGCTTGTGACTTGGAAAAATTTATCCCAAGATTCACTTGGCTGGATTCGAGCTTTGAATCATAGATACGCTGATAGATGCACTCATCCTTATGCTATGATGCCCTTTTCAAGAATAAAAAACCCTTAATACATCTTTTCTTATATGAAAATAAATAACCCCCTCCCACCACCAGCCTAAATAGCTAATAAAATCCAATCGTTTGTCAGTTTTTAGTGAAAGTGACGTAAAAAAATAATCTTATCATTTGTTATTACATCTGAAGTAGCTAATAGTTTCATGATTTTGTCTAATTTCTGTATAAATTTAAATTAAGTAACTTACATTCTAATCTTTTATCTATTTCTAAATGCCTTGCCAAAACAATTTAATTCTTTATTGAGATCTGGGCCATCTAAAGAGTATTGGTTCAGCCTTTTAAGGATCATTGTCTTTTTCAGATATCTTTATTTATATGTTTCAAATATGTGAGGCAGAGTGAAAGTTTTAAATATATCTAAAAAGGATATTATGTTTGGAAAAAGAGAGTTAACATTGAATTATTCCATATGTGCAATTAAAAGTATTAATCTTTAACTGTTGTTTGTGTCTGGATAGGAATGATAAGATAATCTTTAGCTGAATAAATAATAAGTAATAATCATTAATGTACTTATCCCAAGTGAATGGCAGCAAATCTGTGAGTGCAGAAAATTTGACACTTGTGTAAAACAAATTGGAAGAAAATATTGTATTAATGGTAAACTTTGTTATTCATAATGAGGTGAGCTTGTCTATTTTTTGTAATGCATTTAAACCAATACATTAAAACAAGATGACTTTTTCTGAATGGCAAAGATTAAAATATATAGATAACTGCAACAAAAAATTGAAACAAATATAAAACTGCTTTATAAATTAGTAGAGTGATAAAATGATAGGCTCAAGAGTTAATACAGAAACTCAACCTGTTAAATTTTAATACTTAAATTCATAAGCTTTTCTGAGCAACAAATCTATTAGATTGTTTTATTACAACAGAAGTTATTCTTTTGATCTTATGTTATAAAAAATGTATGTGTGCGTATATATTTCTTTTTAGTATATCAGGTAGTCAGCACACAGCAAACCCAGTCAGTCAAACAATACTATTAATAAAAAGGTATCTATTTTTATCAGTTAGAAAGTAAAGTTCTATCTTAATCTTTGTTGATTGCCAACTGGAAAAAATATATAATATAATGAGGTCTTCATCATGGATTTACCTCTATGTTTCTATTACTTGCATAATGATGCATATTAATTATGTAAATATTTGATATTATATTTAAAATGTGGCAGATTTTTACTTAATATAAAAGGCTTAACCTTTTATCACTAAAAATAGCTAATTTTGTGAAAACAATTGTTATTAATTATGATTTATATTATTTTTTTCATAAGTTTTGCTATTTATTTTTCATGTTATAGATTTAAACTAAGAATTTATCATTTTTTTGATTATTATTAATGAACATGTTCAGTCACACACACATAATGTCATAAAAGAGTTTGTAGTTAACTGAAAGATTTTTTGACTTTTTGAAGTCTTCAAGAAGTTGAGTAGGACATTCCAAATTGTCCTTATAACTATTATTACTACATGATTATTCATATAATAAAATATAAATGGGTTGTTGCAACAACCAGTAAGGTGAGCTTATTGAACTTTTTAATCTCTTGAATTTAAGACCAAAAAATATTATGCACTTTCTTATCAGTTGTCTGTTAGTTCTTAACTGAAATATACAGTCAAGTTTTCTTGAAGGCAGAATGAATATGTGTGTGGGAAGAATCTTTTTTGATATATTTGTAATCTTAGCAGGCAAAAGTAAATTATGACTCTTATTTCCAAGAAACTATAAATTAACCCATCATAATACTGATTAGTGTCCAGATGCAAAGGATACTAAGAACATCCTGATTGCAGGTCCAGGCTACCATTCAATAATGACTATTTGTTTAGCTAGCTACAACTGCAAATTATCTCAAGTCAAGATACATTATATGAATGGGAAGAACTGTCTAATATTGAATGGGTCTGTGTTCAACTTTGTCAAGTTAGAAAAAATTTGTTTGAGAAATGATTCAAAAAGTGGGTATTCACTTTACCATGAAGGCACAAGTATTGGAAGCACAAGTGGAATGGGATTTGTTATAAATAAACATTAAAGAACTACATTATGGAGACTGGTGGTAGATCAGATAGTGGCGATATTAGTTATTCAGCTTAATGAAAAATGTCAAATATAGCTAGTTAAAGTTTATGCCCCAACAAACTCTTATTGTAATGAAGAAATAGAGGATTTTTATATAGATATACAAAATGATTTTTATCACACCAAATAATATTTTAACATTTTCATGAGAGACTTTAATGTTAGAATTAAAAAAATGATTGAAAGATGTAAATGCAATGAGTATATATGGCTATAGTGACAGAAATGGGAAAGTAAACAGACTTGTAGAATTTGAATATATATTTTGAATTCCTTATCTGAGAAAAATACTGCTGAGTTGAATTTTAAGATTGTAGTTTTTAATAGATTTAATATAGAAAGTGATAGTTAATTAGAGATATGTATGATAATATATTAATGCAAAATTAGAAAGAAGAAAAAAAAAGATAGTGTTAATAGTTGATATTTTTAATTTTCAGAAACATTTCAATGAATTTAAATTAGAAGTTGAAAATCATTTAAAAATATTATTAGACTTCAAAGACCATTTAGATTTGACTGAAATAAATAAAAAGATAACTGACATTGTATTAAGAATTGCAATAAAGGTAACTGGAACAAAAGACTAGCAATTATTCATTTAATTTTATATTGAGACAAAACAATATATGATGGAATAAGATTTTTTTTTTTAAATGATCCATTATTCTAATGTTTTATAAAATAGTATGAGAAAGAGTTGTAATTGAAAATTGGCAAGGAAAGCTATAGAAATGAATAAAAATTGTAATGATCTAGGTATTGAAAGGAATGTTATTTTAATAATTAGAAGACAAGATCTGACATAAAATGTGTGCAAGAATTCTATATATAATAACCTACACTGAAATGGATCACATAAAAAACTATTTACGTTTTGACATAATAAATCAGCTGTTTAGTAAAGCAAATAAATAACTTGTTTTTAAGAGGAAAAAGGTTAATCATGAATTAAATAACTTTGGTAATTTTCTTTTTTTAATGAAAACAAAAGCAAGGATAATGTCAAGCATTGGTGGTCGAGGTCCCCGGGTTCGCTTCCCGGCTAATGCTATGACACATGTGAGAAAAAAAGCAAGGATACGTAAAAAAAAAAAAAAGTAGGAAACATAATAAGCTTTAATTATTGATAAAAAATCAGAATAGTGTATTAGGGTTTTTTTTTAATGTGACCAGAATCAAAAATAAAATTAATTAAAAGATAAGCCAGGAATGTATATGTCGTTGGTGAAAATTCGGATAGTATCTGAATAATAAATTATCTTTCAAAGAATAATATCGTTATATAGGTATAAAAGAATAGCTTAGAATTTGGAGGAAAAAATAAAAAGAAGTGAAAGTGTTATAGGCATAATAAAATGAATTTAGTGTTTGGTATAGTGTCACCTGCTTGGATGAGCTGCCACAGTTACTGTTTGAATACATTTAGTGCATCGCTAAATTAAATGTGTTACTCTAAAACTAATTCTATAACATATGATAAAGTCTAAGTTAAATCCATTATTATGGAAGGATTTTTATTGCTGACATAGAAACTGCTTGTAATATGCCAGTGTATCATCTGCCTCCACAAACAATCAGAAGTCAGTAATGAGTTATTTTACCAGAATCAAATAAACTTATAATTGATTGCTATCATTGTAACCTATTGCTCGGGGTGCAGGAACTACCTATTTCAAACTTTAGGCCACAAATTCTTGAACTATCAACATTAAATATCATATATTGAGCTCAAGCGACTAATTGTTCAACAATAACAATAAAAAAACAACATATTTTTCTAAATCAGAAGGTAACTGTTTACAATTGTAAAAAAATTAGTTTTTTTTTGTTGGTTTTTTTTTTAAAAAAAATTATTTGTTTTTGTTTAAAAGCTAAAAGTTTAATTTCATGTATTTGTGTTAAATTTATTTTCATTATTAATAATAGTATCTATAGCAGGGGTGTCCATAGTTTAATTTCATGAATTTGTGTAAATGTAACTTTTTTATTAATAGTATCTATAGCAGGGGTATCCAATCTTTTGGCATCTCGAGCCACATTGGGAAAAGGAGAGTTGTCTTGGGCTACACATTAAATATAAAAATTGCCACCACCACAATAAGCATTGATTATTGTGATGGCTGATATCACAAGAATTATGCATGGACCTTTTTTTTTTTGTTTATTGCCTTTTGGTAATATTTGTATATTTACTGTGTGGCCCATGACAACTCTTCTTTACCCAACATGGCCCAAAGATGTCAAAAGATTGAATATTTCTGCTAATAATAAACTTAACTATGCAGTTATCCATTTGAATAGTTTTTTAAAATCATCGAAGAGTTTCTAAGTTTGTGATCACTATTGTAGAAAATTTACATATCTAAGTAATAAAACATCATTGATGTTTATATATATTTTAATTATAAAAGAGGGAAACAAAACTACTTGGATATTTGTTTTAATCACATTGTGACATGTAATCACTAAAAAAAATCTTGTAATGTTTTAAATAAGTTTACAATTTTGCATTGGCCACATGTGACTCTCAGGCCACAAATTGGGTACCCCTGATCTATAGATAATATAGCTCAGAGTTGAGATGTTAACTAGGCATGAGGAAACATAATAAATAACCAATCCAAGGATATGTCAACATGCCTCTTTGATGCGTCGACTATCTTTCTATATATATATTTATGTAAAAAAATTTTGTTCAATATTGATTAGCTTTTCCTAAACATACTGAACATTAGAATAAAATGTGTGTTGAATTAATAAAATGAACCTTTGTTCTAATAAACATATCCTCATTTCTTTTCAGGCTCTCATGAGTTCAGCTGAAGTTGAGTGGAATTAATTACCATAATAGGATAAAATTTTGTACGTTAGTCTATAGTTATTCTTTCTATCATGTATGGAAATGGTACTATAAATTCAATCAGCATTATAGTTCTATAATAAATGGAAATATACCCATAGGAGCTATAAGAAGGGTTTCTATCTTCAGTTTGTAATTTTCTTTGCAGTGGATGGTAGTCAAGAAATATAGCTGCAGTTTTTACATTTTATATCTAATGAGAATCTAGTCTGATCATCATTATCATCTGAAGTAATTGTAAAAAATGATAAAACAATTATTTTGCACCTCCTTCTAAGTCAATAAATTAAGTTCTGGAAATAATCTGTTGCAATGTGCATATTGTTATGGACAATAGGCATGTCAATTTCCAACATCAGAGGGTGCTGCTAGACTTACAGCCTAGAATGTCTTATCGAAGGACATCATATGAGCACTTACAGAATTTTAATTATAAATACCTAAACAACTATACCATTAGTAGAAGAAACTTAAAATTCCCTCTAAGTCATGGAGGACAGAGATGCTTTAGAAACACCAATTAACAAAAACACACAAAATAAACCTGAAAGATTGATCTAATAACAAACAAAACAATTTTATTAATAGTTCAATATTATACAGTTAAATTAATAAACTGAAGTTTCTCCTTTTACATTGATATTGGGTAGCCCTTGGATATTAACAAACAAAATCTTATATTAGTAATTTGCATCATTTCTGAAGACTATCATTAATTCTATTGTTTATTTGATTCTGATATATGTTAGCTAAGTTAAGATGTGCACTATTAGCTTAAAAGAATAGGCACTAATAAAACATTAAATTAACTTTAAATATTCACAATGCAAAGGCCATTACAAAATCAGATCCCTATGCTACATTAAAGTAAAACAACACAATAAATAACTTTTAACAGCCAAAGTACAAAGTAAAATAACATTCTTGGGGGGAAATCAAAGTCTTCCATGAATATTCCAAGCAGGAATAATATATACAAGAGAGATAAATGACATCCAGAATTCAAAAAGGGCAGATAAAAAAAAATATCTACAGAACCACTATATAAAATGCATATACATATATATGCTATTCAGACATGTATGTGAAACAAAAGAAATAAAATAATAAATTGCCCTGAAGTTTTAAGCACAATAAAATGAACTTATCAAACTATTTATATATATATGTATGTGTGCATCAGCATTAGAATGCATACCTATATTTCCATTAATTTTGAAATACATTATTCAAATAATTTCTGAATAGCTTCAGAGAGATAATGTTTGTTAAACTAAATTTTAACTATGTAAAATAAAATTTTTCTTGTATATATATATTAGGAGAAAGATTGATTTAAATTTTGATTATTAAAATCACCATCATTATTTAAAACTTTTTATGAGGAAATCAAAGAAAAACTTAGAACCAAAACTGATTTTTCTTTTATCTTGAATATTTGAAGACATAGACTATTACATAACTAAATTTTAAAAGAACATTGTCAAAGATAATAGAAATTTTCAATAATCTCTACACCTTTAAATATATATATTTAAAAGCATACCATGATATATCAAATACACTAAATTTTTTTAAATTGTGCTTTACGCAAAAAAGTGAAGCTTAATATTATTAGAAAAGAATTATATGGCTGACGCTTTCAGATAACTTAAGTCTCCATATGCATATCTTATTTTGGTAGTGCTGGTTTACATTGAGATTTTAAGTGAAATTTAGTGGTAATTTATGCAAAATTTAGTCAAAGTTTTCTTTCATAAAGACCATTTCCTGGAGATTGCAAAACACAATTCTTTTAGGTTTATTGCATAGTTGTCATTTGCAATAAAGCATGCCTCCTTTATCTTTTGTTTCATATCATTACATTCAGTGCACAGTGCTCTTGCCATAGTGGGTTTGAACACCTGGCCTGTTCTTCTTTGATGCTCAAAGAATATGGATTTGTTTTCAGTATTATTTAGAGCTCTCCTGTATAAATAATGATGTTGAGATGTTCTGGTGGTGATGTTGGCATGGGTCTCTCCATAATATGCTGCTCTATATCCATTAGTTGGGCATGAAATTTTGTAAACTGCTTGGGCTAGTTGATCAGAAGGTATTTTGTCTTTGGTATTGTTTTTCATTCTGTTTATCACTTTTTTGCGTAAAGTGCAATTTAAAACTTGCCACTCAAAGTTGAAGTAAAAAAACAAGGATTTTATTTCGAATCCACTAAACTAAATTAAATAATATAAAATATTAGTATTAAAATTAATTTAATATTCAAGATACATAAAATTATATAAATTAAATTATAAATTATTCTATATCTCTAAATATTACTAGATTGTGATAACAAGCATTTTAAAAGTTTATTAAATCATTCATTCCATAAGTCCAAGACATGGCTAAAAAGAAATTGTTTCTATACAAAGATAGAATTATGTTTACATGCATATGTTTTTCTATAGACAATAAAAGGAGATCTCTTTGGTAGTTCACTAGTGGGATCTTTTCCATTGATGGTTTTCAAAGATTAATCACAATCAGGTTTATGTTCCAAAGTAGAGTTGGTATGAAATTTTTATTGTTAAGAAGCACACCTGTTTTAGCTGCATTGTAATATATGTGGAAATAATTGGTATATTGTTGGATTTAATTCAGCAAGCAGTGTTTGACATCCTGATGGTTAGTGCTTTATGCCCTGGGAATGAAGTTTTTTAATGGCTTTTCGGCAGCACTCTTGATTATTTCCCTGCTTGGTGAGGTTCTTTGTAATTCATGTTGAGCATGGAAAGTCCAAAAGATAAAATTATTTTCTGAATGTAGTTAGCATTTCCAATCTTATGCAAAACATATTTTTGGATATAATTAAAACAAGCCAGTTAAGTATTTTAATTACCCATGTTTACAAACTTTTTTAGATTAGTAAACATGTTTACAAATAATACTAGCTATTTCATCCCTAAAAATATGTTGAATTGACATTTTAAACATTTCCAAAACATGAAATAAAGCTTAATAAAAGAAATCAGTTTTCAAAGATTTTTATTAATAATGAAATAAACTATTTTAGTAAAATTTTCTTAATTATTATTTAACTAAACTTTGTTTCTAAAACATAACTTTTTAAAACAAATTTATTTAGTTGAAATAAATAAGTTTTTATCTTTTTAAAACTAAATTTAAAATTGATTCATTTTTATTTTAAGCATATATTTTTATCGATGCATGTATGTGCCTATAATAGAATCCTAAATTTAATGGAAGAAATCTAATCTGATTTATGAAACCAAAATTTTAATTTACAATTTCCAACTACTTTCATTTTTTAAATATAAATTATAAATTGAGATCTATCTCAATATATATATTAATGAAGAATAAGAAAGCACAGTGTCTTCTATAATTACTACATCTTAGGAATTGCCAAGAATTCTTAATGAAAAGATGAGACATGGAAAATCTCCAGAAAGTAATGAAATTGTTATTAATATGTTAATAAAAGAAGATTAAAAAAAAAAAACCAGAAAAAATGTTGGCAAAATTATATGCCAAATATCTAAATGATAAAGCTGTAACAGATGATTAGAAGGATGTAACAAATAATAATATTGATATTTAAGAAAAGTAATAAAGAGGATAGTAGAAATTACAGTTATCAGTCTTTTATCAGTTGTATACAAAATCTTTTACTAAAATAATTACAACTCATCTGTAGTTAGCTTTAGATTTAAAAATAGTTTTAGCACAGTAGATTATATCAAAATATTGAGAGAAGTTATATAAAGTACTAATGAATATGAGTTATTATTATGCTTTTAATTTATGGATTATGAACTGGCATTTGACTCTATAAGCATTTCCACTGTGATCAAAACTTTGGACCCTCAAAATATATACCCAGATTATTATCATATTCTCAAGAGTATTTATCAAAAATGTAGCAGCAATAATTAGATCATATGTTAACACATAATAAGATTATGATTGGCAAAAGACTGCTTTTTTTATCCCCAAAACTTTTTACAGTACCTGTACAATAATTATCTTGTGTATCGCAGTGGAAAGCTATGGAAGTAAAAGTAAATGGAGACTATTTAAGTCATCTAAATTTTACAGGTGATGTGATTATTTTTGTAAATAAAACTTTGGAGCTTCAGAAAATGTTGCATGAGTTATCACATGAAAGTAAGAAAGGATGATTAAAGATAAATACTATAAAGACTAAAGTAAGATTAATGTCTTTTCACAATAGGAGAAAATAAAAAATCATAATCATGAATTAGAAGTTAAAAAGTACAAATAGCTTGTTCAGATTATTAATGTAGATGGAAACACAGTGGATGAAATTAATGATTAGGATACTTTTGGTAGAAATAATTTAATACTAAAGGTAAATATGCTTAAGTGTTTGAAAAAAAAAAAGTTTTTAATAAATGGGTTTTACCATTTCTTCTTTATAGATCTAAGACTTCAGAACTACTCAGAATATAAAGAAATGTATTGTGGGATTAACAAAAAGGAATCAAAAGTAAATTACTTGGATGAGAAAATACCAGATATTATTGACATCACTGAAAGAATTAAGAGATTGGTATGGTCTGAATATTACTAAAAAATATGATAATAAATGGTCTTAAACTAGATTCCAAGAGATTGCCAAAGACTTTGAAAATATCAAATTTGAGATGAATGATTGAAATAAAAAAGGTTATTGGTGTGCTGTGGAAAAGAAAAGCTACGGATCAAAGAACTTTATTAAACTTGGAGATACCTTCATCCTGCAATGAATTAATAATGGTTGAAAATGATGAAGAAGATGATGATATCTACTTTAAAGCCATTAAAAGATACTAGTTTTAAGTCAACAGTTGACACTAGATGGAGTTCACACAAAATCTCCAAACTAATTGCTGGCTGTTGATCTTCATTCAAGAAGAACATTTAATTTAAATATATGCTTGCATTTAAATTATTCTGACTTCAGTATGTGAATGCACCTAATGTTAGGTTCATTATATAGTATTTATATCTGTAGTGTATTATATAAAATTAACTTCACAACTTAATCAAAAATAGAAATGAAATGATGAGTTGTAAAAATATTAAACATACTTCATCTTAAAATGTTTTTTTTTTCTTTCTGAGAATATCTTAATGATATGGGACTCATTTAAGGTTGTAATATAAGATAGCTCTAAAGTTGAGATATTAGAGCAAAAAAAAAAAACTAAACTCAGAAATTCGTAAGAAGTTTAAATACCAAAAATGTAGAACTGGTTCATGATCAATGGATTTTGAGCTTCAAGATTTCCATTTTACTACTATACCAAATCAAGATAAAAATAATCAAATATTTTATTATTCAGGAGTCATCCCCCCCCCCCAAAAAAAAACCCTTGCAGTGATAGAAATGGGCCACAAATTATGAATCCTGTGTTCGGAATCTCCATTCTACTATTGCAATAAATCACACAGGGCAAAAATAATCTAATAGTTTGTTGCTCAGAAATTTTTAAGAAGTTTGAGCCTCTGAAGTTATAGAGTTATATGTATCTTGATCTACAGAATCCTCTGCCACTCTATTAAACCACACAGGGCACTAAAATAAATTTATGTTGTGAGAGTGAGATATATTCTGCAGAATAACTTACTTGCTTAATGATTATTTCAATCTCTATAAATCCACAGTAGAAGTAATATCTTGCAAAGTGATTTATCACAACAAAATCTGATCTACAAATTTAACAGGCTAGCATTGGTATCCAAAAGCAGTGATTTACAGTTGTAATGAAACAAATTATCATAGTCATGTGAAATTCTGTAAAAGGTAGTATTTGGAACATCTTAGATATTTTTGCATATGATTAATGAGTCTGCATGAATTTACACTGATATATCTGAAATTTTGATTAAATTTGTTATTTATAAGGTGATTTGTCTTTGCATTAAATATAAATTATTAATCGTAAAATTGAATTAATTATAACATTAATTTTAAAAAAATGTTAACATACAATATTTATTATGCATGCATATGTAGTTCATATAGCTCAATTTGCATAATGAATAAATTGAAGAACTTAATATATATATATATGCATTCATTTATGTCAATTTATGATGCAAATTTATATACTTTTTACAATAGTATATTTTTATTAGTTCTTATTAGAAAGCTAATCACTATAAATTTGTCTTTATTTTTCTATATAATATATATTAAGGCTATATAATTTAAAAGTAGGTTAAAGATAGGAGTGGCCATTCTTGTCTTTTAAAGTCATTAATCTTGTGTTAAGATTTGTAGAGGTCCCTATTGTCACATCTAGGTGCATAATCTTAAGATTATAGCCTTAATATATATTAATTAGGTAATGAGTATGTGCTTAACAAATTATTAATTACAACTTTATTTTTCTATGCTCATTTAAATTTATCATTTGCCTATTTTTAGCTGGCATTCAGATCTGTACAGAAAACTAACTCAGAAATTAAAAAACAATTAGGAAATATCTTACAGATGCCTCCAGCAAACAATCTTGATGCTTCTGCAAAGGAGATTGAAGATGGAATCAGCCTCTATCTTCGAAGAACAGCAGATAGGTTTGATTTAAGAAAAAACGTAGAGGTAAATTGATATGCAAATTATTTTTTTAAACATTTATGACAACATTCATGCAATAACTATATGTACTGAAGAAGTATATAATATTGATGTTCCCCTCATTCGTATTTGTAATTCAAATTTGCATATGTTTGTTCATCTGCATAACAAAATGATTTCTTTTTTCATTATAATCTAAAGTTGGGTGCACTTTTGGAGTTGGTATTTGGCACCAAAAGTACACTCAGTTTTAGATTATAAAGAAGAAAGAAACCACTTGGTTTTGCAGACAAATAAACATATGCAAATTGGATGAGGTATATG
Organism: Epiperipatus broadwayi; assembly: GCA_028023455.1. Taxonomy (NCBI): domain Eukaryota; kingdom Metazoa; phylum Onychophora; class Udeonychophora; order Euonychophora; family Peripatidae; genus Epiperipatus; species Epiperipatus broadwayi. Next base: position 3,886,462 of record JAQFVV010012497.1, read on the forward strand.
CATATTTATACATATGTGTATATGTGCATGTGTATTGAGGCAAGCACAAATTCTGCTGCCTAAATATTAAATTTTAATGGTATAATAAATAAATTTCAAGGATTTTTATTTTCCATTTAGAATCTTAATTTCTAAAGAAAATGTTTGAAACAGATATTTATTATCTCTGTCAGGAACTCCTTCCAAACCCCCTGACCATGGTTTCATACTTTGGTACTCCTCAGAGAGGTGTCAGGGGAGGAGTGCCAAAGCAAGATATTTATTATATTTTGAAATTGTTACAAATTTTGATTTCTTGACTGGAGCTTATATATATCTATTACTCTTATGTATCTATGGAGATTTGACTTATTAATGATACATTTAACTTATCTCTATTGTAAAATAGGGTGCTGACCTTTTAAAACTAGGAAATACTTTTGCTTAAACTGGAGGCTATTAAAGTGCTAATCTATAATGTGCATTTGTTTTGAAAATCTTATTTTTAAAAAATTTTAATTTGAGATTTATAGAAACTAAATTTTATTTTATTTTTTTCCTCGTTGGTTGTTCATAATAAAATTGTAGATACTGTTGCTTCTAAGTCTTTACCATGCTGATACCCTTTATTTCCATATTAATACTGTAGGTTCATTATAGCTCTTTAATCCCATGTTAATAGTGTAAGTTCTCTATAGAACTGGATTTTTCCTATAATTTATATCATCACTATTGTTTTATTTTAAAGTAGTGCATTTATTCTGATTTAAATGGTAACCATTAGGTTATATTGCACAGACAAATATATAAAATTATTATATTTTAATCTAAATGTGCCAAACTTCCTACAGTCACAATTTGATAACTTAAATTAAATGTTAATATCAGTATTATTATTAAACACAACTGCATGGAATAATTAATTTAATTTCCATTTCATTTTTTTTCTTGTAAAGAGGGCAACAATTTTTGGATAGAAATCAACTTTTTTACAACTACATCCACCATTATTATAAATACTTTCTTCTAGTAAATTTAACTTAATATAAATAATCTAAATTTTTTACTAGTGCAGTGTCAAACTGTAATTCTGATCATTGAAGGTAATCATCCTTCATACATTTGCCAGACTTTAATATTCAGTTAGCGATGTTAAATACTAGTAAACTCTTAATCCAAGTCACAAGATTTATATAGGTCAATCTTAAGCATGTATCTTGGACTGAATATATTAATTTATTCACTTTACTTACATTTCTATTTTATTATGTATCAACACTTGCAAAATATTGAAATTTACTATGTGTTAATATTAAAAGATGTTATACTTTAATGTCAAACTGTAATTCTGAAGGTAATCATCCTTGACACATGCACCGTACTTTAAAATTCAATTAGCGATTGGCCTATGTAATTGCATGTAGGTACAAAGATAAAACAGCCATTCTTATCTTTTCAAAGTATTTATCTTGTGACTTGGATCAAGAATTTACTAGTATTTAACATTCCTAATTGAATATTAAAATGCAGCACATGTGTGAAAGATGATTACCTTCATATCAGAATTACAGTTTGACACTGCACTGGTAAAATATTTAGATTATTTATATTAAAGTATAACATTTTCTAATATTAATACATAGTAAAAAAGACATCTATGGTTATCTTTTCAAAGTCTTTATCTCTAATTGAATATTAATGTATGCGCATATGTGAAGGATGATTATCTTCGTATCAGAATTAAATTTAATTTAATATATTCTTTTGCAGTATTTTTCCTAGATGTATATAATTATTTTTTATTTCAATTTAAACATACCAAGCTTTAGAAATCTTCAAATTATAGCTGCCATCTTCCAGTATTAAATACAAGCCATTCTAAATTATTAACCAAACTGACTTATCTAAACTATACAGAAAAAAATGTACATATATTTTTCATTTGTAACTTATTTTGAAAATTTTTAGAATTTATTTCAGACACATTTACCAGAATAACCTATATTCTATTTCCTTATACTTTTTGGTGCTATTAACAATGAAATAATTTCATTGTTTATTCCCCATGACAACAGCAATAGCGATATTCAATCAATATGAACCTTTACAACTGAATCTGTTTTTTAAATCTTTAAGAGCTTCTGTACCTGTTGCTAAATATTTGTACAAATATAGATACTTATATATAGGACTTTTATTCTATTAGACACATTTCAAGCTCATGAATAAGCTTATTAAATTGTAGTACTTTGTATTTTTATGGGACATGTTTATAAATGAAAAACAATTGGTGCAAAATGATACATAGGGAATGTATGTTCAGTTTTTAATGTTGAATCAAAACTCAGTATTTCACAATCATGTCAGCAGATGGATACATTTGATGACAAGAATAATTAAATTGGGAATAAAAACATATATTTTTGGAATAATAATTAAAATATTTCAAACAAAAGTATGAATCATTCATAATTGCTAATGATAGGAATACTAACAAATCAAATATATTTGGAAATTATTAAAATTTTGTCAATTTTATGCCTGTATTTGTAAACATTTAACATTTTGTTTGAATGTAATGGGGAGTTAAAATAATATTATGGTATCTATATATGAACTACTCATTTTAATTGTTCATGCATTTTATCTAACATTTATTAATATGGGCATCAGCTTATAGTGATTGACATAAAATGACAAAATCCTTTGTTTTTGCTTTTGTTGTCTTTTGTATTTAAAAATTTCAATAACAAAAATTTTAAAGGCTCTTGGATGATTTATGATATATTTTTAGAGTAATAGGTTTAAATTTAGTGCATTATTTGATAAATATTTTGAATATTATCATTGGGTAATACTACATAGTAATAAATATATTATCCTTCTTTTGAATAAAATTAAATCTTACTTATTTCAATTTCTGTTTATAAGAATATAAAGATTGAGTATTAATATATATATATATGTACACACATACATACATAAGTACATTCTAAAAGTATTCCAACAATAATTTATTATAAATTTATTTAACGCACATTGATTATGTAAGTAATATTTACTAAGGCAATAAACCTCAAGAGTGTGTGCTTGAAAATACGAAGGTAGGTTGAAGTAAAGAAGGGTTCCCCTCTTTCCTTCCAAAGTGTAAGCTTGTGGTTAAGACCTATAGAGATTCCTACCTTCGCATTTTCAAGCGTACACTCTTGAGGTTTATTGCCTTAGTAAATAATTTATTATAATTTTACTTAAAGTTTTGTTGTTTCAGATTTATATAGTGTGACATATAATGTAACAAAAAAAAAGATATTGTTCTCATATAGAAAAGTATGCTGTTTCACAATAATCAGTTGTCCAATGCCATCATTTCCAAGGAACATAAGCATAATACCTGAGAAGTTCACCAAAAATCAGAAGTATCTTTGAAAACCTGTTTAATAAGTCAGTGAGAAAGTTAAACAATAAATCAAATATTCAGTAAGCTTTATTAAAGACGTTCTTCCATTCAGATCATGCTTGATTCAATAGAATAATATGAATTTACACTTGAAATCGCAGCCTATTAAAATCACAGGGCCAAATTTGGTACATCCTGTATAATATATATATTTCATAAGAACGTGTGGACAAGTAATAAATAATATGGTAATAAATTTAAAAAAAATTTGCCAAATTTCAATGCAGAGCATCTTTATTAAAATTAGATTACAATTTATTGTAGTAAATCTTAATACCATATATATGTATATTATAAATTAAAGACACCAGTTCCTGTTAAGAAAAATGTTAGTTCTACATTAATGGAATATTTTATATTAATTATCTGTCAAATCTTTTTTGTTTACGTATTTTAATTATTTTTCTTCAGAGAAATTATTTTGATATCAACAATTTAAAACATGTGTTCTATTGTTTTTAGTGTATTATTGTTATAAATGTGCCGTATTATTTCTGTCTTTAAATTTGCTTAATCACTTACATAATACAACAAGAAATAATAGTACACATACTTCTGCATATATTTTGGAATATGATAAAGAGACCAACATTTATTTAGCTAGTTGATGCCAAAATTATTTGCCTGGAAATAAAAAATAAAAAAATACAAAATAAATTAGAGACTACATTTGGTTAAGATACTCAACAGTCTGGCATAGCATTTTTTTTTTAGTTTGTTACTATTTTGTTTTTAGAGGTAAAATTATCTAACCAACATTTTTAACACAGTTCTTACATGGGATGAAAAAGATAATTATATGTTTTGTAGCAACTGGTGGAAACGCAAGTTAGCAATGCAATAAACTGTTTACCCTTTTAATAAACAACTAATCTTGAAATTCTATATCTTGCAACTATCCACCAATAGATATACTTTATGGTAGTGCACTAATTGCTATTTCACAAGATGTTACAAAGCATATGGGTATTTTCCTCTGCTTATGTAAGAGCAATATGAAGAGAATCAAATAAATAATTTTATTCTTTGCTTTGTTCTTTCATTCTACAGTGCTACAATATTACATACACATTTATACATTTATATATAAGTGTATCAGTGTCATTTTAATAAATCATATTTCACAGTATTAACTGAATGAGGCTATTTATATAAATGATTTTATGAACAAACAAATATATGTAAAAGTATTGTTTTTTAAAATTAAAATTTCTATTTGCAGGAAGTAACTTCACAAATATGGGCTACATTATATGATTATCCTTGTTTAAAATTATGCACTGGACTTACTCAATACATTGATGATTGCATTCGATTGTCTTGGGCTTTAACCAATCAAGTACCAGCATTTGTAATTGAATATGAACAACGGGTATTTCGCAAGAATATGCATGTTCGTTTTCATATGTCTGCAAAAGATTCAGATCAGATTAAGACATATCTCTGGCCAGCACTTCTGGAAGGTGAAAATGGACCCTGTGTTCATAAAGGAGTTGTCATTACTTGATAATCAAGCTGATAAAAATCAGTGTAATTGTTTGTCTTGTTACTTCACTATGAAGTTTTTAATTTAAATTATTTTTATAATTGTTTTTATAATTATATATTTTAGAATATAGTTTTTATAAATAGATCCAAAGGATTTGGGGGGAAATGTTTATATATTGAAGTAAAAAAAAGTTCCTAACTTCATGATTCAATTCAAAATAGTGTATTTGATATACAAGAAATAATTGTCTTTAATATGACAATATGTCTGCAAATATTTTACTAACTTTTTTTACTTTTACAAAGCATAACTATTTCTTAATAATAATTATGCCAGTCTTTTATGCAAAAAATACATTATTTTTAATTAATTATAAAAATGAAAATGAATCTAAGTATTCACTATAAAGTTTTACAATTTCTTTTGATAATACTTAATTATTGAAGTTAATAAGTATTGTATTGTGAAAGTTCACCACCAGGGCAATTAACTTAAAAGTATCAATAATTTTTTTCAGGCTAATTTGTCTTATCAGACAATTTATTAAATCAAATTTAACAAACTATCTGATATAAAATAATTAAATGGTTTATTGCTTAGGAGTTGATAAGAAGATCGGGCACTGGAAATGACAGAACTGGGTTGTGATTCATAGATCTTGAACTCCAGAGTCTGCCATTCTACTACTGCACAAACCATACAGGGAAAACTAATAATCAAATGGTTTTTTACTTAGGAGTTTATAAGAAGTCCAAGAATAGGAAGGGACAAAGTTAAAATCACAACCATTGCACCAAATTTCACAGAGCAAACTATCTGATCACTTACAATAATGGCAATTATATTTATCCAGTTTAAATTGAACTGTAAGTAATTAAAAATAATAAAAGGCTGCAAATTTTCACAATTGATTTTGTTTTATTTGGTAAAGATTTATCAACAGAACTTTGTTTATTTAGCAGTTCTCAGTAATTAAATTATCTCTTTTTTTTATTATTGTAGATGTCTCTTGTTTTTAAATTTACAAAATGCTACAAAATTAAAAATAAATAAATAAATTTTATAGTATTTTGAAATAATAAATTGAAAAATGATCGAGAACAATTGAAATGACTTGTAATTAATAAAAATGGATATGTTTTTTAGGTACTTGTAAGTTTTCAAGTAACCAAGATGGCAGCCTGTATTTTTGATAAATCTACAGTTTTGAGGGGTCTCAAAAAATATTTACAAAAAAAATGCCTACTAGGAACCATTCTATTTAGTATTTACATTTTATTTTCTATTATTATTATTATTTTTAAAAAAGAAATTATTGTAGAAAAATTAATTACAATATTTACATTTTTTTAAATTTTAAATTAACTAATTTATTAATAGAAAAATCGGGAAAAAAATATAAATACAATATTTACACTTTATTCATGTCAGTGGTGTGCAATCATATAGTGACCATTAACACTTTTTTCAGGAAGGCAGGATCCTGTATCTTTGGAAATAGTTTACTGCATCATGTTCTATGACAGGAAAGTCTCAAATTTTTATCATTATGATAATTTACCAAAAAAAAAAAAAAAACTGCTGATAAAAAGAAACATGCTGAATTGAAACAAAATAGGATAATGTTAAGTGCATCTTGTCACTCTCCATGTTATAAGTAAAAAAAAAAAATTGAAATAAAGCGTTTGAATGAAATTTATTAGAATTTATCCCTTTTTTAAAATTTAACAATCAATTTATTAATTCTGTTTTAATTTAATAACTAACACATCTTCGGTAGATTATAGACCCTCAAAACTAAAACATTTATCAAAATATGGGCTGCCATCTTGGTTTACTTGAAAATTCAAAAGTACCAGTTTGTAGTAATTCTTTGGATTCATTATTCTTAAGAGAGAAAAAATAAGAAGATATGTGCATTAATAATCTAACAATCTTTACTATTTAAAATAAAACCAAATAGACTGAAAATGATTATAGAAAGAAGCCTGAAGTTATTGGTAATACTCCTATCTAGTGATTTCTGTCTGTTTACTACTAATCTAAGACTATGATGGGATAGATGTCACTATAGTAGTTATAAAAATAGATTAGAAAGCAATCATGTGATACTTTGCTTGAGAACTCAGTTAGTCTTAATAAATCTCTTTTATTCTTTGAATTGATTATTTTATTTATGCTTCTACCATTTCAAAATTTGATCAAAAATATATATTTTAGAGAATAGCAAAATTATAGCAATTTATATTTCTTATTTTATCATTATTTTTCAGTGTAATTTCTGTGAGGTTCTATATATTTTTTATATTGCTCTTCCCAGAGTTTACAATCACATACTCAAGAATGAAATTTCAGCTTGGACAATTGATTAGAAAGGAATTGTTGTGATCAAATATCTTATGCCCTCTAGAGCAATTATCCAAGCAATTATTATTAATACTGATTCATAACTTTCTGATTCCATCTAAAAAATATATATATTTTTTTAAGATGATTTATATATCACTACTTCACTCATCTCTTAATCATTTTCAAAATGATGACCAAAGAAAAGTGACTATGAAAGAAAGAACAGGATTTTGGATTGTCTTCAATTTTGCTAATCAAAAACTGATTATATCATATTGTTCAACAAAAATGCAATTGCAATCCGAAGTTTTATTTTGCTCTGAGATAATCATATTAACATCTAAGTTTAAATTTGTCTGATAGTCATACAGCAAATTATCAACATTTGAATGATGCTTGCAATTATAGGTTCATTTTTCTTTATATATATATAACCATTATAAAACAGTCAGGATTCAGACAATTCCAATATAGATGATAATCAACAATCTCAAACTGTTGCCAAAGCAACAACAGTTTGAAATTGTTGATTGTTATCTATTATTAGGATTGACTAAATATTGACTAATGGTTACTTATAAACCCATTTGGCTTTGAGCATTATTACCCTTATTTATATATACTTATCAGAAGGAATAACCTGACTCTCTGCACTGTTGAATGTTTGCAATATGATAGATTTGAGAGAAAAAATGCACTGATAACAACTAAGAAAAGCTAGAAAATATATATCTATAATATTAATGGTTAGTCAAACTTCCACACATTGCTAAAAGTGGATAGAAACCAGTCCCTGCCTTGTGTGAGACTGGTGTGATGAAAGATATTGAACTGACATCATACACATAAAGATCCCACTATTAGACAATTCTAGTTCACCTGAAGAATGAAGATTGTTTGCAAAATGCATATGTAGTGAGAGACATTGGCGGATTTTCTGAGTTGTTAGATATTTTCTATATGTAGTAAACAGAAGGGATGAACTGATGAAAACCACAAAACTTAGAAAATTAATAGAAATATTTTCTAATTTAAATTGCATACATGCAACATCAGCATATCATAAATTAATTAATGTTAACTGATATTAAAATAAGAATTGGGGATACAAATGAAATATTTTATATTTAAAGATTTTTATGCAGAATTGTAACAATAAATTAGTTTCAGATATAAAAATTAAAATAGCTATTCCTGTGCTGAAAACAAAAACAAATTATTTTTAACATATAGTGCAATGTAAAGAAATAACTCACATCAGCTATGCTATAATTGTTTTTATAATAATGGATAAGTTGTTCTCTTCTTTTTAATGCTACCAAACATATTAAAATATGATTCATCTATAAAATATTGATATTTAAACTTTGCATTTGTATATAAAAATTACAAAGTCTTTAAACAATTTGAGCATTAATATGATTAAACCAAAGGTATTCAAATATATATATATTAATCATAAAAATCTATGTATTTATATTAATTATTAGGAATTATTATAAGATTGTATTCCAGCATAAATTAAACGTAAACAAATTGTATTATTAAAAAGATATATTTTTATGATGTGGGCGTATGTTAATGTATAATATACATATGACTATAAGTATATGTAAGTTAAAATTTATATGTAGATTGTCCACAAAAGGCATGTACTGATTCAAAAAATTGATTTAGCAAATTTTATATAACCTACATTAAAAAATTTTGTATCTGGCGATCCTGTTTTGGTTATTTAAAAAGTGTGCCTTTCATAGGCACATGTAAATAAAAAGTAAAGTAATTTTGTGAACATGTGATGAACATGTAATTGATGTTAAATGTAATTATTAGTATTTTGAATAATATTTTTATAGCAAATATAAATGTGCCTTTTAAAAACTAAAAATAAGTGCAACTTTTGTAAAAAGAAAAACTAAAAAAAAATATTTTTTATTTTTATTTTTTAAATATGCTGTAGTTATACTGTTATATTAAGTATAAAATAGTATTTAAATCTTTCAAAAAGTCAAATCATTAACTTAAATATATTAATAGATATTAGCAGGGTTAATTAATATTTATAATTTATAAAGCATGTGAATCAAGGGTTTCAATCTCAGGATTTTCACAGTACTTAATATCCATTTTATGCTTATCTGAATATAAAATGTATATAATATTATAAAAATAAGCATAAAAGTATTGTCTGATGAAAAAATATATATATATGTGTTTGTTTTTTCAAACTGTGAATGTGTATACAATAGAAAATGGCTACCATGTTAAAATATTCTAACATAAAATGTGATTTTTGTTCTCAGTTTCAAAAAATATAATTCTTATATGCCCATATTTTCAACATGCATATTCCAATTTTTTATATAAAATGGGCTGTAAAAAACCCCCATATTAAAATATCCATTAGCATATAAACATTTCTATTGTATTATAAATAATTTGTTTTTTAATATTTTATAATAAAAAAATTGTATTTTTCAAAAGTAAACAATAAAATGATTTTGACCAGTTGTTTAATTTTAAGTAGGTCTTCCAACATATCTCTCTACAAGCAGATAAATTATTGTTTATTTATAGAATTATAATATGATTAAATTACTGTATTTTCCACTTTTCACTAAACAACTTTAAAGGAATCTTCTACTCTGAATGATTTGGTTTAGTGATAAAATAGTCAGATCTGGAGATTATGATACATAAATTGTGGCTTGACTCCCTCACTCCTGTTGATTAAATATCTCATGAACTCTGAAAACAAACCATTCAATTACTTTATTTTATTTAAAAGTTTTGTTTTTATTTATTATTTTATGGACCAAGCCTTAATAATATCTTTTCTTGATATCATCATTAAGTTGCCAGCTATGTGGAGTTTATCATAGTTTTAAAATCTGATCTTATACAATTATGCCATGAAATTTTTTATATCAAATACTAGGACCCAATTTTTTCCCTCAGATAAAAATTATAATATAATTTTTTTACTCATTAGTGAATTTCTTACTTTAATGAGTTTCTTAACACAGAACCAACTTATTTGATTATAGGATCATTATTATTATGATATTAGTTGCTCAAAGACAATATCAGTTAAACAAATCCAGAATGATCTAAATTTTAGTAGTGCCCCTTATTATTGTGAGTCCATTCATTTCTAGTTGATTGCCCTCTTTGTTTCCATGTAAATTATTCTGAAATTTGAACACTTTTTTTAATGAATCAAATAATTTTATAAAATAACTAAAATATAATCATTTCAATTTGGTAATTTTAAGTTTCAAGCAAGTATTCAGGTGTTATCTGATTTTCTATTTACTTGTTACCATTTCATTAAGTTGCTTAATTGCTTGAATTCATTGGTAATTCTTTTCACATGACAGCAGTTACAAAATTGAATATTGGTGTCTAATGACTTTTTATTTATTCTTCTTCTGTGGCAAGTCATTGGAAGCCCATTGCCTTGCAATGGGTCATTTAAAGAATATTATATATATACACAAACATTACAAGCATAAAGCTTTAAACTAGTCAATAAATAATTGATATTACCCCAAATCCAAAACTCAAACAAACTAGCCAAGAAAATAAAATCAAAAACAAACAATGGTTTCACTGCTATAAGCAGACTTCTCAAGTGTAAAGAACTACAAAACAACACCATATTTATATTAAACATTACCCACAAATCTATTTATTTTCCATCCATCTTTAATATTAAAAGAACTTTTAAATAAGTTAATTGCTTCAGAATAATAAATTTTCGATAATAAAGATTCTCTAATTCTTCTTTTTATTTTATTTTATTTTTTCTTGGGTAGTCTGGTTGAGTTTTGGGATAATTTTAATTATATGTATATAATGCTTAAACATTTTGCTTCTTAATATAGCTTAATTCTTACTTAGAAATTCTCATGCATACATCTAATTCATAAAGTTAGTGAGTATGGATTCAATCATCTAAAATATTTAAAATTTGAAACATTGCATTCTCAAAATATGATCTACTTCTGACAAAAATGTTTAATCAGGAAAAGAGGAAGTTAATAAATTTTTAATAGAATTAGATGACAAATTTCAATTTATTAATGACTTTTTCATTATAGGCTTATTAATAATAGAATAATATAACAGATCTATTTTGTTTAAAAAAAAAAAAGATAATTCTATGAATAAAATAAACATTCAGAGTAGATATACAATTCAGTTTGGCATGGCCATTTGTCTTTAAAATGAAAGTTAAAAAAAAGTTGCATATGTATGTGTTTATTTCAGTACAGTAATTTGATACACTATTTTTAATTTTCAAAATGAGGAATTAATTTCAAATGGGCCTCACACACACACACAAAAACAGATAAAAGCTTTTAATATGGCTGATATATTGTTGTTCGGGCTGTAATGTAGATAATATGCAAATATTATTTTTAATCTATGCCATCATCACTATCTTAAATCATTATGCTTTGCATGATGTATGTCTCACCAAAATTAATCCAGTTTTTTTAATAAATTGTCTCTCCTCTCCATATTACATTAACAAACTTTCTTATTTCATTCATACAACTCTCTTTCTAGTTTTTTTTTTTTTTTACAACCTATTGGAAATTAGTTTAAGATTTCTACTGTCTCTCTAATATCTCTTCTAGAAATATATTCAACCTTGATCCACTTCAGTCTTTTAATACTTTCATTGATGTCAGTGATATCTATTTGTCCTCTTAAACTTATCCAATTTCTTCTGTTACTCTCAAAATAATCTCTTCATACTTCATTGAGCAATCTGAAGTCCTTTGTATTGTTCTTCTGTTAAATATTAACTTTCAGATTCATATGTAAGAACTGATTTAAAAAACACACTATTTAAAACCCCTCTTTTCAAATTCACAAGCATATTTTGTTTTAATAAGTTATTTCTGCCATAAACAATTCATTCAAATTTAATTCTATGCTTAAATTTTATACATTATGTTTCCATTTGTATTAATAATTTGACCAAGATGTTTGTAATCTTCATTTTTTCTAATTCATGATTATCAATCTTTACCAAAATCATACTTTTCATTATTTTTGCCGTAATATCCTATAAATACAATTTATCCAAAACGCTTCAAACACTTTTTAGCAAAACTCTTTATTTGTGTATATATATGTACAAATAAAGAGTTTTTCTAAAAAGTGTTTGAAGCAGTTTGGATAAATTGTATTATCAATCTTTATTTTTTGTGTGTGAAAATCCATTGAACCTTTTTTTTTTTTTTAGCATTTACATTTAGTTCTATTTTTTTTTTACTCTTATCTGACAATTATGGTAACATTTCCCAAAGCTCTGAAATATTTGCAAAAAACAATCATATTATCTGCAAAATCAAGATATCTTAAATAAGACCCATGTATTTTTATTCATTTAGCTTCCTATATTAATCTACACAATTATTAATCTTAGTGTCACCATGGAATTTAATAATTGCTATTGCATTTTGATGAATATTATTCAAAATATGGCAGTACCTCAGTCTAGGTCCTAATGGTTAAAATTTTTAATCACTATGGAAATGTTTATAGAATCAAATGCTTTTTAATATAATACAAATGCAAAGCATAATAGCAACTCACATTCATTGGTCCTTTGACTTTCTCTCAATTTTTGGGTGTAATTCATTATCATTGGTTGGTTTGATTCCAAAGCTTGCTGTGGATAAGTTGTTATTATTTTTGTAAAGATTTTGTAATTGTTTGCCTTTATTTTCATTTTTTTAATACATCTATATATTCTCTTAAGTTGTATAAGCAAACACCAGAAGCATTATTTCAGATGCAATTAATCTTAAGGATCTGTCTTTGGCATATAATAATTCCCCAACAAAATTATTACTATATTTGTTAATCTAGTGTTTTTTAATTGTACTAACTAATTATTAAAAGTTTTTTATTGGTGCAAAGTGATACCCTTCAATGTATCTTCCTACTTTTTATTTAAAATTACATGAATCCTGTTAGATTCTTTGGAGATATAAAATCTGTTTTCCAGAAAATCATTTAACATGTTTTAGCATAAGTAGTAGCCATCTTCAATTGCAAACATATATTTAGTTAGCAAGAAATGTAATTTATTATATGGAACTTTTGATTTATGTATGTGGACGAAAAGCATCAGTACATTAAAATAATGTTTATTTGTTGTTGTTTTTTTTAATATATTTTATATGTATTTTAAAGTATAATTCTGATCACTGTTAGCAAACAAATATACAGAACTCAAAGTCAGTGTTATAAAGTAGTTTAATATTTAATTTGTTACATTTATTAAGCATGTAAATTAATATTTGTTCATTTTTTAACAAAATTTATGTCAACATTCCCATTTCTTTTTTGTCAAATTTCAAATTTAAAATCAATCTTTTATTTAGTTGGGGGGTGGCGGGATCCCTATTAATAAAATTATTACAGTATTTAGAATAAAATTTGTCAAAATTTCTTTTTGCTGCCAATTTTATAACTTTAGTTATACTTTAAATCAAATATTATGCTTATAGCCCCTATATCATTTTAATTGGTTCAATGAAGGATATACCAAAAGTTTGATTGTTTAGGTTGAAGTTTTTGGCCATTATAATGTTTGCCAAATTTTTATTAGTTTTTTTTTTTTTTGTCTTTATGTATAAACGTTAGAGAATTCAAAGATTTTCAAATCAGTATTGCAGGTTTGTTTTTTGTGTTTTTTACATTTTTCTTAATACTACTTTTAATAATTTTTTGAAAAAAAAATATTGAATTACTATTAATCTTTGTTTTGAAAACAAAAAATATAAATTCAATTTATATAAAAGATCGAAACTAAATACAAAATTGTTTTTACTTAAAAAAGCCCAATATAGACAGAAAAGCAAAACATTCCTAGAAATGATGTATTGATTTTTTTTTCTTTCTATAGTTTAAACTGACGACAAACTGTCTTATCTCATTTTTGGAGTTGTACTAGTCTGCAATAAATTATTAAAATTCGTTTCCTGGTGAAAAAAGTGATGATTTTGATAATATTCTAAAATAAGATTTATTTTTATTACAAGTACAGTTACTATAAAAAAACAAATTATTTATTAAAAGTTATAGATCTAATGCCATAAGATTCTTATTTCTAACTCAAGGTGGCTTAAAATATGAAGTCAAGACAGATGACTTGCTTTTAATTTTTTTCAAAAAATTTGTTTTGCATTTAAAACCATAGTAAAATTACAGCAAACAATGTTTTAAAAGAAACGATTATAATCCATATTTATCTGAAAGTTTACAATGATTGCATTTTAGTTGAAATTATATCTTGGACTATCCTAGATTATCTAATTTAATTGTTAAACATTTTTAGAAAAAAATCAAATGTTATTTATATTTTTCTAATACATTCACATAAATCTAGATGATGATACATCAGCTAATAAAAATATATATTAATAATCTTATGGTGAAGTAATTCACATTATAGATTGTAAGTAAAAGTTTATTTTGTAATAAATCGAGTATTTTTAAAATAATTATTAAATTTGTATACTTTGTAATGTGTAATTAATTTAAACATTGTCTTATCTAATGATCAAATGTGTTCCTAAGAGTATTTCTACAATTTATCTGGTTAGTAAATGTGCTATTGGTAAAGTTAATACAGTCAAGATCATTGGTTGCCCAATTTTGTAATGTTGTATTCATTATTATATTTCTTAACTTTTGGCATATTTCTTATTTGATGAAATTACAAAGATGGAACAAATTTTATGATTACTGCCTTTTTTTCAACAGAACATAAAACTTAGTAGTTGTGTTATTAATTTATTTAAACTTTATATACATTACAATTATGAAAAATCTCAACTTTAGTTTAAATCAAGAACCCAATAACTGTAGATTTATGACACCTAAGGGTAAAGTTATAAATTAAAGGCATTATTGGTAACATTTAATACAACTTCAATGCAATTCAGTGTTAAGTGCCTTTTGGTAAGAGTATTCAGCGTTGAAAGTTGTTTAAATATTGCCTTTAATTTGTTACATTTAGTGATAGAGTTATCTTAGTTTTTGGAGAAAGATAAAGTTACATCTTATTACAATTATTTTTCTTTTCATTATCAATGCATTGCTGATTATTCTGGATTATTCTAGATCCTTTAATTAAGAAGAGCCAGATACTTATTTACTGACCAATATAAAATGGCTAGCTATACTAATAACATTTTCCAACTCCAGAAGTAAAAATATAAGCAATGGGTGAAATCAACAGATTAAATAACCAAGCTACCAGATGAAGAGTCGATGAATAGCTGATAGACACAAGATTATCAATCAAGTTTTTAGTTAATGTCATTATCTTTCATTTGCCAAACTAATTAAATGTATCAAGTTTATATCAGTACAGAATTAAAATTAAAACTAATAGAGATAGTGCTAAAACTAAATGCATGGGTTTTTTAATTATGAAATGATATTTATTATTTTTTAAAAGATATTTGGTCCAATATATATGTCTCTTTTCATTAAAGAAAGCAAAAAAATATTAGATAAAAATTGTAAACATGGATGAAGAAAAATATGAGTAAACGAATCTGAATTACATGTTTTCAAAGCTCTGCAGATATACAGGTTTGGGGGCATACAATAAATCATATTTGATAAAAATTGTGAACATGGATGAAGAAAAATATGAGTAAACAAATCTGAATTATATGTTTTCAAGGCTCTGTAAATACACAGTTTTGGGGGCATATAATAAATCTCTACAAAAAAAAAATAGCTAATAAGAAACATTTTATTTAATATTTACATTGTTTTTATCATTAGTGTTATTTTAAAAAAATTGTACAAAAATTAATTATAATATTTATTATTACCGAATATATATTAGTTGTTAATTAGAACTGACGATAATAAATAAAAGGTACATATTATAACGTGTAAACGCTGATGTCTATATATATTATACTTTTTTTTTTGTTAGATTAATAAGTTAATAAAATATACTCTCTTATCCTTCTTTATAAATAATGCATATAAAGACTTTTCATATATATATATTATTTTTAGATTAATAAATTGAAGTCTGCATAAATAGACACGATATGATATGTGATAATTTACGTTTCTATTTTTTTTATTTGTATATTAATAAGTTGATTTAATAGAAAAAACAATAATAAATAAAGTGTAAATATTGTAATTAATTTTGCTCAATTTTTTATTTTTTTAAAATAATACTAATGAAAAAAAAATGTAAATATTAAATAGGATGTTTTTATTGTATGCCCCAAAACTGTATATTTATATAAAAAAAATACGGGCTGCAGAGCTTAGTAGACGAGAAAACGCACAAGATCCCATTCCTTCTCATTATAAGCCCAAACTGTGATAAAAATTTAAATAAACATTAATTTTTCTATCTCTAATTTGTATATGTTTTTGTAACCTGTATAAATTTACTTTATTAATAACAATATTACATTTTAAAATACAGAATATACTATATTTATATTAGCATAACATTTTTATATAGCAGTAATGAGAACAATTAACAAAATAGGAATTATAATTTTGGACAAATAACAGAAGTTTTTAAATTAGTGGTTTTTGGTTTGATAGTTGTCTACTTGCATCATGTCAAATCACAAGATTTCTGGCATCATTATCTAGCTTTTACTGATAAAATTAATTTTTACATAGACTGTGATCAAAACAAAAGATCATTTGCTTTCTAATAAATTATAAGATGATAAATCATTGTGAAAATATAACTGAGTGGGAAAACTGATTAAAAGATGTAGTTAAAAAAGTTGAAATGTTAAAGGAAATAAAAAATAGAAAAAATTTTAAAAGGTTGATCATAAAATGTTTTAGAGCTGAAAATGAGAAGTGTAAAGAAATCAATTAAAAGCAAGAATTGTCTATTATTTGGTCTCAAAAAAAAAAGTTAGAAGATAAAAAAAAAAATTAAGATGATACAGAAGAATCTTTAAAACTACCATCAAGAAAACAAAACAAAAAAATTTTTTTATTACAAAGTGTTAAAATATTTACTCCATTCTTGAATTTCAACAACTGTAATTTTGTTTGTTTTTATTATCAAGATAACTTCAAATCTTTATCATCAGCAGCTGCTACTCACAAATGAGTTTGAACATTCTAACCCAAGAGAAATAAAAAGGTACTAATGATAAGAACAATACGAACACACTAGAGATGAGTTTTGTAATGAGTTTAGAAATTAATCTATGATTCACCAATACATCAATGTATAGAGCATGCTTATTTAATAATTTTATTTAAAAACATTTTTCAATAAAAATTTATATTAAATAATTTTGTTTTTCTCTTGATCTATTGATATTTTTAAAGTAAATAAGAAATGTCTCACTTTTAAAACTGAAATTTGACGAAAAGGAAAGAATTTTAGCAAACTTGCTAATGATGTGTATCACCTGGTTAGTACAAATGATTGTACAGTGAGGTGTAGGTAAAAAGCGCTTACTGTTAGATTCAATGTTCATTAGTATTAGCCTTAAAAGGCTTTGTAGATGTACAAAATTTATTACAATTTTGTAATTATTATGAAATGACAATAAATGGTTTAGATTTTTCCTAAAAAAAGTTTTTTGTATCATTCTTATTAAAATAACCATTTTGAAATTGCAATAAGTATTTTTATTTTCTTGTTTACCTTTTTTTTTTTTCATGTATCATAGCATCATCCGGGAGGTGAACCCACAACAACCATCTGCAACCAACTGCTTGCTTGCAAGGTGGCTGCACTGACCTCTTGGCTAACAATGCTTTACTTTCTTTCCCCCTCATTCTTGTATAATCCTTATTTTTTTCATAGGCATTTTCCCTTTCTCTTTATAATTATTTTTGTTTCTTTCCTTTCTAGTTAGTTATATTAATTTTTCATCCTCTCTCATTTTCTATTTTATTCTTGATTTATTATCTTAAATTAATGATCTTTTTTCTTCCTTTTTAATTACTTCTTTTCCTTCTCTTTTATTCTTTATTTTTCTGTCATTTTTTCTCTAATTGCAGAGATTTTATCATACATGCATGTTTTGCAGATATAGTCAGTGTTTTACTAAATAATTGATAAATGATATGTGCTTCTACAATGTAAGATCTATCCACTTGATGGAGCTACATAGTACTTACAACTGAGTAAAATAAAAAGTCTGCTTTTATTCTTGAATTTATAGTTACAAAATGAAAATAATATATTTTGAAATAAAAAATGTTTATTAAAGCAAAGGCAATAAGAGATAGTGACACATAAAAATAAACAAACAATTTTTAATATGCTTATACAGCCACATATTCAACAATAAATATGGACATTTTATTTTTTATTGATTCCCGTTCAAGACATGAAGTTTCAATTTCAGTGATTATTATTTTGCTTGCTGAAATATAATTCAATGTAATGTTTTTATTTGGTAAACTTTGGATGAATGGTTTTGTGTCTGGAATTTCATTTAGATTCACAGATGTTTTGATTTGCTATCTATTGCTTTTATGTAAAACATTTTTTGGAATTTTTTTAAAATTAATACATATTTTGTGCATGGGTTATCTTTTGTTTTTTTTTTACATTTTATACAATCAACCAAATAAAAGCATTGAATTGAATTACGTTCAGCTAGAAAAATAATAATACTAAAATGACTGCATTTATTATTGAAATTATGGCTATAATATTTATTAAATATTAACTTTTTGCTTATTTTTATTTCATACACATTTTTTACATAAACTACTTCTTGCTTTGTTTTATTTAATGCATATTTGTTATTGCAAAGTATATTATTTTCTTCATTTTGTTTAATATACACTTGTTGCTATAAATTCAAGAATACCAATAATTTTAATCACTCATAAACGATTTTTACTGTTGATCAAATGTGTAATGTGATTATTCTGCAAAGTATTTAAATTCAAGAATAAATATGAACATTTTATTAATTTTTTCTTCTTCTTTAATACTAAGCCTGCTGATCAATTAAGTGAAGTTCCAAATAATATATGCAATTACTTGAAGGTAATTGTTGGGAAATTTTTCTAGTGATATTTTAATTATTGACATGTGACAAGCATATTTTTTTTGCAAACTTGTGAAGTCTTTTTTTTTTTCCATATGTCATAGCATCGGCTGGGAAGCGAACCTGCGAGAACCGTCTGCAAGTAGCTGCTTGCTTGTAAGGTGGCTGCGCTGATCTCTTGGCTACCAACACTTGTGTTTTAAGTAATCTGAACTAACTGCACTTGAAAGTTGAAAGTAGGATAGTAACCATCTGATCATCAGTTATCTAAACTGAACCACAATTGTTGTGCATGCATTCTTAGAGCTTGCTTATTCCTGAAAATATTATTTACAATACTAGCAGGGTAGCATCAATGTGTTTATAATAAAGAAAGCATTTAATATGGTTAGAAAATAAGATCTCTATTGTAAACTTATCTTCAAGAAAGAGCACTGACAAAAAATATTAATGCAATACTTGTATCGCCTTATCTTTTTTCTGACAATCAATAAAAAATATTCTCTCTCATAAGTAGCTGACCCAATGCATCCTCTTGCTTTAGATGTCTGCATTTATAACAAATGTTATGAAATGAATTGCTTATTACATAAATTATCATTAATGTTATTAAATGAATAATAAAATACTCTTTTATGCACTTTATACAATGCAAATACAATACTTTGTTATTCTATGCATCCAAAAATAATTGACAGCTTTGATTGTCTAATAATTTTCTTCAGAGCTTCTTCTATTATGTAAAAAAAAAAAAAAAATTAAAGCCATTACTAAAAGTAATAAAATTTATATTTAAGCCAAATTGCAAATCTTTCTAATAGAACGTGCATTCCTTTTTTTTTTTCATTGATGAGTCAAATATCAATTACAGTAGTTCTTAAATTATCACATTCAATAATATAGTAGTGTATGAATCCATAATGCTTTAAGATATGTTAACTATTATGGACTGTCATAATGAGATTTCAGGATGCTATCCAAAATTTCAACATCAAATCTTATTTTATGAATATACACATCTAAAAAAACACTTCATCACAAAAAATTGTAGTGAATGGTGTATTTCCTTATGATCAAAAGAATAAATTTAACTTTGATATGTATTGTTATTTCAAGTTATTTTTACTTATTTATTTTTGTTTGACTTTGAATAATACATCATTTTTGTATGCTCATAAAAGTATTTCCTTATGCTGATAAATATAATTATAATATTGATTCAGGATGTATATAAAATGGAAATGAATACCACATACATACATGTGTATATTTAGAAGCAAACAGTGGTGGCCCATCATTTGAATTCCTTATCAATACAGCACTAAGATAAAACTAATTTTCAGACACACACTGAAGTAAATTTATACAAGTCATTATAACTAAACCTAAGGACAGTCATATTTTAGTACTAAAGAATATAGTAGTTATTAATGTTTTATAAAACATTCAATTTTCAAACAGAGTTAGTTGTTATTGCTGGAAAAAATATTTATACTCTTACATCAACTCCAAAAAAAAAATTGAAGTTGACAAACTAAATGCCTTTAGATGTCATTAAAAAAATTAGATTATATTATCTTAATTAACATGGTAGATTGTGAAAGTTTACATTAAAACAGGCAAAAATCTCCATACAGTAGTGCCACTCAGTGCAAGCCAGAATAATCAATGGATGCCAGAAGGCTTGTGCATAAAATTCCCATCTATTGCCTATTCATCCAATATCCCCAGACTAATTTCTAGCTTGTGGCTTTTGTCAGTAAAAAGGCTTGGATCTGAGAGCACTGCATCTAGATCTTAGGATCCTAAGATCTAGATGCAGTGCTCTCAGATCCAAGGCTCCTCACTAATGAAAGCTAGAAACTAGTTTGAGGATATTGGATGAGTAGGCACTATATAGGAATTTTATGCACAAGACTTCTTGCATCCATTGATTACTCTGGCTTGCACTGAGTGGCACTACTGTATGGAGACTTTTGCCTGTTTTAATAATAGTTATGAGCAAGCATAAGAAATGGTAATCATGTGATGTCTAGTGGTTAAAAGTATATATTTGGTAAAAACTTACATATCAACTATGATATATCATTCCACCAGAAAATTATTTGTCCAATTACTGAATAATGTTTAGCTAATTATCAAATGGGTTAATTTCTTAATTTATTCCCCAGAACAGAAGACTTTTCCTCAGTCAAAATTTTGTATTAAACTCTTCTTAGATTCTAGTTTATAATCTTTTATTCCGTCAATATTAGAAGGATCTCTTTAATTGATTGTTAGTAACTCACTTCATTTATTCAAATGTATTTTACATTTTCCACTATAGAATTAATATTGTTAAACACATTACTTCAATGTGTTTGCCAAATAATCAATCTATTAGAAAAACAGATATGATTTCAAAAAGAAACATTATGATGAGGCTATTGCAAAAATATACTTGATTATAATCGATGATAACTTATTCTCTATAAACTCTTAATTTATCATAGCATTCTTCATAAGTAATTATAATAAATATTGCACTAAGGATGTGGCTGTGGAGAAATAGCGCAGTTTTTCTTTAAAATACATTAATGACATAACAAAAAAAAGCTGAATTTTTTCTTTGACTTTTTTTATTTATTTAAAAAATCATTCAAATGGATTACTAAGATAAAATAATAAATTGAATAATTAAATCTTTAAATTGAATAAAAGTATTAAGCTTTTTTTTTTTTAGTAATTAAAATATTCGCCAGAATTATTAGCAGATATTTGTTAATAAGTATGAACATTCTGACTCTGGAAGAAAAAATAAAGACAGAAAAACAAATTAGTGGGGGGGGGGGGGCAAAGAGTTCCAGAAAAAAATTGGAATTGATTTTTAACATAAAAAAAAACAAAAAAAAAAAACAAATCAACAACCACTTTTCTAATGATTATTCAAGGTTTGTAATAATTACAATTTTATTATACAGTAGTTATAAATTTGACTCTTTCTATCAATCTAGTTGAGTTGTTAAATTAATAAATGATTTTAGAAAACTCAAACTTTATTTACCATTTCTAAATATATTCAACTGTTAACAAGAATCTGCTAATACTATAGAACAGGTTCGTTCTGTGCTAACATGTGCATTATTACTATTATTTATTAAGAAATATATAAATAACGTTTGAATTATGTTTAAAACATTTTAGCAATTCAATTAAATGATAAAAAGAGTCCAACATAGAACGACATTTTTTACTTATTCGCAATTTTTCTATTTTTGTTTATAAATCTTCAGATATATTATATGTGATAGTTATAAATTGTTAGACAATTCATAGATAAAATTCAACAATAAATCAGCAATTACGCAAATTAAATAAATAAATTTTGATAAAAAATAAATTTGTGTAAATGTATTAGTTTAAATATATATAATAAAAATTGTCTTCGCAATGTCTTAAAAAAAATATTAGTTGCTATGTATAATAACAAATGTCGTTGTGATTATAAAATTAAATTTTATTTTTTGAATATATATATATCAATTTTATTGTTCAATAAAAATCAAGGATAACATGTTTTTTCACATTCCAAATTATTGATCTGCCTCAAGACTTCATAATTCCTGCTTGAATCTTCAGATATGCATTTTAAATTATTTTCCTTCAGATTACTTGACATCTCTTTGTTCTGATCACTAGTGCAGTTCTTTTAGCACATTTTTCATTGCTCTAAGAGGAAGAAATTTATTAATGTTATTGCCTGAATTGATGCAAAGATTCATTAATAGTAGATTAAAATAATTCCACAATGTAATTAGTGATAAAAAAACTCATCTTAATTATGAAAACTTAAGCAATTATTATATTTACAAATTAGTTTGATTGCACTTTGCATTTTATTCATCAATTGAAGTGCTGATATTTTTTTCATTTCTGAAGATGGTAATCACAATTGTTGAAATGTTGATATTATTTAAAAATGTACTAAGACCATTTGTTCCAGAAAACCGGTTTCTTATCACTTGCTGTGAAAGCCTGCCCTGTCATATCATATTTACATAAGCTAAATTCACACAAATATATTTTAGTATCAAAAATAACTTGTAATATAAAGTTCGTTACTTCCTTAATTAAAGCAAAAAAGGCTGAAATTTAGATTTTATTTCACATTACCTTTACATACTTAGAACGGAAACCTTTAAAATAAGGATCACCTGACCTATCTGCCAGCTTATTTCTTATACGTTGCATATAACAAATGATTATAATATTTTGTGATTGGCTTTTCCCTATTTTATTTTTATTTGAGCATTAATATGTGAACCTGAAAAAAATAAGTAAAATACATGCTCTTGTAATATTTAAATCAATGGATACCCAATTCTGCATAATTTGATTCATTAGAATAGAAATCGATGGATCACAGCTCAGCTCTGTCATTTCTGGTGCTCAAACTTCTGATGAACTTCCAAGAAATAATCCATTTGCTTATGTTTTTATTATTTAAAGCAAAAATAAATATTTTGACTATTTGATGTACAATTAAATTGCAAAATCATAAATTATAACAGAACTTCTCTCAATTACATTCAGTCACAAGTGAAAATTGTGTAAAAGCAACAACCAAATATATATATAAATAATTTTTAATACGCACACAAACCATTGTTTGACACTAAAAAGAATTATTTCAAAAAAATCTCATTAATTTAATTTTTATATTAGAAATTATATTGAAAATTTTTTTTGACACTTTTACCCATGGCCACAATGAAAATAAAAGCCCTTAGTGTGATGTATGATCCAAAACAATTTTATTTCTAATAAGATTTAATTTTTGATCAGCAATCAATCTATATTCTCAAATTGCAAAAGCACATTCTTTTTAATAAAGTGATTAATAATTTTTTAAGGTTAATCAAAATTTTTACTTTTTCTAATTTTTCTGTGATCCTCTGAAATGATGACATTTTCATGGCTCTTACTTTAATTTTTTTTTTTTTACAGAATATGGACTATCTATTGCAAATATATATAATATAATTACACATAGATTTAGATAAATGAAATTATTGACTAGAAGATAAGGATTGATCTAACAGGTTTTTTTTTTGAACACATGTAAAACAAAGGTTGTAAATGTATGTCTCTTCAACCCACATTTATTCAGCATTGAAAAAAACGTACTTCAATTCAAAATTTTTCATTCCACTTTAGACCAATTAAAAAATTAATTTTAAATTATAGAGTATTTATGTATGTGTATGTTACAGCTCTAAAGAAGTCTATTGAATAGTCAAAACTGCCAACTACTTTTGTACATTAACATATTTGCATTCTATAAAGTGCAGAAAAGGTATATTATTATAGTTCCAATCTTGCTGGGGGGAGGGTTAAAAAAGCTACAGAAGAATACAAACAAAATTTGGCAATATTATTAAAATATTTCTGCACAATTATATATTTGACAAAATAAATTTCATGGTGAATGTGAGGAAAAAAAATTGCATAAACCAATTTGTCTTTTTCAAAGTGTATATTGTTTTTCTCAATAATGAAAATTTTTTAAAACATAATTATGCAAATATCATTTATATTTATATGGTCTGACAGTAAAAGAGATGTATTAGCCAAATTATTTTCTTCTGCTTTCTTTAATTAGAAATCAATTTAGGAAGCTTAAGTACTCCAGGTAGCCATTTTACCTGTGGACACAAGACAGTTTGAATCATGATAATCCTACAATATGGGACCATTTAACAGCATTATACATTAATGATATATACAACCATTTATTATTTCTCTTTTCCAAAATATTACTTCAAAATAATATTAATAATTTAATGGCTTTATTAATTAGGATTCATAAGAAGAGTAAGCTGGGCTGCAATATGTGGACCTAAAACTTTAGAGCCCCCCCCCCTGACTATTGCACCAAATCATGCAAGAGAATACAGGAAAAGACATGCTTGCTTAAATATTAACATGACAATCTCACAATATTATTAATGATACATGTGATCATTTATTATTTGTATTTTCCAAAATAACACTTCATAATAATAATAATCGAATGATTTAATTGCTCAGAGTTTGTAGGAAGTTTGAATTCTGAAAATGACAAATATGGGTTGCAAAATCCACTGACCTTGAGCTACAGTATGCCAATCCTCAATTGCATCCAACCACACCAGGCCACATTTCAAATTTAATGACTGTTGGTTCAAAAGTTAAGTAACATTTTCGATCAATATAATAACAGATTGAGCATAACAGCTTTATGCAATTGACCAACCTGATATTTTTTTATACTTTTTTCTGTTAGGAATCGTTCAGCAACTTTAACTCTCCAACCATTAACTCTCATCACTATACTACTACAGGCTATTTGAATAACTTATTAACGTAAGGGGTTTTACTAATTTTATAATAGATCACATGCTAAAAAAAATTATATTGAGTGACAAACAATCCCTCTCCCCCGGACATGATGATAACCACTCTGTCATAATCTATATATATTATCCAATTGCATCAAGCTGTTATGAAATAAAATGTCTATTAAACTTTAGATCGCATAATTTATGTCCGATAAATTTCCAGATTTCTCTTTTTAATTGCAATTCTTTCTGTTATTTAGTTTATTTATTTTTTAAAAGTTAAAAGTGAATCTTCATAAATGTTTAAAATTTTAATATCCGTTTTAAAACAAACCACACACACAGACGCCTACATTAATGCGGGTACAGAGTAATGATGGAGCCATGCTTAAGAGAAGATTAATTCAACGATTTGTTTCATTCAGTGTTTTTAATCATCTCCAAGTAATTAACATTTATTTAGTAAGTTTCAGGTTTACTTCAACTCATTACTCGTGTTCCTGATCTTTGATCTTGATATAAAAACTTTTTAAAATTTGATCACGCGTTAATTAACAAAGTCTCTATGTTAGTTAAACTTCTGACATGACAGTAGACAGGAATCCCTAGTGCCAGGCCGTGCACTATCCTTTTAAACAAGACTTAATAAAATTACATTAATGAATTAAAAAATAATAATAAAGACATTACAAATGGAATAGAAATTCTGAATATTCAGTATCTGAATATTTCTGCTCACGTCTGTGTGTGGGCATATATATAGTTTATAAAGACCTTTCAAATAGTTCACTGCGGCACAGAAGTCTTTCCAAAGCTCCTCGTGGAGGAATAATGAATAAGATTACTTTACTTACCTGACTTGCCAATTATTGGGTGATAAAGATTTAGATGTTTTCCCACGCCAGTTTGCCTTCTAATTGAGGATAGCTAAATACTTGATTATCATCCAATATCTAATGTTTTCATGTATGAAATCTGAAAAGACTTTTCACTTTTACTCAACTTGAATTCAACCATCAGTTTACAAGCATTATAGACACCTAGATTCAAATCTTAGGACGTGTACATAGTTGATAGAAAAAGCTAGTTTTTACATCGTATATAAATTTGCTGGAAAGCAGATTTATTGATTTCAAAAACGACCTAAATGTAATGAATTTAGTAAAAAAAAGGGCATGATAATGGCATGAAGTTGTAATAATAATGTATGTGAATATATTTTTAAAGGATGAAATGATCAACATGAAATACTGGAATAAGTATTTATTGCTTTCTTATATAGATCATAGTTTAGGTTAGAAAAAGCCTATATAATAATAGACCAAAGCTTTAGGTTAAACTTGTCAATTATAATTCAACTTATTCTTATGTTTTTATTTCTCTCTAATATATATATATATATATTACATTACGTAACTCATTGGAATATAGTTATTTCCATTTCAGTTATATATATATTGAAAGTGAACACTTTTCAAGTTCTTAGTCTAGTTAATTTTCTTGGGAGTTCATCTAGTTTTTGAAATACACTAAACATAATTTTGAAGTCTTCTAGCTCATCAGTTGCACTAGGTCCAAAAACATCATATTTCTAATTTTTGACGTTTCAAGTCAATAAAACTAAAAGCTTTGTCAAGCGTTGGTGGTCGAGTGGTCAGCACAGCTGCCTTACGAGAAGTTGTCCCGGGGTTTGTGGGTTCGCTTCCCAGCCGATGCTTTGACACATGAAAAAAAAAACTAGAGGCTTTACAAGAGCCAATTTATAACTAACGTTATATAAGCTGCACTTAGTCATAAACATTTTAACAATATTTATAATTATCAAAATTATAATGACAAATCAAATTAATTATTTCAATAACTCAGAGAACAGTTGAAAATGTTAGTGATTATAAGCATATCTATTTCTCTGATCTAAGATCTGTTGTCTGTGAAACCTTGCATGATCAATAGATATCACTACTATTTAATAGAATTCTATCCAGTGCTGTTCTATATCTCAAAGGTACCATACTTCTTTTTTTAACAATCATTTTGTCAGCCTGGAATTCAAAGATATATAATGTTTTGAATCTAAACTTGTTTGTACAGTTATATAGATCTGACATCAGTTCAGTATCTATACATTTTAGCATTTTCCATTTTTTAATAACTGTATGCATCCTAAATTAGGATTGTTATAAAAGTAATAAACATCATATAATCCTAGGTTACACAATATTTTTATAGCTATCATTTAATGCAAATTTATATATCAATACTTTCTAAATGGTAATGCTTAATAAACCCCTATCCAATGCTGTCCTATCTATATCCACAGATTAGTTTCTAGCTTAGGACTTTCATCAGTGGGCAATTTTAGATCTTGGTCTTATGCAATTTTCCTCTACAGCTATCATTTCTTTATTTTTCCTATCAAGTTATAAGTTTGAAATTCAAAAACCACTTAAGGTTTGAATCTAAGCCAACTTGCTTATCTTATTATCTACATTTTAACACCAGTTCAGCATTTTTATATATTTTGATGAAAACTATAACTAAAAACTTAGCTGGGTATATGAGTAGGACAGATCTGAATTGCGATTTACACAAGTGATGGTAATGAAGTAAGAAAAATATTTTTTTCTCCTTAAAGTTAATGTGTAAGTATAGATCATGATGTTTTATTGTTCATTATAAGCTTTTGAATTAGTAGCAACTCTCTCCATACAGTAGTATCACTCAGGGCAAGCCATAGTAATAAATGGGTGCTAGAAGGTTTATGCATCAAAATGTATTTCTAGTGCTTCTTATTAAATATATCCAGACTAGTTTCTAATTTGTGGCCTTCATCAGTGAGGAACCTTGAGTAAGAGAATATTGGATCCAGTGCAATTCTCCAACAGCCACCTTTTACCTATTTAATTAACAATAAAACTATGAGTCAAGATGAAAACACATCAACATTTTAATTCCAGACCATTCACTTGTATATCCGTACAGATATGAGCATAGTTCAATATCTACATATTTTGGTATCTTGGGTTTTTTAATAATCATAGTCACCATCATTCTTTGGTTAGGATTGGTGTTCAACCATAGAAAAATTATATGATCATCATTTCTTATACTTATGCAATCTGTTAAAACAGTCTCTTCATATAGTAGTACCATGCAATCAATAAATGCTAGAAGATTTGTGCATCAAAATTCCTATTTAGTACCTATTCATTCAATATTCTCAGAACAGTTTTTAACCTGTGGTCTTTATCAGTGAGGAACCTTAGATCTAAGAGCACTGAACCTAGATTTTTGGATCTAATGCATTCCTCACTCTTTACCTTTTTAGTTAAATATGAGCCCAAAATAAAAACAGTGTTTTTAATCCAAGCTCACATACTATTGTAAAGAAAAGAATTGCTACTGATTTAACAGATTGTGTAATCACAAAAAATTGTAATGATATTATGTTTTAGTAATTTGAAAACAATGCTGGTCAAAGGCTGATGGTGGCTATGGATATTTAAAAAACCAAAGTTGCCATAATGTATTGATATTGAACTGGGTTCAGATCTGTGTGACTATATAAGTGAATAAGTTTGAATCAAAAACATTATTGTTTTATTTTGGATTCATTTTAAATTTGTATATATATTGCATCTTTTTTTTTTTTTAAATGGAGCAGTTAATTATTCCCAATTAACTAAAAAGATAAAATGTGGCCTCTGAAGGATTGCATTAGATCCAAAGATTTAAATGCAGTGATTTTAGATCTAAGGTTCTTCACTAATGAAGCCACAAGCTAGAAACTAGTCTAGGGATGTTAAATGAGTAGTCACTAGATAGGGATTTTGATGCACAAACCTTCTAGCATTCATTGATTATTGTGTTTTGCACTAAGTAACCCTATTGCATGGAGAGAGTTGCTAAATGGTGATCATATGAAGCTTCCAAACTAAAGGATAAAATTTAATATGAAAGTAATGAAAACAATGTAATAATTTTTATGAATTTTTAAATGGAAAGTTAATATAAGTTATTATTGTTAATGATTAATCATTTTATACCATGATGATGTTTTGAGTTTGGTGATTCCTTTTGTTACAAATCTGCTTTCAAGCAGATCTTTATGTAAACTGCTTACAATTAAATTGTCAACAAGTTAATTCATTATGTATATATCAGTAATATTAAATGGGTAATGAATTATGTTATTTTAAAATTTTCATCTTATTTCAGAAAGAAGCATAGATAAGTAGATTTATCAAATTAAAAAATAAAATCATACAAATTAATTTCTTTCCCACAGGAGGCTAAAATAAAAATAAATGTCAATGCAGAGCTATTTCATTTCTAAATAATATTTTGTCCAAGACAGGGATTTATGACCTGGAAATTAACATCATTCCGTCTCCTCTCCCCCATTATTTCTATATGGTGATTTAATATTTATAGTAGAAATGCATGCTTCTATTTATGTAGAAAAGAAAAATAAAACTTTTGAAATATGAATATTTTCATGTATATTACAAAGTATATTAAGAACCGCCTCCCATGTAACTAATTATTATATATAAATGATTATCACTCGCAATTGATAAAAATTAAAAATGCACGAATCTAGTGAAAAGAATAAATAATAAAATTCTTTGGAAAAACACATTAGGGATTGAATTCCATAAAGTTAACCATTTATGTAAATTATTATTATTATTATAAATAGATGGTTGATATAAATAACATTTTCAAGACATGTCAAATTACTCTTAAATATACGTAACAAAACTAATCAACACAATCAAATACAAATTAAAAATCAACTTAGTTATATATATTTAAGCGCGTATTGAATATATTATTTGTATTTGAGTGTATGTTATATAATAACCCATGCTAAAATAATAAAAATGTTCATTACTTCTTGATATTTGTTTCAGTTTCTGTATTTACAATCAAAACAACAATAACAAACAAACAAACAAACAAAAAAGAACGCCGAAATCAGCAAAAAGTAATGAAATAGAATATTTAAAAATTGATGAAAAACTTCATAAAGAGAATTTTTTTTACATCTCTGATAATAGTGAATTTTGTTTAATAAGAAGCACTCGATGAATTAAGCACTCTGATGCAGATATTCTTCTAAAGATTGAGATGTGCTCTTTTGGTATTTTAAATATGAAAATATAAAACCTTCAAAGTTAGATAATGATGAAGCAAAGTGTTTAGAATGAAAAGAGTTTAAGATAATATTACTTTTTTTAAACAATGTTTTAAAAAATATTATCCCAAAAAATGAAACTACCTTATATACATAAATACTACCCATAAGTAATGTTGCCATTAAAAGTAGATTATTTAGAAAGAAGAATCTGTAGAATATTAATATTATTGCATCTAAAATAAAACAAAATATAGATATGATTTATGACAAAATATAATCAAACAATGGCAGAATCAAAAGTGGCTAAAAAAGATTTTGTCTAGTGTCTTCCAAGTTCGAAAAAAATATGGAAAACTTAAAATTGATCTGCAAATAATGATAGATAAATAATCAGATGACTTATTACTCAGAAGTTCATAAGAACTTCAAAGCACTGTAAGTGATAACTGGGTGTGATCCATAGACTTCAAGTTCTAGAGTACCAAATGAAGCAGGATGGAAATGATGATTAGTACAGGTAATACAAAACTAATTTCTCAGTGAGACTTATTGCAAAATCTGAATTCTGAAGGTCATGTGATATTTGAATACCAGTAGAGATATGTTGAACTTAAATTCAGGAATATTTATCTTTTCAGTCCATCACTGTTATTGTTCCAAATCATGCAGAGCTGGTGAAATATCTTGTAAAAAGTAAAATAAATTTATTTCAAAATAATGCAAATATATGTAAATATGTATGAATCAAAAACTTTTCACTAAAAAATTTATATAATTAGATTGTTATGAGTGAAGAGTGTATAAGTATGTTGTTTTAGCACGAGTCCTTTTTGCTCATTCCTTTTTTGTATGTGTTTTGTCTTTAGTCATATTTTTAAATGAAGGGAATCTTATTCTTGATCAAATTTTTTAGCTTTTGAAAAATTTCATTGAAAGCATTAATTCAAATAATGAAAATATTATTACAATGAAAATATGAACTTTGCCAATAAAAATAATAATAATGTTGTCAACATAGATAATTTCATATCAGGTTTCACTCTTAAAAATGTATTTAATGAAAAAAAACTATTCACCTTCGAATCTATACATTTTAAACAAATTTCATTAAAGCAAAAATTCAAGTAGTGAAAATATTTTTTGAAATATTAAGAATTAACTTGCCAAGATTGGTATCATATAGTTTTTTATTTTGTAAATGACTTATATTCAAATACCAGCTATATGTAAA
The DNA here is from genome assembly GCA_028023455.1 of Epiperipatus broadwayi. Classification (NCBI taxonomy): domain Eukaryota; kingdom Metazoa; phylum Onychophora; class Udeonychophora; order Euonychophora; family Peripatidae; genus Epiperipatus; species Epiperipatus broadwayi. The sequence goes on from JAQFVV010012497.1 coordinate 3,918,528, forward strand.
TGTCATATACTTTGTTAGGAAATAAATATTTAATAATTTTACAAAAAAAAAAACTAAACAATAATCAAATTAAAATATGCTTAGTTTTCTATCGGTATCAAAGAAAAATGTAGCCTATATTAAGCATGCACAAAAGTGTATTTTCTATTAAGGAGAATTTATTGAATGCTGCTGACATCCAGGTTCAATAGTTATAATTAAAATCTTAATTTCTAAATATTTGTTCAAATATTGTAAAGGATTTACATATTTAATAATTGTATGTATTTCATCTTTCACACTTTGAAGTAAAACAAGTACTTAATATAAAATAAAATCTAAGTCTATTTTGATTTTGGTTAATGATATTGAGATTTAAAAAGATTTTCCTAAAATCAGTGAACCTTCTATTGTTATAGTTTATAATTGAGAATTTGGCTGTTATATAACATCTTATATTTTTATTAGGCATTAAATGCACTCATTAATAATATAATGTTATTGCAACTGCTCATATCTAGCTTAAAAATATATTTTACAGAAATTGGGGCTTAAGTTATTTATTCTTTTGTTTTTAACATTTGTTATATTTCTAAAATAAATAAAACTAAAACTATGGGCAGCTAAATACAGGAATAAAAAACATTTACATTGAATCTAGTAAATAAACCTAATATTTTAATTTACTAATCAAATTCTGATCATAATACTTTTATTTGTTTAATTAAATACTTACAAAATTATTCCCGAAAACTTCACATCTGAACTCTAGTTTTTTACACCTATTCATACTCTATTTATTCATAGAATATAGAATGCATATAAAGTAATGTCTTGTTATAACAAAAGATTACAAAATAAGCAAACAATACAATGAGCAATTTTTTCTCACTAAATTACTATTTATATGATATGTAAAAATATATAAATGAATATTAAAGTGACAAATCTTTGTCATGTAAGGTTTGATTATCAGTTTACTTTGCTTATATATTTCCATCTTTAGTGGAGGGAACATATTATATTTCTTTTTAAAATAATTTCTTAGGGCAGTGATGATGAACCTATGATTAAGCATGTTAATGTTGACATGTTTGAGGGTTTTAGGTGGTACAAATGAATACTAAAAAAATATTGGCATTTTGATGAAAAACCTGCAATAAATCATGAAATATTACTTTCAGTTAAGACAAAGGTAGGTTTCAGTTCACTGAAAGAATTATATTTTATAGTTAGCCTATTTCTATTTTATTTTGTAGTTAACCTAGCCTATAAACAACAAGTATTTTAAGTTTACATTTTTTTCTTAATCATTATAATTTCTGCATAGTCATATGATATTATAAAAATTATTATTAATATTATAGGATATAAACTTATAAATACATGCTTTATATATTATAAACTTAAGGTTTTCATTTTATTTCTGTGTGAAATTCTTTCATGCATGCATTCCAAGTTAAGTAATACCAGTTCTAAACATATTTAAAAACACTTTTAACATAAAATATAATTTGCAGCATTAAATATTGAATTTATCTAAACAAATAATGAAAACATTTTTATAGTTGCAATAAATTTAGTAAATTTTGTTAAATAATGCAAATACTAACAACTTACAATGACATCACAACAAAACCTACTAATTAGCATAATAGAGAGTAAAATATAACAAGGTTGTTATGAATGTACCAGTAATATATCTGGCAGCCCTGCTGACAGAAGTAGTGATAATTTTGTGTGATCTGCCACTTAAGTAATTTGTGTTGATGGTGTAATTCATTTCCAGTAATTGTTAGTTATTTATTGTTACTGCTTAATTACCATTGTATATAATTGGGCATATTTATAATTTGTGAACCTTTTTACAATGATAGCTAGCACTAATAAAAAACTAAAATTATCACAGAAAGGAAATGAAAGAAATTTCAAAGATGCCTGGACTGAACAAATGGTGATAGAGGTGATAAAGTTTTCTGTAAATTGTGTGGTAATCTATCTGTGAGTAGAACTTGAAATGTAAAAAGACATTTTGAAACTAAGCACAAATGGCTCCTAGAAAAACTTTTGAAGAATACAAAGAATACATATTGCAACATTTAAAACTGGCAGAATCACAATCAGGGGGTTTAATTAAATTTATTTCAGGATCTTCAAATTTAGTAGCTGCAAGTTACAGTATTTCACATACTCTTATGGAAGATGGGAAACTACTTAATGATGGTGATTACAATAAAAAAGGATTTGCAAAGTAGGCACAATTTTTATTTAAGGATTTTCACAATAAGGAAGATATTGTAAACTGCATGAAAGAGTTACCATTGATTAGTAATACATTAAAGATAGTGTTAATGAATTCTAATATAGAAAAGCAAATATAACATAGCTTGAACTCATTATCAATTTAATTGGCTATTATTGCAAGGCATGTTCATTAGATTTTATGCATGAAGAATCGATTTTATACATGAAGAATTTATAAAGTTAGAAAATGTATCTCAAAACATGACAGATAAAGATATATGAGATTGTATTATTAAAGTGTTTCATGAGAAATATATAAATTTTTTGAAAATATTTTCTAATTATAACTGATGGCACAATTAATATGGTTGGCTTTAATGTCAGTTTTATAAAACAATTTGCATAATATGTTGGTCATCCCCTGGTTTGTTTCCATTGTATTGCACATCAGAGTACACTATGTGCAAAATCAGGCCTAAAGGATTTGGTTGATATGACAAGAATTGTGGCAAAGATATTTTATTGCTGCTAAGGCTTTAAATAAATGAGAATTTAATTTATTTTCTAACAAAGTTGAATAATATACAATAATTTTTGATGTTTGAGTCATGACTAAGTACTTGAACTGCTTGTTGAATATTTAAATGAAATTAAATTACATTTAAATATGAAGGACATTGAGCACAATTGTTCTAACTTGAATGACTTTGCTTGACTCAGTAAGTGTTGTTTTTTTTTTACAGATTTTTTTTTTTTACCCGAATGAACTTAATATCTAATTGCAAGATTTCATAAAATCTATTAATGTTATGTTTAGCATGATCAAGAGCTTTAAGAATAAACTCAAAATACTTCAATATGATTTAGAAAGTAACAATTTTAAGTATTTCCAAAGAGTGAAATTTTTTTAAAATAAAACTAGCCCCAAAAATCATGAACAACATAAACAATTTATTAAAATTATAAAGTCAATAACTGAGCAATTTTCTTTTAAATTTGAGCAATTTCGAATGTTAAAACAGACAATCCAATTCGTAAAGTAAAGTATCCTGATGAAACAGAATTTATGGATCTTAAATTAGATGGCTTTGAGTGGCTGCATTTAAGAGATCTAGAAATGCAACTAGTTGACTTCCTATCTGGAAAAAACAAAAATACAATCTTAGAAATGAATTAGAACTTGAGCCGGGAACATCTGCATGTAAAAATTCACATTGTGAAATTCTAAGCATGTGGAATAGCCTTCATGAAAACTTTTATACTCTTAAAATCTTTGCTCAAGCTTTCTTCTACATACTTTTGTAAAATTTTATTTTCTGCTTTAAATAATATTAAATCAAAAATGAAAAAGATTGATCAGAGTTGAAAACTGCCTGCATAGCATTAAAATGTACCACTATAGCCCTTTTATAAAGCATTTTTATATCAGTATTCAGCAACAGAAAAATGATTAAATGAAATCTAAGTTTGTAATTTCATTTTATTAAATTAATTATATAAGATGAAATCATAGATTTTATTAAATGTCCAATTAAATAAATAGCCTAATATATGTATAACTCACTATCTACGATTATGTAGTTAAATTTATAATGCATGTATGCAAGCGACACATTAATAATGTTAATATTAATAAAAAAAGATATTTGGCACACTTGGGTAAAAAGGTTTGCCATCACTGTTTTCGGGGCATATTGCAATCATGAACCATAACAATTGAATTTTAAAGCTAAAATTATGACATTAAAAAAAAATATTTTAAAGCAAAATTATAGTAACAAAGGCAAAAATCTAAATGCTAAACACAAAATTATTAAATATTAGCTGAAATAGTAATTATTACAATGAATTCTATTGGCTGACATAGCAACTACATAAATAAGATTTTGATTGCATTTCACTTTTGAATTAAGCAACTAACAACTTTGCCATGTTTTGCGATTTAATTTGCATTTAATTTTTCTTCCTTAATTTGTTGATCTTACTAGTTTTTATTTTATTTATATATATGTAAAAATATTAATTTTAAGTATCGGTCAGAAAAATGGAATGAAAATTTTAACAAGTGTTGAAGTGAAGAAAAAGATCATTTCTAAAGAGCAAGCTGTAAAACAGTTGATGATTTATGTTCTGAATATAATATGGCTAAGTTAATAATATATACCATTATAAAAAAATTAAAAGAAGATGAATTTAAAAATATACAGATAGAATTTCCAGATTGCATAATTTATATTGTAATATCATGGAACAAATGGAAATTTTTGATAAGATAGATTAAGCAAAAGTAAATAGCAGTTGTTAATGTCTAAAGTCAGGCAAATGTTTACAAGAATCTTTTGTTAAGTTTTGTGCATATAAGTGTTGTTCCTGTGTAATTAAGCAAGCGAGTTATCTGTTGTCCATTAGTTATCATAATCTTACAATAGATGACTCTAGAATTCAGTGAAGATAACTGCTGTTGGATAGCTTTCTTTATTATCATTTCTATTATATATATTTAACATTTATTTGACTCTTTTTTTTCCTTATTTGGTGATAGCAGTTTAGTCAATCATTTATATTTTTTTCATTATCTCTACAATCTTTTGGTTGTTTCATCTAATATGGTGTTACTTACAAGTTCTTATCAAAACTTCCTCTTCTGAAAAAGCATTAACTTTAATAGTATATATATATATATTTTGAAACCATTAAAACATCACATGACTTCAGTTTACTTCTTTTTGCATAGTAAAACTCCTTTCCATTATTCCAGTTATACTATCAAGTGCAAACTTGAGTAATTAATAGATACTAAATAATAGTGCTTAATAAATCCATTTTCATCCTCTGTTAATTTCTAATGTATAGCTCCCATCAATAAGAAGTTTTAGTTGTAGATCTAGTGTATCTGGATTTTTTGGATCTAACAATCCTTTCCTTCAGCAGCCACATTTCTTTTTTATTATTACTATCAATGTACAAGCCAAAATTTGAAAATCATCTTAATATTTGAATTAAGTCAACTTGCTTATATAGTTATACAATTTAACATCTATATATTATGTGGTTTTTAATTTTTTAATAACTTTCATATTCTATATCTTGACCAGAGTTAATACACAATCAAAATATCTCATAATCTCACCGTACATAATGTCTTTCATTAACAATTGTCTTTTTTTTTTTAATCTAAACCAACTTAGATTTATTAAACAGTACCATTTCACATTCAAATCGCTAATAGATTTTTGAATTTGATGGTAGATTATATTTTTTAAAATGAGTAAAAAATGCCTATTTGAAGAAATGCATTAATTACAAAAAATCAGATACAGTAGACCAAGAGCCAAAATTCCTGAGAAAATCACATGCTAGAAACAACTTGGATAAGGATTTATTAAGTACTTTCATCTAAAACTATTGATTATTCTAGCTTACACTAGATGGCATAACTGAAGTGATAAAAGGAGAGAATTAATTACATTTTCCTCTCTGGTAATCTAAATTCTTTTCCTTCTCAGTTCTAATATGCTTATGTTCTTTCATTAAATTATTAATATGTCTTAATGAAAATTATTTAAAAACATCTAGTTAAGATCTTTGTCTAAAAGCAATCAGAGCAATTATCTGAACAAGAGCATTGCATCATCATCAGTAGTAGTTTGTCATTGCTTGACAGCTATCTTAACGTAAATTATTCTAGCATCTAATTTTATAGTCACATGATAAATGTTAATGTATAGTTAATGTACACTCTATAAAATGTGTGACTTCTATTATTAAGAAAAAATTATGAAATGAATTAGTAACTAATTTCCAAATGTCTTTTTATATAAGAGGACTTTTGATCTATGCATTTTTTTAAATAATTATTATATATAGAGTAAGTTAAAAACAAACTCTTATGAAGCTTCAAAAATACCCTCAACCTCAGACCGCGGTTTCTGCCTCTAGCGTCATCAGTGAGGTGCTAGGGAATAAAAATACTAGAACTAGTCCAGCATTTTATCAATGAGGGTATTTTTGAAGCTTCATAAGAGTTTGTTTTTAACTTACTCTATATATAACATTTGTAAATAGGAGCTTTATTAAAATTAGATCATATGACTTGATTTTTTATCAATTTTAAATAATTAGACACTCTTTTTAATATAAATCACTAATAATTCTATCCAACAGCTAAAAATATTTTAATTCTCATTTTTTGAGCAATGGTCACTCAGTTTGGTCTGTTGAGCCTAGCTAAAAATCTTACCATCTAATCTTTAAAAACAATTTGTTTCTTCTAATGCACTTTGCACAATGCTTTATTCAATTCCCTGTAATAGTTTTGACTGTTTTGTAAATTTCTTCAGATTTGTCAACAATATAGCTTTTCATTTTTGCTTTTCACAATATTTTATTTAATTCTTCAGTAACAGTTTCAACTCTATAGCAAACTATTGACAATTGGAAGGATTTTATTATTGAAAGTGCTTAAGAATTCTGCAAAGCAATTGAACTGTCATAGATGAGTCACATTAAAAACAATCTAATTTTTTATGGATTTATATAAGCAATGCAAAAAAAAAAAAGGTGTTTAAAACAGGCAAAATAAGAGTCATAGATCACATGACCCAATTCTCTTAAGCTTGTAAGATATAAACAATGAGCATTGCCAATTGCTCAACAAGCTTTGTGAAAACATCTTGGAAAAATTTCTCATCTATAAAAATATATATATATTTCAGTTTTTATCCAGATTGTGGAGAATAATATTAGGTGCTTTAATTAAGTTGCTAAAATAGTTTATCAAATTTAAATCTATATTTAAAAAAAGATCCAAAAAAAGATTTGGAGATTTTTAAAAGTGGAAATATTGATATGAAAAAATTAGAATCATTCCAACTGTACTTAAAAACTCTATGATTCATCACAATAGTCAATTTTCATTACACAGTATTTGACTTAAATCATTAAAAGCATTGTGTCCTAAAATAGTCTATGATTTAGACTAAAATCCTTTGATTAAGTGCAAGCAGTATTTTTTATTTTAATTTATGTATTCATATAAGTTATTTATTAGGAAAGGTTTGGTGAAGAAAACAAACCACTGATAGGTTATTCTTAAAATTTTGAAATAGTAAAGGAAGTTCGTTCTGGCTGCTTTCTTCCATTCATTTTGAAATAACGTTTCGCTATCGATATCCACTGTCATTTTATATAGATATTAATAATCAAACATTAAGGAAAAAAATTAAAATATATAAGATGGCAAGCACATGGTTAAAAAGACATAATGGTTAGCAGATAAAATATAAATTTACATAACCCTACACAGTATTTGCAAAAATATTTGCTTAAACTGTTATGAATAGAGCACACTTATAAACCTTTGTATGAGAAAATATTTATTAATAAAACAAATTAGAAATACTAAGCCGAGCATTGATTATATATATGTGTGGAGATGATAATCTGGACCAACTAACCAATGCTGGCTTAGCACAAAATATGTATATTGATGATTATTTATCTTTTCAACATATGTGTGATCAAGTGTGTCAGCAGTATGAGAAGCGTGGATAGTTGAGGGTCATGTAAAAGTCTGAGTTCAAACCCCTTATAATTACATATTGAAGTGCAGGTATGAAAAAGTCTGTACTATAGAGAAAAAATTCATATATTAATCCATTTTTCATATATTTACTTCCATATAATTTAAAAAAAAATTAATTTAATGTTTATATTTTCAACTATACTAGAATCTTCTCCAGATCTATAAAATATACAAATATATTATATTATCAAATTGTGCTTAATTATAAAATAAACACTTTGATATAAATAATATATCTGAGGTATAAACAAAATACTTAAAAAATATCAAACCATCATTTTGGGGATCATAGATCTTTTTCATGTCTTTGGTCATATGTATATGATTACATCCCTCCACAAGGTGTTAAAAATGGATAGAAACCAGTCCCTACCTTCTGTGAGAGTGATGTCATAAAAAATTACACTATAAAAGTGTTATTCAATATTAGATATTCTCTAATCTAATGAATGACAAGTAAAAATTATCCATGTATTTTCATTAAGTGATTTGTGTCAAAGTTGTGAGGGCAGCAAGTTTGACATATCAATTAAACTGTTGTAATCTGCTATATATATATATAACGAACAATGATAAAGATATGTGTAAGAGATTGTGAGCTGGCTCAACTGATGAGTGTTGGTTCAGTACAAAATGTGCATCTTGGGGATCATTGATCTTTTTCATGTCTTTGGACATATACATATGATTACATCCCTCCACAAGGTGTTAAAAGCAGATACTATCTTGTGTGAAAGTGATGTAGTGAAAATTATATTACAGAAATACTATACACACAAGCATGTAAATGAATAAATAGCTAATCACTCCTATAAATACACAGAAAACTAACTAATATTTATTTCATCACAATGCAGTACTTTGTCCCAAAAAAAGAATCTCATTAGGTGACCCTGAAAATTAATGTCAATCTATTCCACATATCCACATGGCAAACATTAATATTTAATTTTTAAACTAGTTAAATGTAATAATGTTGATGTATAGAATCATTTAATGAAATCCTTGCTCCAAGACTACATGTGTGTGGTCATGTGTAGCAGTTGTATGAGACATTGTGAATAGTTGAAAGGTGCTTGAAAATGTGAGTTCAAATCCCCTATACTTACAATTAAACTCCCAGGTTTGTGAATAGTGCCTGGTTTTCAAATATTTACATATCAAGCTTGTATCCTGTCCATCCCTCTTATATGTATTTAAATGGATAAGGTTCTATACATGAGAGGTCAGAGTGACTTCAGGTCAACATGGGCACGGTAATAATATTAGCATCATCAGATTTTCAATGATATGGATGGCTGAAAAGTTGGAGGTTAGAATGGATTGAAGCCTGTCCTTTAAAGTATAAAGATTTGCTATCTTAATATAAACTGAGCACTGATTATATGGAGATGATAATCTGGACCAAATGATTAGTGCTGGTTTAGCACGAAATCCTTCTGTTGGTGATTATTTATTTTTCTACATGTGTGTGGTCATGTGTATCAGTTGTATGAGATAGTGTGGATAGTTGAAGGGTGCTTGAACATCTGAGTTCAAATCCCCTATACTTATACTATGTAGTGAAAAATGATTGTGGATTTTATATATATGCACATGTGGGTAGCTAACTATTTACATGCTTGTGTGTGATTTGTTTAACCAACTTTATTATATGTATATTGAATTAATTAAAACTAAAAAAAAAAAAAGCATGGAAATAACTGGATAAAAAAAAAAAATCGTACTATTGTTTATATATATTGATACAACATAATTCAATAAAGAAAAGCTGGGGAAAAAAAGGTTCATTATAAATATTTAAAAGAAAAAATTATTTGATAATGACATTCTTTATCAATAAACCTGCATTTTTTTTCTTTCGAAATGCGGTACTTGAAATAATTTTAGCATTACCCAAACAGTCAGAAATCTAGTTACTTAATAACGCATTTAAAAGATTTTATCATGTATAAAAAAAAATGTATACTAAATTATTTGATATACCGCTACGTACTCTTAAAATCTTATCTTAATTTAATTAAATTACAGTATATGAACACATTGTGGTAATTTTTTTTTTACTTTTAATTTTTGTGTAGTTGTAATTTATAATATGGGATAGTTAGGGGACCAAAAAAATCTGAAACATTTTATTACAAAGTTTCGTTCAAATTAGTAAACTATAAGGTATCCTGTAACATCTTAGAATAGATGTTGTAAATAATTAAATCCGGCTGGAGAGAGAGGATTGATTTTAATATGTAACTTGATCTGGGCTATTGCTCAGTAGGCAGGTAATTTTTTGCTCATTACTTTAAATGCGCTTTCTCCCTCTAAAAAAAGTTGTCCACTTCCACTTAATAGCTGAAATTGTTCATAAAGATTAAATTTGATTGAACAATATTTTGTCATACAATTTCAGAAATATTTTTAAAACTTTTTTTAGTCATTGTAATTGTATAATCTTCTGCAGTATCATTGTTATTATTATCTTTTTTATTAATATTATGGAATGTTATAAAAAGAAATTAGAATAGCAAAATTTGGTTCATCTACTCTTAGCCAAAGGCCGAAACAACACTTGTTTTATCGCGTTGTATTGGGAAAAAAAAGTAAGATACCATTTAATTAAAGCAATAACAAAAAAGTTGATTCATATGTCTGCTAAAAAGTATAATCTTGTGAAAAGTAAAAGTTTATGCGAGAGAAAAAATGTTTCTCCAGGAAAGTATCGGTGTTTATCTGAAGGGGAAATTTTAATTACCGATTCTTTAAAACATGTTCAGGAATCTCTACCACGGAGATATAGCGCTAGCTATTTAAGGACTAATGTGCCGTTCGATTTGGATGACTTACCCGAAACTTGCGTAGACCCCTTAGAAGATAACGAAACTGAAAATGAAAATTTGTCTCGGCGTAAAGAAGGTAAGCACCATTAATTTTTTGTGTGCGTGCACTTAACTAAAGTTAGATTTATTTTCAAATTGTAAATAAATATATAATTTAGTTTAGTATCTAATGTTCTATTCAACTAATAATACAGTCTTGTTTGCGCTTCTAAAACTTCAAGAGTAGTTTATCCTGCATTATTTCCTATTGCTATTGTATTAGCTTTTGTGTTATCTTATAACCTAATTAATATTTAGTTTCTTTTAATAAAAAATGGATGATATTAACGAATCTGTTATCTCATTACTTCGAAGATTCTATTTATTAGGTATTTGGTTTTAAAGGACCAAAACATTTGAAAAAAAAAATGTTAGAAAACCATTTTAATTGTTAGGTAGTATTATTTATGTTTAAAATTCATCTGTGCTCATTTTTTTAATAATTTAAAATCGAAAATATAATTATCATTTGTATTATTATATCGAATGTCCTTATGATCGCTATTAGTTTTAGGGGTTCCGAAGTGTGAAATCTATGAACCTCCAAACTGATTTTCGTAATTTTAATAATCAGTGAAAATATCTGGCTAAACGAAAAACTCCTAGATAATATTATCACACTTTTAGTTAAATTATTTGAAGCAATAACTAAAACAATAAATTCAAAATAAATTTATTATCATTTAAGTCGGAATGTTGTATTTATAGTTTTTACCGTTACTTTTTCTCTGGGCAGTGGTATTTTATTGCACGTGGCTTTGTAACCACCCAGTGACGACTCTGAAACTACGTCATAAGTGAACTTATTTCCATAGAATGCCCCAAGTCTTGACATAGTTGGCAACAAGGGAAATATAAAATGTCATTTCTCCCCGAAAAACGTTACAACAAAACTTATCAGTGACTAACTCCTAATGCAAGTGGACTAATTGTGCACGAAGCAAGTCTAAATATACATTTTATCCACTTATAATTATAGTTTATGTTACTAACGTCTTTGATAAAAATATACATAATATTAAGTTGTAGTCTCATTTTACACACATGGTTTATATTTTCTTATAGAATATTTAAGTGATAAAATTACTAGATATCAGTAGAGAGTTAAAGTAAAAGTAACAAATTAATTAACAGAAAATAAGAATTATATAGGATGCTAATTGCTGATCTGTTTACTTATATATATGTTCTATTAGGATGATTATTCTTCAGGTTCTCTTACATATATATATTTAAAAATCAGCTGTTTTTATATAACAAACCATTGGAATTTTTTTTTGAATTTTTGTCTGATTAGTTTATTACGTATGAGATTACTCCATTGACATAGAGACATAGGAAGATCAAACTCAGATTTTTATCATATCTTGTAGGAACCTTAAAAGTAAACCCCATTCATGTTTCTAACAATACTAAGATCATTCTACAGAATGACCTTAATATATCTTTCTTTTGCAATAAAAATACAAATTAAATAATTTATGCATCTTTGACTTTTAAGATTCAATTGACTTTTAATTCAATTCCTACTGAAAAATAACTAGCTTATTAATATCATATTATATATTGCATATAAGAATAAGATGAATGGAAATTTAAAATCTTGATGGCAAATGTCCATATTTATTAAATTTATTGCTGATCAAAAAGTAAACCATTTGACTATTTTTAAGATCCATGGGTAGATATTCAATTGTTGGACATCAATACATTTTCATATGAAACAATATAATTCCAGTAACACAGCATATGAAAGAAACACAACTATACTATAGCCAAATAACCTCCTAGAATAATAGTAGTAGTAATAGTTGTAGTAGTAGTAATATTAGTAGTACTATCAAAGAAATAAGACCAAGCACTTCTTAAAGATCTTGATGCTCCACAATTGAAATTAAAAAGTACTTCATGGGACTTTTCATTCATATCTTTCATAATCACTCTCAAACAAGATTACAAAAAAAAAACTCAACTTGTATTGGCAGATTACCTATCTATCAAAAAAGTCAAAAATATTCATAGCATAACAGCATAATTTGTCTAGGGTCTACATAAGATGTGCATGTGGCTACAAAGCCAAAAAAAAAAAAAAGATACCATTTTCCATAATATAAAATGATCAACTTATTACTGGAGAAAATATGCTAACACACATATTCTTTCATTTTAAAGCTAAACTTCAAGTATTTGGTTTAAGTACAGGACCCATGAAATATCCAAACGAGAAATCATCTTAAAGCTTAATTTCTTTCCAGATAGCATTAATCCAGATCCTCATGCAATACCCAAATTTTTATTAATTCACATTTAGTATTTTATAATTCCAATCATATTAAATCTTCTTTCTCATCTTGCAATTCAAATTCATAGAGTAGTTCAATTATATTGTTTCTATGATACCTTTTCTTTAAAAAAATATATTTTCAATTATTAATAATCTAAGATCCATATCAATGACTCCTATTTTAATCAATGCTATCATCATTATCATCAACTATTGTCAACCGATTGCAGGATGAAGGTCTCTCCAAGTTCAATGAATCTTCTCCGATTTTTAGCTTCTCTTCTCCACATCATCCCTGTACACTTTCTTATTTCATCCATCCATCTCACATGTGGTCTCTTGGAATCCAGTTTAAGATTTCAATTGTCCATCTATTATCTCTTCTAGCAATATATCCAACTTAACTCCACTTCAGTCTTTTAATTTTTTCAATGAGGTTAGTAACACCTGTTTGTTCTCTTATCCATATATTGTGTTTTCGATCTTTTCTTGTTACTCCTAATATGCATCTCTCCATACTTCTTTGAATGGTCTGAAGTCTCTGTATTGCTCTTCTATTAAATGTTCAAGTCTCAGGTCCATAAGCAAGAACTGGTAAAACACATTTATTAAAAACTTTTTCAAACACATTTACTTTTATTATCAAAATTATTTATATCAAAAGCACTCCAGCCAATAATTCTATGATTAATTTCATCCATTATGTTTCCATCTGTATTAATAATCTGGCCATGGTATTTGTAGCTGTTAACTTATTCTAACTCATCATAATCAATCTTTATTTTCATATTTTGAGAAAATCCACTAAACATTACTTTAGTCTTTTTAACATTTATCTTTAGTCCTACTTTCATCTGATAACTTCTGCAACATTTCCTGCAGCTCTAAAGCATTATTTGCTAAAACAACTACATCATTTGTAAAATCTAAATGATTTTAATCCACAAAATACTTCTTGCAGCACTGCTATAAAATGTTTTGGAGATATGGAGTCATTCTTTTCAATATTGACTTTTCTAGTATCATTATGTAATCTAATTGTTGCTGTTACATTTTTATAAATATTCTTTAAAATATGACAATATCCTGGATCTATATCTTGATGATCCAATTCTCTAACCACTGAAAAAATGTTTATAGAATCAAATGCCTTTTCATAATCTACAAATCCAAAGCATAATGGGAACTCATATTAATTTGTCTTTTCTATAACTTCTCTCAATACCCGGATGTGGTCTACTGTACTAAAATCACTTTTAAATCCAGCTTGTTCTCTTGGTTGGTGGAAATCCAATGTTCTCTATAGATAAGTTGTTATTATCTTGGTAAAATTTTTGTATAAAACTGATAGAAGACTGATAGGTCTATAATTTCTAATATCTTCTTTATCACCTTTTTTAAATATTAATATTGTATTTTTCCAATCATCTGGTACATCTTTATCATTTAGACATTTGGTATATAACTTTGCTAATTTTTTTTCTATTTCTTCACCTGCTTCTTTTAATATATCAATTATATTCTATCATTACCTGGAGCCTTTTCTTTCTTCATACATTTAATTGCTAGTCTCACTTCTTCATTTAAAATTCTGGGCAATTCAGAAGATATAATAGATATAGGAGGTACTTGTTCTTTATTACTATATAATCTATTATAAAAGATAGGATTTGACCTATCCTCCTTCCATTAATATCTTCTTTCCAATTTGCTAAAAAAGGAACATCAAGTTGTATTGCAATTATTCTATTCAATAATATAATTGACCATATAAGACAATTAAGAAAGCAATAAAACAACAACTAAAGAGCATGTAAGCAAATCCTATTAGCTGTGCAATTGGACATTATTGCTGCATTTGACTTCATCCCAATGATTGACCTATTACACATGCTGAAAAAAGCATAAACTTCCTTAACTAATAATTTATATATTAGCCAATTTACTGCTTAATAGGCAAATTCATATTGCATTAAATGGTTAAACATCACCAAGCTTCAATCCACATCAATCTATATTTCAGGGATCTCCTCTCAGCTCACTTCTTTTCATAACTTATATAAATCCATTACCTAAAAAAATAGAGGAAAAAATTTCAGAAATATACATTCCTATTCTAAAACAAAATATTAATCATATAGCTTATATGGATCCCTATCATGAAAAAAAAGCATTTACCCAAGCTCATCATCTCAAATTTTAACAATAATAAATTCTCTTCTTGGAATATACTCACTGTTAATACTATACACTCTTCATGAACTGTATCACCACAGAAATTTTTAGGTTTTTCAATCTATCAGAAATGCAATGAGATATGAAATTCAAAATAATCTTCTTACCTGTATTGAAAATATTATCAATTTCTTATTTAAAATTTATTTTTATATTTATGCTAAGTTCTTTCTCCCCAAGATTAGTTATTATGCACCTATTATTAAAAGTTACTAACTCTTTCATTAAAAGGATAAATTTATTTTATATAAAGCTCATCTGAGGTAAAAAAAACAGTTGCAATTAGCATTAGAGTCATGCAGAAACATGCTAAATATAATGGTTTCTCATTGTATTGCATATCAGTCTTTTATCTGCAAAGGGCAGTAAATGAAGACAAAAGACTTATAGTAATATAACCACATATAGAAAGCTATATTCAAATAATACCAACAGACACATAACTACCCATAAACAACTCTTTTATTAAGCAACTAATCAAGCTTAACAAAATATTTATCTTTGCAAGAATCTGCTTTTTCTCGTAAAATTAAATATTGACAAGCATATGACATACAAATAAATCTGAAAATAGTAAAAATACTCCATTATTACTAACTTTTTCCAATAGTGACATAATTAAAAAATTGAAATTTTGGTATTTTGAGCCAAAATATTTGGACTTACCTGATTAGAATCAACTTAGGAGCTCTTTTCACAAATAGCATTTTACCCAATAGATTGGGAAATGCTAATGTAGATGGAATTTTTTCCTTATGACATAAAGAAGAAGAAACTATAATTTAATTTCTAACTCAATGTCCAGCTTTACAAACATATTCTTATAAGCTGAATCACCAAATCATTAACCCCTTGCTTTCTGTATTAATAAATAGCATAAACTTATTACTTTATGGTTTTTAGGATATCATTTTTGTTGCTATCCAATGTCTTGAAAGTTATCATCTCTCTTTTATAATAAACCAGGGAAACTACTAAGAAAGTCTTGCCTGTTTTAAACTAGGGAAAATTAATTCAGGGATCAAACTCTTGCACCCACTGACATTTTTGCAGCAGCATAGAGTTTAATGTCACTTCTATTACTACTGTAATCCCTTAATTTTATCTATAATAATTTAAAATATTTTTTGTTAATTGTAAATATATTCTTTTAATTCTAAATTATTTCTTGCGTCTACAAAATATGTAATCTAATCATCATCACAAATGTAATCATTGTTATTATAAATGAAATTTACTTTAAAATTACTACTACTAGTAGTAATAATAATAATAGCAGCAACAATAATAACGATAATAATAATTAATAATAATCATTCAATTCGGTATTTATTAAGTGCATTTCAACTCTTCCCCTTTAACAGAAATACATTAAATACTCCAAAAAACTTGAACTGAGTCAAGTTATTATGGAAAGGTATAGTCATATAGATATATTCAAACTAATAGCATTGAATTAATTTTCAGCAAATTCTTACCAGAATCATAGTGCAAAATTAATTAACTAAATATGCCAGGAGCAGGATAAATATATAGTTTATAAAATATGAAATTACTGCAGCAAGAAATGTAAATTACAAATGTCAGATGTTCCATTTTTTTGACAAAAGGTCACAAGACTCCTCCCTGTTGATTGAATTTGGTTCTCTTGTAATAACCCATGCCTCCTTGAACTTTCTTTTATGATCATCCCTCTCTATGAAGATGTTTTTAATGTTAGAGGTGGAAAACATGTTCTATAGCAAACTCATGATCCAGGAAAATTGACTTATGTTGTGGGTCTTGTTTGCCTTTTAATAAAGGTAGGAGTGTTGGGTGATTCTCGTAGATCTATTAGCTCAAGACTCCCCATAGTATGCCGATCTACAAGCTGAATATGGGCATGAAATTTTATAAATTATTTGAGAAGACTATTCAAATGGAGTTCTACCTTTAGTATTGTTCCTGGAACACAAGCTTTCTACAGAACACATGTTGTCTCCTTCTATCATTAAGACTATTTGCACAGCAAATGATGATCATAAGAGAAAATTCAAGGAGGCATGGGTTATTGCAAGAGACTCGAATTCAATCATTAGGAAGTAGTCTTGCATTCCTTTGTCAAAAAGATGGAACATCTGACATTTGTAATTTACATTTCTCACTGAAATAATTTGCATATTTTATAAACTATATATTTATCCTACTCCTTGTGTACTTAATTTGGCACCATGATTCTGGTGAGAATTTGCCGAAAAATAACTGAGTGCTATTAAATTAGAATATATCAATATAGTTATACCTTTTCATAGTGGCTTAACTCAGCTCAAGTTTTTTCAGAGTATTTCATTAGTATATGAAAAATACATTAATTAAAATCAAAATATTAATAATTATAAAATCTTATATACATATCATTATATAACAATAAAAATAATAAATGTAACTGTAATTAACTATTATATACAGCCTTTTAATCTGCTGAAATACTTTTGGTTAATTCCTTAATCCTCCTCAACTGCCATTCTATATATATTAAATTATTTTCAATTACATTTCAATTCCTTTTTAATGTTAGTAACAAAAGAATTACAAAAAATATCTATATTAATAAAATTTTGATTATACATTTTTTTGCAGTCTATTAATGGAGTTGTTTAAAAATGAATTACTACTTGTTTTAATACTAAAAGTATGTGTTTGTGTTTCTCTTAATGAAGTAAGTAGGCATTTTTAATTCTATTTTAGATATACAGTACATCCACTAATATCAAATTTTCTATAAACTAGTTATTCTTCTGACATTTAATATTGATTCAATATTTAAATTTTCTCTCTTTATTAATATAATAAATTTTTTCCCCTATATTATCAAAGATTTAATACAAACTAAATCCCAATTTTATATAGTAGAATCCTATTCTAACAATGGAACAATAAGAGAGCAGAATAACATATAAAGAGAAAGACCTCTTCCATATCTCAAGATCCATCCTATTTGTTTATATGCTTTATTTATAATATGTTTTATATTTGCACTAAATGTAAATTGCTTGAAAAACAGGATCCCTAAATCAGAAACAATCTCTTTACATGTAATATAATTTTCTTTAATCCTATAATGATATACATACCTATTAGTTTTGTTAGTATATATAACAATATTTGTTTTGCTTATATTTATCTTACAAGTTATTAAATTTATACCAATCATTTAAATGTTCAGTATTACATTGGAATTTAATGTGATCTTCATAGATATCAATTCTTTTAAATAATTTTGACCAATATTACACATAACAACATTAAAGAGTTTTGCCAATGCTCCATCTTATGGTACTCCTATCATATTTTAAAAAAAACTAAGCTTTGTTTTGTTTATCATACAAATGAGATTCTATTAATCAGATAATTTTTAAATCATGTAACTAAATGAGAATTAAATCTCAATATTTCAAATTTATAAATTAACCTATCATCAGGAACTCTATCAAATGCCTGTGACTTATCAAAGTAGACAGCATCAAGTTGTGATTGCTTAGATAATACATGGTCAGATACCACCATTAAATTAGCATCACCAGATTTACCTGGTAAAAACCCATGTTTAAAATCAGGCAATATTTTAATGACATCACTCATAAATTCTAGCAAAAAATAATGGAATAGAAATAGGCTTATAGTTGTCAAGATCATATCTTTTGTATATAAGTTCTATCTTAGCTATTTTATGATATATTATAAAGGAGCTGCCAAACAGTCAGAACAACCCTTAATAAAATTAGGATGTCTTGCATTGGTGGTCGAGAGGTCAGTGCGACTGCCTTGCACTTGCAGGCAGTTGGCCAGGTTGCGGGTTTGCATCCCGGCCGATGCTATGACACTTGAAAATAATAATAATAATAATAAAATTAGGAATCTTGATCACAACCTAAGATTTTGACTTAAGTCTGTGAATTGCATTAATTACTTCAGTAATATGTATTTTATTAATATCTATACTCCAACAACTTACGTTATCAAACTTAATATTAAACAAAGCATTATCAGACATCTTTGAATAGATATTTAAAAAATGATGTAAATCATTCAAAGAAAGCTGATAATTATTTTTGCAAATTTTATCACCAGTAAGTCACATTTTAAATATAACTCCAAAACATTTGAGGATTTTGTTTGAGACCTTTTTCAACATTATTTAAATTATTATCATAATCTTTCTTCATAAGATATTTAATATGGGCATGCAATATACTTAATCTCATATAATTTATCATTAGACATTTTATAAAATCTATGATATTTTGTTTTCTGTTTAAACCTCTACATAATTCCTTAAAGAACCATTTAGAATATTTATTGTTACTCTGAAAGCATGTAACTGGAATATATTGTTCCAAACAATTTTGTAAGATGGCAATAAATTTATTATCAGCCATATTTATAATCTCTAAAATTAGTTTTAATAAACATTACAGGTTTATACATACCTTCCATTGTAGTATCTAATGGTGGATGATATGGATCAGTAGATATTAAAGATTGATGAGCCAGCTTAAATTTCAAATTATCTTTAGTACTAAGAACAAGATCTAATATTTCCCCCTTGAAATTGATAATGTTATTATGCTGTATTATTTTAATTAAATCAGCAAAGTTTTCAATTCTATAAAGTTTAGCATCATTAGCCACATCCTTGATGTTACATAAATAATAAACAACTGCATTAAAATCACCAGTTAAAACAATGTCATGTTTGTAATTTGTTAGAAATTTTTCAACCTTTCATCAAATATTTATCTAATTCATAATATAATAAAATAGGTTATAAATATATTGTACCTTCTAATATTTTCTTTTTACCTTTTAAAGTTATTTCAATCCAGTAGGATTCTATAATATGTTCATTAATTAATATTTCCACATGCTTTATACATTTTTTAGTACCAATCCCCACCTCTTGTTTCAGTTACATTCTTTTTATCACACATATATATTATATCTATATGCAATAATAATGGGTTAAAACTCTATAGTTTCTTCATCTTTCTTATCAGTGCATCATCTGATGGATATGTGTGTGCATACAATATGTGCATAATAATGATAATATATGGGATGATAATAGTATTAAACAGGCAACTCTCTATATGTATGGAGATCATGTGATGGTTATGATAATAGTATACATGTGGTGATAATAATTCTTATGTGAATATGATAATTTATCTATGACATGATGATGAAATAAATAATTATAAAGATGATATCTATAAATGTTTATAAATTAAGAGCAGTGTAATACAATACCAAAAAATGTAATCATGAATATAGGCTTTTGACTACAGAGTTCAAACCTGCAGATGTAGACTAATATAAAATTGAGAATGTAAGAGAGAGTTAGAGTAAGATCTGAATGGATATTAATCACGACACTAAGCTGATGGTGGCATTCTCATGGATTAGCCATGAATTATAAATTAAAATTAGTCTATGTCCATTAAATATATATATAGTAATTATGGATTAAGCACTCTTATTGTTAATCTCATCTGAAAGCTTTTTTTTTTTTTTTAAAAAAAAAAAATATTGCAAAAAATGGTTTAGGAGATATAAAGGGAGGCAAGTCTAAAACAATGATCTTTACTGGAAGAAATTAACCTAGAGATATATGAAGTATGATAGTGTGTAAGTAATAAATTAGTTATATGTATGAAAAATATGTTTTACATCCTTGAGAAAAATAAAGTAATAAATGGAAAATTAAGAGCATACTTCTAAACAAACTAATATTTACCATGATTGCTAATGTAGGTAATAAAAAAAATACTTATTGATTATTTTAATTTAAAAGAAAGAATTTGTGCATATATTATAGATTGCTTTTCTTATGCAAAAAACTGTTTCACAATGTATACATTAATATGTAATATATAGGGTATATGAGCACAGACTTTCAGATGACCCATCACTCTCCACTCTATCTAATAACACTGATATACTCAAGCACATATATGCTGAAAAGATAAATAATCACCAATATACGTATTTCATGCTAAACAGCAATCATCAGTTGGTCCAGATTATCATCTCCCACACATATATACTATAAGTGCTCAGATATATATTAAGATAGACAATCTTCATACTTTAATGGACAGGCTCCAATCTACTACACACTCCAACTCTTCAACTGTCCATCCAATTGAAAATCTGATGATGGAATGCTCGAAGGCCACCCTGAGGCCGAGATTCTTGTCACACCCATGTTGACCTAAGGTCAATCTGAACCACACATGTACAGGACATAATCCTTTTAATACATATGCAAGGATGGGCAGACATCTCTACAATGTAATAACTGAAACACAGGCTTATTATATACCTGTGTCTATATATGTAATATATAGGGTATATGAGCACAGACTTTCAGATGACCCATCACTCTCCATTCTATCTAATAACACTGATACACTCAAGCACATATATGCTGAAAAAGATAAATAATCACCAATATACGTATTTCATGCTAAACCAGCAATCATCAGTTGGTCTCAGGGTGGCCTTCGAGCATTCCATCTTCAGATTTTCAATTGGATGGATGGTTGAAGAGTTGGAGTGTGTAGTAGATTGGAGCCTGTCCATTAAAGTATGAAGATTGTCTATCTTAATATATATCTGAGCACTTATAGTATATATGTGTGGGAGATGATAATCTGGACCAACTGATGATTGCTGGTTTAGCGTGAAATACGTATAGTGGTGATTATTTATCTTTTCAGCATATATGTGCTTAAGTGTATCCGTATTATTAGATAGAGTGGAGAGTGATGGGTCATCTGAAAGTCTGTGCTCATATACCCTATATATTACATATATAGACACAGGTATATAATAAGCCTGTGTTTTTAATACATTAATATGATGTTCTGGGACAATTGTATCGATTTTTTTCTTTCTAAAGTAGAATAGTTAATATAATTTTTAGAAATGCTTTTGTGTTCTATTTATAATATACTCGTGGTAATCTTTCCATGCTGTATAAATCTGATTTTATCAAATACAGACAGCACAGTAAGTTGAACTAAACATTATATATGAAAAACATGGCATAGATAGTTTAGATTGTGCAATTCAGAAAAGAGTTAAGACTAATTAAATCAAAACATTTTTGTGTGAATATATATATATATTTCAGTTTTAATACAGGGCATATTTGTAAATAATAATAATAATAATAATAATAATAATAATCATCATCATCATCATCATTATCATCATCATCATCAAATAATTGCTGTGTTTAAATTTAATGTTTGTCAATTAATTTTCAAATCTTAATTTTTATTTGATTGCTATATATTATAAAAATAAAATTTACATTTATTCTTGTTACCTGTTCTAACAATTTTGTTTATTGCTTAGTTAGAAAAGATATCTTAACTTAAGAATGGACAAGTGATATAGTTTTCAGTGACTGCTTCAAAAACCAATATTCACATGACAGTTACTTGATATAAGGAAAAAAATGACTTGTAATATATATGGGGTTTTTAGTTTTTGAAATATATCAGTGATAAATTTAGTATGGATATATTTAATATTTAGTTTAAACTAATATAATGTGAATGTGAGCAAAACAATATTATTTTTTAGCTTACTTGTGTGTGGTGTGGTCATGTGTATTGGTTATATAAGATGAAGTGGATAGCTGAAGGAAGCTTGAAAATCTGTGTTCAAATCTCCTTTAATTACATCTTAAAGTTTAGTATTTACAATATACTAGTTGTGATTTAACTATAACTGAACAAGCTTCAAAACTAACATGTTACCAAGAGAATATTCATTGAATCACAAAGAGAAACAGAATGTGTTCAATGATATATAAAAATCATCTTACTTGTTAAATTTGTCTATTATTATAATTAGAAAATATACCATAATTAAAAAATAATTATATAAACACCAAAATGAAAGATTATTTATGACAGTTAATTTTTTCTTTTACTTTCTTCAACTAGGAATTGATAAAAAAAATAATAATTTAGCAGCAAATTATTTAATTCTTCCATTTCATATAATCACATGATCACTATCTCATACAAGATGGCATTACTATATGGAAAGTTTTGCTTTGTTTTGAATTGTTTAATTTCATATAATATAATAAAATAAGAGCATCTCCTCATTCTAGTATTATCTATTGTAAACTTGAATAATCAGTCATTACTAGAAATTTAATTCATTTAAATCCCCATTTTCAGATCAATTTTTAACTTTCATCTTTATTAATGAGGATTTGGGATTCAAAGCTGGAAGCAATGCAGCCCAACATCAGCAATCACCTTTACTGCCATTTTACTATTCCAAGTTTAAATCCTGAATTTCCAATCAGTCTAACATTTTGAACATAAGTCAACCTGTTTAAAGCTGTTAGTTAGTGGCCTACATTGGTTCTAACTTTGAATCCCAATGCCTAATAATCATTGATTACTTAAGCTTGCTATAGATGGCACTAGAGTGAGAAGTTATATCAAAGTCCACCATGCTCATTAAAAATTACAATTATAAAATATTTACTATTACATATTTTATTATAATATAAATTTAAAAATTATATAATGATAAAGTGCTTTTAAGTCATAGCCTGGGGGAGGTGATTTATTCCCTTTGTTTACATATACATTGAGCTATGTTTAATTTAAAGTTTATAAAAGATTATAACTAACTAAATTATTTATATTAACATTATTTGCTTTCATTGTATTTTTAAATCATAAAATGTCAGTGGATTTAAACTATAAAGTGTCAAGACATTCCGAATATATATTTCTGAGAAATATAAATGAATTTCTTATTCAAGGCAGAAAGAATGATAAAAACATTTAAATTATTTCATTACAAATATCTACTAGAACTTAGTGAAGAACTAATTTCATAACATACTGATGAAATATATTTCTATGTATATTTGTAATTATAAACATACATCTAGGTATAAATAATATCTCCTTGATACATTCTAAAACACATTGAAATGTATGTAACAAAGTGAGTTAATCAAACCATGTAAATAAGTATGGTAATTGGCATCATGGAATACTTGCTGACATACTATTTTTAATATATAGGTAAATGTGCATTTTCAAGAATCTTAATGTTCTCACTTTCAATCATATTCTTGTAATTTAAATATTAAAAGTCATGATGTTTATGTATAGGAGAGGGAGTAAGGTTAATTGTTAAAACCACTGATATGATTTCCTGTTTCTGGACAAAATACTATATTGTAAATAAATGTTTTTTTTTTATGCATTGATATGGGTGATAGCTATTTATTAATCAATCTCAGACATATACCATTAAGTGATCTTTTGAAATAATTTTTAAAATTTTGCAGACAGCAATGCAGAATCACAAAATGATTTAATCCTCAACAGTGAGCAATCAGTAGTGGTGAAACTGAGAGAAGTTTTTTAATTTAAAATATTTAATTTCTATTTTTTTTTTTTACTTTTAAAAATAAATTTCATTGTTTACAAGAGAAAAAAGTTACATGAAAAAAAATATTAATTTATTTTAGGTAATAAGAGTAAAACAATATTTTTATTAAATATATATTGAAACAGGAAGATTGCTCTGCAAGTCTTCGTTTCACCTTTCTCTTACATTTCACCTACCCTTATACCTAAATTCGAATCCCAAATTGTTCGTAGTGTGTCTGTACGGCCATTTATATACTAAAATCCCGCCTAAAATAAACCACGTATGCATTATTACTCGTGGAGTCCAATTTTCAACCCTTTATTTTTATTGATATATAAATGTCGAGTATGTGCATGTTTACATATTCATTTAAAAGGTTATATAGGTAAAACTACACACAGACTACGATGATAACTGTTAAATATTAATATCAATCATTGGAATTATATTATTGGATTGTGGTTGTTGAGTTCATTTATTTTAAAAAAATATTGCATTGCAATATTTATTTTCTATTGTCGGTAAAATAATAATTATTAAAAGTAGTTTATAAACGGATTCATGCAATTACAATCTAAATGTGAAATAATTTAATATTTTTCTAAAATTATAAAGTTCCCGCCATTGAAAATTATATAAATATAAAATAAGGCTAGGTTGAGAATATAATAGATTTAAAGTAAAACATTTTGGATTATAAATTCACACTTCGTATGTCTACTTAGGAATTTCCAATTAGCAAAAGTCTTCAACAGAATGAAATAAATGTTTTAATCTTCTTTCAATCTGAGCATTTACTGGAATTTATAATTGTAAACTAAAAAAAACCTTAAAATGGATTCCTTCTGATGTTCAGATAAGAAATAACTAATTGATAAGAATGCAAAAGGTTAAAGGTTTGTCATGCCCCAAGGCAGGTTCTTTTATAAGATAAACAGTATATATTGAATGTTTTTCTTTTGTTTGAAGGAAGGGAAGAAACAAAAAGCTGATTCTGATTCTGAGGCTGTTTTTCTGCTGTTTGATTTTTGCGTTTTGATTTTATTTTCTGAGGTTATAATTTGGATTATTCTAAGAATTCGGACGGTCTGAACTATTATTTTCGGAATGCTGAACCTGATGTTTTGCTGACCGACCATCCATGACTTAAATAATCCGCTTTCAAGAAAATGTACAAAATGCTGACCTATCATAGAACCGCCAATATGACTGAGTAGAGTCGGCACCGTGGCTATTTTCCTTTCGGAAATAGCTGGCCACTGCCGATGTACCATCTGACGCATCGCCAACATGCCTTAAGGAACCGCCTATGCTGCTGCAAACAGAGACTGAATTAACATGCTGCTAGATCTTATCCACTCCTGAAATGTGCTCCAGCTTCAACCACCCAAGCAACTGAAAGGTAACAAAATTAACCCAAGAGCTCTTGTGATCTAAAACCCGCTATAGCAAAAACAAACTCCCTTTTTCTCGCCACACTTATTATCATGTATGTTTTAAAATGTATATTTAAATTTATTGCTCGATCTAAACCTTGGGTTAATATCAAATTTAAATTGTTTTATTTGCGTATTTTATGGGCTTGCATAGCATCGACCGAGCGAAGCAAATTTTAATTAATGATACTCCCCATTCCTTATAAAGAATGTAATTTTACGTTCATGAGTCCCTCCCTTAAATGAGATTTAGTAAGCCGCTCGTTCGATGACTATATTATTTTCTTTATAATACCTAGATTTGATTCATAATCTTCCAGGATGTATGCGAGGTGTGGGAATAACTATTGGCAGATGTGGGAGTGCGTGGGTTAATTACCTTTTACTTAAATTCTCGCACTCACACCGTCCTTTTAATGTTAAACCCCATTATTTGTTTTAAGTATTTCTATTGTTATTCTGAGTTTGGGAGAGTGTAGATGCTTTTCATCAATGCAGTGAATTGCTTAAGTGCCCAATTTTCGTTATGTCTCCTTTTTTTGAATCGATTATATATATATTTTAGTGTTGCTGGCAAGGGTATTCGATGTTGAGATCACTTTGTTCTTTAAAAGGGCTTTAAACGGCCAAGTCCGTTTCCCCTTTACTTCTTCCTGCGGTTTCCAGTCAATGTGTGTACCAGAGCGTCACACCTGGGGATGCTGACGCAGTTCTTCGCAGCCATATGCTAGCATAATCCGATCTTTAGGGCTACGGCCGAGACCAATGTGGGGTGCAACATATGCGTCTGATTTTATGATTTATTTCTTTATTGTCGTCACAAAGTTCCTGTAGTTTAAATGGACTACTACCCTCCATCGTTTCCTAAACCTTGCGAGTACCACTGAATCCCTTTTTAAGTACTTTAAGATAATATCATACTCACACATATATTTCCGCACTAAGCAAGTCGCTGCTGCCAAGCTCATTGGAGCCGCTCTGCATGTCTTCTGAAGTCAGCCCTTATCGTAAAACTATTTAATATCTTTTATTATAAATAATTCCAGTACTCTTATTCTTGGGCTTCGCATGTATTCAAGGTTTAGTAAGGCACATTCGTAAGCGATAATTGACCCAGGTTATAGATTAACGAGTAAAATGATTTAATCAATTGTAGTTAACCATTTGACGCCACTATTTAATAAATAAATAGTGCCAGAAATCATATTTAGCCACTTAATAAATCATGTTAATTTAATCAATTCTTTACGTTAGTGTTTATTTTCTGATTCATCTCATTGTCTCATATTGTCTGGGTTATACACATATCTATTAAGACGTTCCCAAACGCTAGCTGTTAATTTATTTATAAATCTCACGTAGTCTCTTCTCTCTCTCTGACCACCGCAGCCTGAAAAAATGTTGCTATTGTGATGGTGTGTTCGGGCTCCATCGTATTTGGTTGCGCAGTCGATCTGCTATATTCGAATCCGGTATGACAGGCCCTGAACCCACTTGTGGTGCTGCTTTTCGAGTGTGGTGGAGAAACTGTGCAACTTGTTTATGAAATGTGCGAATTCTTACCGTTACATAGTAAATTTTTTTTTGAGACTGGCGCCCAACGTGGGGCAACGAGATAAACACCCACATTCCCTGAGTAAATTTTTTTTCCCACTATTGATATATATTATATTAGACATGAAAATCCCTTATAGTTGATATTTATTAATGTGTGCTTTATATCATATAAAATAATAGTGTAATTATTTAAATCTAAACCCCGTAATGTATTTTCCAAGTCCCGTGAGTAATTTTACTCTTAATAAGGATTAATTATATATATTTAAGACTTCCTTGAAAATGCAAAATGTGTATATATGTTTTGTTTGACTCGGGCGTTTGAATATTAGTTAAAGATAGACAAACCGTTAAACTTGCTGTAGTGCGTTGCAAGCTGATCATGAGTTATTACTGAACAATTGAAAGTCACGCTATCATAATGTTTATTATTTAAGAATTTAAAATCACGCTATAAATATGGCATTGAATATCTAATAGTTATTCCAAATGAATATTGTGACAAAATATATGTTGTTAAAGATTTTTTTTCTTGTCTTTTCTTCCGTGAAATAAGTTAGAGCTCGAGATGCAATACAGTAAGAATACTTCCGTATGATATAGCCTAGACAAATAGGCAACCTTACAATGTAATAAATACGCCCGTAGTTAAACGAAAGAAAATTTTTTTTTTGCAAAGCTAAATCTATATAACAGTCCGTATTTTATTTGAACTGATGACATGGCGCCCCAGGATAGTCTCTATAAATGAAACTATTTCTAAAATAAATTTTTGTCGTCAATTTAAAATTTTTTATTGATGTAAAGCTTAAATGTATATATTATTTTGAGAATCAAAATGCGTTATAAATGTGTTACCAGACAGTCAGACGTGAGGGGATCGGGAGATAAACAATTGTCCTAAAAATAAATGATCGTAAAAATATTTTGTTTTATATATTTGTATATATGACTTATATAGATGCGCGTTTGTTTTAAATGAAGGAAAATAAGATAAACATGCCCGGATCTAGCGAACATTATATAGATAAGAGTAGGAGATTGGAGAAATTAGATTCAAGTAATAACAAAATAAGCAGCATATTAAATATATTTTCTTTAACAAAATAAGTAGCATATTAAATATATTTTCTTTAGATATTAGTACTAAAATAAGAGTTAGTTTGCAGCAGATGGAAAACTTTATATGATATAAATTTTATGACAGCAAAAGTTAGTTAAGGCATTGGTGATATAAGAGGCAGCAAATAGGCCAAAAGACCGGAAGGGAAATAGCCGATTAGCCATTAGTATAGAAAATAAAAAGTAAACCGCACAAAATCCTGAATCCAAATTAATATATATTTTGTAGTAAGTAATTTAGAATTGAATCATAGAAACCATCATCAGTAGAGACAAAACAAATATGGAAGACCATCAATACGACCACGGACCAGATGTAAACTCAGCCGAAATTGTGGAATCTCCACCAGCAATAGTAAAGCCTGGACAGAGATCTGGAATCAGCAATTTTGAAATTGCGTACATAATAAACATGTGTAAGAAGAGTGAAGAACAAGCTAGGAGAAGGGAGGAGGAAGGACAAGGAAAGGACCAAGAACGCCAAAGATTTATTAAATATGCTTTAAAAGAAATACGAGATATAAAAAGGGAACAAGCAGCCCTTGCAATCCAGATAAGAACAGATGACACAGACCAAGATGCCAAGACCACCATCTGCAAAAGTGATGATTTCTCACCTACCCAGACCAGCAGCAATAGTACCATATATGCTGACATTAGCAATAGTCACAAAATTATACCACTCGACATAGGTGCTCAAACTCAACTAGCTAAAATGATAACCGTTAAAATCTTCTGCGGTGATATTGGAGAAAGTCCCCACCCGCATCTAAACAGTTTGAAGGATTTTTTTTACTTCTATAGAGCCAGCCCACATGAACAGATTACAATAGCCAGTCACCACTTACGTAGTTATGCAGAGGACTGGTGGACTATGTTAACGGCCAAACCCGAAGACTTTACAGCCTACACCAAAATCCTTTTAAAGTATTACTGGAGTGACGACCGGCAGAGTAAAATATTAAATGCAGTCAGCCAAGAACATTCTGGGACCATAAAGGAAACTCACACTCAATTCTTTATACGGCAGACCAATCGTTTGAAAACATTAAATGCATTCGCATTTTCTGATGCCCATATCATCGGCACCATCCAACAAAATATGCCGATAGCCATCCAACAACTAATGAAATGTGGAAGATATGGCCGAATTCCTGACTACGTTGGAAGTCAACCAATGGAACCGACACAAAAGGGACACCATAATCCCATGGCAAGCAGCCAAAGACCCGCATGGTCAGCAGGTGCAAAATAAAATGAGAGATGGAAACCCCTCGGCCCATCCTCATCATTCTCACCAGCTTATGGGAAGACCCCATCTAAGCAGTTGGAACCCGACTACAATGGTGATCCAAGAGGAAGATGCCCCATGGGGACTCCCCATTAGTCCGTGTCCAGTAGTAAACATTAAACTAGGAGCTACTGAGGTGGCCGCTCTCATTGACACTGGTAGCCAAGTTTCCTGTATTTCAAAGGGATGGGTGTTACACATGGAAAAATCTTGCAGTTGTCTACCCAGATTGCCATTTCGTCCCGTGCAGATGAAACTGGCCGACGGAAGGAAAACCAAAACAGAAAATTATCAGGTGTGGTTGGAGATAACTCTTGGACAAACAACGGTTGAACACGTATTTCTCGTAATCAAAGGATTGATACATGATGTTATCATAGGAGCTGATTTCCTAAACCAGCACAAGTGTATCCTTGACTGTGGTGAAAATGTAATCACATTCCGGCAGAAGAAAATAAGCATGAACAAAATCAAGAGTTTACCTGAAATCCAAGTCCGATGCATGGAAACCAGCATAAGTGAAGATCTTATTAAGAATAAAATCCAGGAATCGACTCTAGAAAAAATGAAAGAGCAACCCCAATTACACCGGCTTTTGATTGAAAATCAGCAGATATTCTCCCCGATCCCAGGAGAAATTAAAGATTATGTCCACCGGATCCGTGTCAAGGAAGAAACGCACTTTCAAACCCGCACATATCCCATCCCTTTTCAATATCAAGATGAAGTGAACATGCAAATCCAACAAATGATTGGGTGGGGTGTAATCGAAAAGGGAGCATCACCCTATAACAACCCATTAGTGGTTATTCGAAAGAAAAATGGATCTATAAGACTATGTCTCGATGCAAGGAAACTCAATAGTATCACTATACCAGAAAGGGATATCCCCCCCCAGTGCAGGATATTTTCATGAGGCTTTCGAATAAAACTATCTTTTACATGCTAGATTTGACTGCCAGCTATTGGCAGATGGTCCTACTCCCCCAAGACAGGAAGTACACAGCATTTCGCCATAATGGACAGACACACGTCTTCAAGAGAGTGCCATTCGGACTAATTAATAGTGGTGCCGGGTTAATGAGGTGTCTAGACCAGGTGCTGTCAGAAGATTTTAAAAAAAAATTGGTCTGCTATATTGACGATGTCGTCATTGCATCCCGGAGCACTCAAGAACATCTGGAACATTTGAAGCAATTCTTTACTGAATGTGCCCAAAAAAACATCACTGTAAACCTAGAAAAAAGCCATTTCGCCCTGAGAGAAATTACCTTTCTGGGACATATCGTCAATGGGCAAGGAATTCGTTCCCACCCTGATAAAGTAGAAGCCATAGAGAACTTTCCGAGGCCAGCAAATAGAAAACAAGTGAGATCATTTTTGGGCCTTTGCAACTACTATCACAAGTTCTACCCAGGGTTTGCGGCGGACACCCTTATTTATTGGAACTATTAAGGTTACACCATCGGTGGGAATGGAGCGTCCAGCATGAACAAGATTTTAAGAAGATCAAAAGGAATTTTCTCCAGATGGTGATGCTGTGCTATCCTGACTTTACCCGCCCATTTTACCTCCAAACCGACAGCAGCAAGAAAGGCTTGGGTGTTGTGCTATTCCAAATTGATGAAGAAGGCAAGCATCGTGTCCTATATTTTAGTAGTCGCACCTTGAGAGGCGCAGAAAGGAATTACACTGTTATTGAACAAGAAGCCTTAGCGATTGTATGGGCCTGTAGCAAGTTCAAACAGATTTTGTTGGGCTCAGAAGTAATCATCATCATGGACCAACGGTGTTTGAAATTTCTAAATAAGAGCTATTTGACTAATGATCGTCTTGTGCGATGGAGTTTATCATTACAGAAGTTTCACTATAAGATCCTTTACTGCCCAGG
Organism: Epiperipatus broadwayi; assembly: GCA_028023455.1. Taxonomy (NCBI): domain Eukaryota; kingdom Metazoa; phylum Onychophora; class Udeonychophora; order Euonychophora; family Peripatidae; genus Epiperipatus; species Epiperipatus broadwayi. The sequence goes on from JAQFVV010012497.1 coordinate 3,950,486, forward strand.
GTCAGAGAATGTGGTAGCTGATGTATTGAGTCGCCACCCTGTAGAAGTTGAACCATGCAACCCACTGATAGAGGAGCAACCACTGATAATCATGGCTAACGTATTGGATCAGGACATTGAGCAGAAATTGAAAAACCTACAGTATTGGCAGGGAAAACAGCCCCAATACCACAACATAATGCAAGAGGTGGAACGACAAGGGAATCCCCTTCAAGGCTGTACTATGGGCAGAGGAACTAAGAAATACAAAATACAGAATGGACTCTTGCTACAGAATACTGAAAAGGGCAATCGATCCTGGAGAATTCTCATACCGCCCGAATTGAGGGATCCCTTGATAAATTACATGCATAGATTGGTGGGACATTACGGTCCGAGGAAAACCGAAGAAGCCCTGAGACGGCAATTTCATTGGCCGCAGATGTATTATGATATCCTCCAAATCCTCCAAAAGTGTACTATTTGTGCGAGAAGCAAGCCTGCCAATAAAAATTTTAGTGGTGTTCCTGCCTCCATTATCCCAACAGGACCTAACAAGATATTAGCCGTCGATCATTACGGGCCATTACCATCGTATCGGAAGTATAGATATCTTTTTGTCACTTATGACGTTTTTTCCAAATATGCTTGGGCGTACCCAGTCATAAGGGCAGATTCAAAAAGTGCCATTAGGGCATTACAGCAAAAACAGTTTGTAACCATTGGAAAGCCTGAAGTCATCCTATTCGACCATGGCTCAGCGTTTACCTCCCGAGTATGGCAGCACTGGATCAACGGGCAAGGCCTCAAACATGTCATGACATCCATTCGAAACCCCCAATCAAACCCCTGTGAGAGGGTCATGAGGGAAATCAACCGGCTTTTCCGGACCTATATCCATAATGACCACCGGGGATGGGTGAACAGACTGTGAGCATTTTTCAATACATCAACGGAACTATAAACGAAGCGACTGGATTAACGCCAATCCACCTCCATTTTGGTAAACCAGAACCGCCACTAATCAAAATACCCTTACCAATAGATGACCCGAAAGTTAACACTGAGGATGATCAACGGGCAGTTCGCCATCGTTTACAAGCCCGGGAGAAAAGAAGACAGTTAAAGGAGATTGGGTCGTACCAATTCCAAGTTGGGGATCAAGTTTGGGTGAGACTTCCAAAGCCCAGCAACCGAGATCAAGGGAAATACAAAAAATTTTTCCCACTATATCAGCAGCCATATGTAATAAAAGAAGCAAACAGACCAAATGCATATTTACTGGAAGATCAAGGAATTATCAAGGGAACGTACAATGCCAGAAGTTTGAAACCTGTTTATAACCGAGCCAACCATCACCCACCAGATCCAGGGGCATATTAATGAAGAAACTCATGGACATGGACCTGAATTCGGATGTGACAAAGACAGCAATGTTTTTTTTCTCTCTGTAAGATTTAGAAGTTAGGTAGTTTCAATGTTATCCGTGCGTAAGTTAGTGATTAGTTTACCAAAATATTCGTTAGAGTTAAAACCCTAGTAAAAAAAAAAAAAAAAATTGATCCGGGTATATATCTGTATATATTTGTATCTTTGAATTTATCCCCTCATTTAAAAAAAAGGAAAAAAAAAACAAAGATGTATTGTTACCTTATATTTTTTTTTAGATTTCTGTTGGGCTGACTTGGCTAGTCAATATTATTTGTTTGTCAAAGAGACTCCTCGGTAGACCTTTATGTAAGACCTTTTTTTTTTTAAAAATTTTTTTCGTAACTAAGGGAATGTGAAACAGGAAGATTGCTCTGCAAGTCTTCGTTTCACCTTTCTCTTACATTTCACCTACCCTTATACCTAAATTCGAATCCCAAATCGTTCGTAGTGTGTCTGTACGGCCATTTATATACTAAAATCCCGCCTAAAATAAACCACGTAGGCATTATTACTCGTGGAGTCCAATTTTCAACCCTTTATTTTTATTGATATATAAATGTCGAGTATGTGCATGTTTACATATTCATTTAAAAGGTTATATAGGTAAAACTACACACAGACTACGATGATAACTGTTAAATATTAATATCAGTCATTGGAATTATATTATTGGATTGTGGTTGTTGAGTTCATTTATTTTAAAAAAATATTGCGTTGCAATATTTATTTTCTATTGTCGGTAAAATAATAATTATTAAAAGTAGTTTATAAACGGATTCATGCAATTACAATCTAAATGTGAAATAATTTAATATTTTTCTAAAATTATAAAGTTCCCGCCATTGAAAATTATATAAATATAAAATATGGCTAGGTTGAGAATATAATAGATTTAAAGTAAAACATCTTGGATTATAAATTCACACTTCGTATGTCTACTTAGGAATTTCCAATTAGCAAAAGTCTTCAACAGAATGAAATAAATGTTTTAATCTTCTTTCAATCTGAGCATTTACTGGAATTTATAATTGTAAACTAAAAAAAAACCTTAAAATGGATTCCTTCTGATGTTCAGATAAGAAATAACTAATTGATAGAAATGCAAAAGGTTAAAGGTTTGTCATGCCCCAAGGCAGGTTCTTTTATAAGATAAACAGTATATATTGAATGTTTTTCTTTTGTTTGAGGGAAGGGAAGAAACAAAAAGCTGATTCTGATTCTGAGGCTGTTTTTCTGCTGTTTGATTTTTGCGTTTTGATTTTATTTTCTGAGGTTATAATTTGGTTTATTCTGAGAATTCGGACGGTCTGAACTATTATTTTCGGAATGCTGATCCTGATGTTTTGCTGACCGACCATCCGTGACTTAAATAATCCGCTTTCAAGAAAATGTACAAAATGCTGACCTATCATAGAACCGCCAATATGACTGAGTAGAGTCGGCACCGTGGCTATTTTCCTTTCGGAAATAGCTGGCCACTGCCGATGTACCATCTGACACATCGCCAACATGCCTTAAGGAACCGCCTATGCTGCTGCAAACAGAGACTGAATTAACATGCTGCTAAATCTTATCCACTCCTGAAATGTGCTCCAGCTTCAACCACCCAAGCAACTGAAAGGTAACAAAATTAACCCAAGAGCTCTTGTGATCTAAAACCCGCTATAGCAAAAACAAACTCCCTTTTTCTCGCCACACTTATTATCATGTATGTTTTAAAATGTATATTTAAATTTATTGCTCGATCTAAACCTTGGGTTAATATCAAATTTAAATTGTTTTATTTGCGTATTTTATGGGCTTGCATAGCATCGACCGAGCGAAGCAAATTTTAATTAATGATACTCCCCATTCCTTATAAAGAATGTAATTTTACGTTCATGAGTCCCTCCCTTAAATGAGATTTAGTAAGCCGCTCGTTCGATGACTATATTATTTTCTTTATAATCCCTAGATTTGATTCATAATCTTCCAGGATGTATGCGAGGTGTGGGAATAACGATTGGCAGATGTGGGAGTGCTTGGGTTAATTACATTTTACTTAAATTCTCGCACTCACACCGTCCTTTTAATGTTAAACCCCATTATTTGTTTTAAGTATTTCTATTGTTATTCTGAGTTTGGGAGAGTGTAGACGCTTTTCATCAATGCAGTGAATTGCTTAAGTGCCCAATCTTTCGTTATGTCTCCCTTTTTTTTTTTGAATCGATTATATATATATTTTAGTGTTGCTGGCAAGGGTATTCGATGTTGAGATCACTTTGTTCTTTAAAAGGGCTTTAAACGGCCAAGTCCGTTTCCCCTTTACTTCTTCCTGCGGTTTCCAGTCAATGTGTGTACCAGAGCGTCACACCTGGGGATGCTGACGCAGTTCTTCGCAGCCATATGCTAGCATACTCCGATCTTTAGGGCTACGGCCGAGACCAATGTGGGGTGCAGCATATGCGTCTGATTTTATGATTTATTTCTTTATTGTCGTCACAAAGTTCCTGTAGTTTAAATGGACTACCACCCTCCATCGTTTCCTAAACCTTGCGAGTACCACTGAATCCCTTTTTAAGTACTTTAAGATAATATCATACTCACACATATATTTCCGCACTAAGCAAGTCGCTGCTGCCAAGCTCATTGGAGCCGCTCTGTATGTCTTCTGAAGTCAGCCCTTATCGTAAAACTATTTAATATCTTTTATTATAAATAATTCCAGTACTCATATTCTTGGGCTTCGCATGTATTCAAGGTTTAGTAAGGCACATTCGTAAGCGATAATTGACCCAGGTTATAGATTAATGAGTAAAATGATTTAATCAATTGTAGTTAACCATTTGACGCCACTATTTAATAAATAAATAGTGCCAGAAATCATACTCAGCCACTTAATAAATCATGTTAATTTAATCAATTCTTTACGTTAGTGTTTATTTTCTGATTCATCTCATTGTCTCGTATTGTCTGGGTTATACACATATCTATTAAGATGTTCCAAACGCTAGCTGTTAATTTATTTATAAATCTCACGTAGTCTCTTCTCTCTCTCTGACCACCGCGGCCTGAAAAGATGTTGCTATTGTGATGGCG